>CAUOFW020002725.1:516783-641518 GCA_963454935.2 Ilex paraguariensis
ATTGTACCAGACTTCTATAGTTACTAATCAGTTCATCAATATATATGAAGCGTTACTTACCTCCAAAAAAAAATCATAAATGGTCCAATCCCACACAACAGTAGTAGTTTTTGAACACTTTGAGCTTCCTCCAATGCTCTTTTATGTCTCTATTTCCTTCCGGTTTAGCACTTTGGATCACTCCAACGATTGGTGAGTAGTAGGTCTTGTGTTCAAATTCATTCAATCCAAATTGTCATCAGGCCCTCGATCAATCATGTATGTTATTCAAATTCTATTTGAGCTGTCTCTCTTCTGTACTAAAAAAAAAAATTACGTAATTGGATCAACTTTGATAATTTAATCCATTTTATTATTAAATTGACAATGAATCTTAGTCGATAATAAGACTTACTAGCAATCCAATCGCAATAATAGATCATGTATCCAAATTAAATTCGAGTAATGTTTCTCTATTTGATGTATTGTAAGCTCTTTAAGGCGACCAAAATGAACTTTTTATAATGTCCTGTGTTTAAAATTTTCATCATAAATAAACGCGTTGTCTTAAGAGGAGATTTGAATTTAGGGGCGGTTTGAATGGTAGACGCCTAAACGCGTTAATAGTCAAGTCTTGCATATCAACTGGTGGTCCCTTGAAGCAATGTCTTCGCGTAATATTATTTGTCGAGCATGGCGGATTTAATTGTCAAGATAGGTAAATTTCGAAAGCTACATATACCAACCATTACTGTTTTTCTATTTGAAAAGGACACATATAATACTAGTCAAAGATGAAAATTTCATACCCCCTCTAAATTCAAAATTTCATTGCCACATTATACCCCTTCTAAATATGCCTATCTTCAACAACACCCATTGCATTTTCTAAAATTTCAGTGCACTTCCTTCTAATTTATATATTCTCTTTACCTAGACCCTTTACCGTAACCACCCGTTATTGACCATCAAAAAAATGTTAATTTCATACCCAAATTTTTATTAAATGTCAATTTTACCTTTCTTATTCCCCATGAAACCATTGTTTCACCACTTTTCTCTCTCTGCAAAAACGTGGCAATGAACCCAAGCTACTGGTCTTAGTATGAATCGATGAAGAATAATGTAAAAAATTTACATAAAGAATAAAAAAATCTAGTGTTATGAAATGGTGACACTGTAAAAAAAAAAATTTAAAAATTCAGTTACACCGTAGGCTTAAATATAATATAAGAAAAAAATTCAAAATATTTTTTTTATAAAAATTTTTAAAAAAAAATTGGTGACACCATACGCTTAAACATAATACAAAGAAAATTTTTTAAATAATTTGTTTAGAAAAATTTTTTTTAAAAGAAAATCGGTGAGATCGTACGCTTAAACATAATACAAGAAAAAAAATTCAAAATAATTTTTTTTAGAAAAAAAAATTTTAAAAAAAAAAAAAACCAGCAACACTGTACATTTAAACATAATATAAGAAAAAAATTCAAATAATTTTTTTGGAAATTTAAAAAAAAAAAAAAAAAAAAACCAGTGACATAATACACTTAAACATAATACAAGGAAAAAATTCAAAATAATTTTTTTTTTAAATTTAAAAAAAAAAAATCAGTGACACCGTACACTTAAATATAATACAAGAAACATAAATTTTTTATATGTGAACTCTACAGAGGAGGGTATCTGTGTCATTTTCTTTACTTGTACCATTGGTAAATTTATACCAGCAAATAATATCACATAATATGTGGTATTCATTAAAGTCATGTATAAGAGATAAAGGCTACTGTACAAATTAGGTCGGTATTGTAATTCGAAAAATAGTACTACACATAAAATGTTAACTAAACAAGATAATAAGTGGGTCTTAGGTATTATTTATTCTATCTCACTTCCTAATACCTCGTATATTCGACAAACAAACATGTGCATACTTACAAGAAATGGGAATATACATTTATATGTAGTTTAATGAAAAATAATTGGTGGATATGTAAATCTTTATAAAATTAATTGGTAAAATGTGTGTTTCCAACACGTTTGTTAGTCGATCAACTGATAAGGGAGGTCAATAAAATTTCAAAAAAAAATAGGAAATATTATTGAAGATAGGCCTATTTAGATTCTTTTTAATTTGAAAAGGACACATATAATACTAGTCATAGACGCGCTTTCGCCATGGCTCTATATATTTGTAAATGTGCACTGCCATTGCCACACTACAACCTCCATCACCACCACGCCACCCTGTCCCCCCTATATGTACCCCCATAAACCCTTCTCTTACCCATGAGTCATCTCGTCTCAGAGTTGCACAAAACCTCCATCACCAAAGCTTCAGTTGAGGAACTTATATTTGGAGTAACATTCGTAACAGCCTTTGGATTATTACAACTACCCTATCAGAAAATAGATGGTAACCCCGTCCCAACCATCATTTTTAAGGACAACCCTTCTTCTTTTCATGCATTTCTTCTAGCTATCAATTTTGCCTTTACCGGGGCGGTACTAACAGTGTCTCTGCGTGCGAGGTATCCAAAGATAGCTAGATATTGTCGTCAACTTGCTGTTGTTTGTGTAACGGCAGCTGCAGGAGTAATTTTCTGGGCAGCTTTACACTATTACTTTTAAGTTTGTGGCATCAGCTTCATATATATACCATCTATTGTATGGTATCTCAGGTTGTTCATGTTGTTCTCGTGGTATTTCAAATATTATAAAACTTTTTATTGAAATTTCTGATATTATGCAACTTAAAATAAAACAAAGCAGTAACAGTAAAGTACAAAACAGTTATACAGAAATAGTCTTACACGAAAGAGTTACAAAAAAAAATTATAGTAATCTTACGAAATTGTAACGGCAAACAGTTATACGTAATTGTTTGTCAAATTAATATAAATACTAACTCGGTTGCAAACAAAGAACTGTTATTGAAGTTGATATAAATCAAGACTAGTGTTTGACACTATGTCCTTAACATAGATTTCGCCCCCATACACGATGCTTATGAAATACCGAGTATCTGCCTCCAAGGATATAATGATCTTTACACGAGTAGAAGTAGTACTCCAATCTACTCGTCCAGCGAACCAAAATTGTGTTGTGTACTCTCTAAATGCAGACTCCTTAATGCTAAAAATGTTATGCACTAATGTCTGACTTAATTCTGTATATTACTGATAATTGTAATAAATTAAATGCATGTATAAACTGGAGATTTATAGACACCTTGATGACTTTTCGAACAGCCACTATATTAAAAGATCAACCCATATGACAAATGCGAGCCAGGAGACCACTTGTTATAACTGTTCTCTATGAACAAAAACAATTTAATTCAGACTAGAGGGAGGCAACAAACTCGACCTAGTGCAATCCAACGGGTCACGCCCAATTAATTAAATGAATTTTCTTCAAAAAGATAGGGTTTTATCCAATAGGGAAGTTGAAATAGAGAGATGCAGTATATGCTAGTGTTGATATGTTGATTTTTTGGGAGAGTTTTAAAATCAGTGTTGATCTGTTGATTTTTTATGCTAGTGGACATATGTTTCCATGGANTGATATTGAAGTACAATAACACTTTCAAACACTCAAAACAGTTACAGTTCGACTCACTTGTGTCCAATGTATTCAACTGATACTTGTGATTTGTAACTAATTGTAAGTATCTAGAGTTTACTTTCATTGGGATGGATCCAAAGGCCCTACCTTGAAGGAGTTCTACCTCATAAAAGAAAATGCATATCTAGCCATATTATTAACCTCTACATTACCTTATTCGTTTGTATAATTATAAGAGATCTATAATTATTTTAGTAGAACAATTTACAATTGTCCAATTCATAGATTTTCGATTTATTATATTAAGAAAGTAGTTCACTCCAACTAAATTCCCATATAACTGGCACTCATTTTCATAATAAAAGAACTAAAACCCGTCTTCAATCTAAACTAAACGTACTCGACACAAACTATTCCCAATCTAAAATAATACAATTGAATACAGCAACTGCAAATGCGATATCAGATTTATCGGGTCACATATTGTACCAGACTTCTATAGTTACTAATCAGTTCATCAATATATATGAAGCGTTACTNTGGATCACAGATTGTACCAGACTTCTATAGTTACTAATCAGTTCATCAATATATATGAAGCGTTACTTACCTCCAAAAAAAAATCATAAATGGTCCAATCCCACACAACAGTAGTAGTTTTTGAACACTTTGAGCTTCCTCCAATGCTCTTTTATGTCTCTATTTCCTTTCGGTTTAGCACTTTGGATCACTCCAACGATTGGTGAGTAGTAGGTCCTGTGTTCAAATTCATTCAATCCAAATTGTCATCAGGCCCTCGATCAATCATGTATGTTATTCAAATTCTATTTGAGCTGTCTCTCTTCTGTACTAAAAAAAAAAATTACGTAATTGGATCAACTTTGATAATTTAATCCATTTTATTATTAAATTGACAATGAATCTTAGTCGATAATAAGACTTACTAGCAATCCAATCGCAATAATAGATCATGTATCCAAATTAAATTCGAGTAATGTTTCTCTATTTGATGTATTGTAAGCTCTTTAAGGCGACCAAAATGAACTTTTTATAATATCCTGTGTTTAAAATTTTCATCATAAATAAACGCGTTGTCTTAAGAGGAGATTTGAATTTAGGGGCGGTTTGAATGGTAGACGCCTAAACGCGTTAATAGTCAAGTCTTGCATATCAACTGGTGGTACCTTGAAGCAATGTCTTCGCGTATGCATATTATTATTTGTCGAGCATGGCGGATTTAATTGTCAAGATAGGTAAATTTCGAAAGCGACATATACCAACCATTACTGTTTTTCTATTTGAAAAGGACATATATAATACTAGTCAAAGACGCGCTTTCGCCATGGCTCTATATATTTGTAAATGTGCACTGCCATTGCCACACTACAACCTCCATCACCACCACGCCACCCTGTCCCCCCTATATGTACCCCCATAAACCCTTCTCTTACCCATGAGTCATCTCGTCTCAGAGTTGCACAAAACCTCCATCACCAAAGCTTCAGTTGAGGAACTTATATTTGGAGTAACATTCGTAACAGCCTTTGGATTATTACAACTACCCTATCAGAAAATAGATGGTAACCCCGTCCCAACCATCATTTTTAAGGACAACCCTTCTTCTTTTCATGCATTTCTTCTAGCTATCAATTTTGCCTTTACCGGGGCGGTACTAACAGTGTCTCTGCGTGCGAGGTATCCAAAGATAGCTAGATATTGTCGTCAACTTGCTGTTGTTTGTGTAACGGCAGCTGCAGGAGTAATTTTCTGGGCAGCTTTACACTATTACTTTTAAGTTTGTGGCATCAGCTTCATATATATACCATCTATTGTATGGTATCTCAGGTTGTTCATGTTGTTCTCGTGGTATTTCAAATATTATAAAACTTTTTATTGAAATTTATGATATTATGCAACTTAAAATAAAACAAACCAGTAACAGTAAAGTACAAAACAGTTATACAGAAATAGTCTTATACGAAAGAGTTACAAAAAAAAATTATAGTTGTCTTACGAAATTGTAACGGCAAACAGTTATACGTAATTGTTTGTCAAATTAATATAAATACTAACTCGGTTGCAAACAAAGAACTGTTATTGAAGTTGATGTAAATCAAGACTAGTGTTTGATACTATGTCCTTAACATAGATTTCGCCCCCATACACGATGCTTATGAAATACCGAGTATCTGCCTCCAAGGATATAATGATCTTTACACGAGTAGAAGTAGTACTCCAATCTACTCGTCCAGCGAACCAAAATTGTGTTGTGTACTCTCTAAATGCAGACTCCTTAATGCTAAAAATGTTATGCACTAATGTCTGACTTAATTCTGTATATTACTGATAATTGTAATAAATTAAATGCATGTATAAACTGGAGATTTATAGACACCTTGATAACTTTCCGAACAGCCACTATATTAAAAGATCAACCCATATGACAAATGCGAGCCAGGAGACCACTTGTTATAACTGTTCTCTATGAACAAAAACAATTTAATTCAGACTAGAGGGAGGCAACAAACTCGACCTAGTGCAATCCAACGGGTCACGCCCAATTAATTAAATGAATTTTCTTCAAAAAGATAGGGTTTTATCCAATAGGGAAGTTGAAATATAGAGATGCAGTATATGCTAGTGTTGATATGTTGATTTTTTGGGAGAGTTATAAAATCAGTGTTGATCTGTTGATTTTTTATGCTAGTGGACATATGTTTCCATGGAGGCAACATATTGTATATATGTATATAGCTTTGTTGCTTGGAAATTTAAATGGTATGGGATTGAGAGAAATTATAGATTAAACATGTTTGAATTGTATATTATGTCCTAAGATATAACATGTTTGAGTTTTGTCATGATTTTTTTTTCTGAATTTTATTGTGTAATTGAGTTCGCTTACATGTTTGCCTTTTTTTTTTTTTTTTTTCTCATTGTAGTACATTTACTGTTATCACCACTTACCCACTGTAGTCGGTTTTCATTTGTGTTCACGCAAATTGTTGGCAGTTGAAGTTATGGGACCTTATGGTAATATGGATTTGGAGTTACTTAGCACTCTCCATACAATTTGACAATCCACATTGACTTACTCTGTTGAGGTGAGCCTCAATGTCACTTTCTACTCTTCTCTAATGTTCATTTGTTGGATATCTTTATTGTCTATTTTTTGTTGGTCTTGATTTGGCTGTGGTTTAATTTTTAGTGGTTTAAATGTTCATTACCACTACATTGTTGGTACCAAATTGTTTGAGGCCTATTTAGACACTCATTGTGAGATCAATTTTGTAATCATTTTTGTGTTTTGTTTCAGCTGGATTGAGTTACACAGATCTACAAAGAAAGCAGTTTGAGTGGAAGTCATAAGTGAAGAGTATTAATGATCTTAAGCGTAGAGCTAGAATAGAAAAATAGGAAAGGTAGGTTGCGCAAGAGGTCACATTATGTTCCTTTGGCTCCTGAACTTATAAATGTCAGAGTCGAATTATTGCCTGAGTTTCAAAAGTTGCTCATAACAATCCTATTTATTCATGTGTGTAATAGTCATTGTCACATACTCTTATGTGCAAAGCTAGAATTTTTTTCACCAAATTTTCTTTTGAAGCTGTTAATAGTAGAGTAACTGCGGATGAACATTTTTTGTTGTCGTTGATTTGGCTACTTAAATTTTCAAGGCTTTGTTCGGCATAATGGATTTTAGGCTTTGGAATTTATTTTGAAAATAAAGTGATCAAGATTGCAGAAGCACTTTACATGGTCTGAATTCATGTTCATTGGATATGTTTACATGCGTTTTCCATCATCTAAATTTCAAATCTTAAACTTCCATTGAATTTGAATGTCAAAGTGTGCAGTTTCCTGATCAGTTAGTTTGATTAGCATTTGTAGTTTCTTGATTTGTTTTACTTGCAATTTCCTGATCAGTTTATTGTGGTGATATTTTTTTGTGATCTGCATAGTTGGTGGTGTGACAATTTTGTATAAAATAAGTTTTAACACACAATTTACATCATATTATAATGACAATTCTCCAATATGCAAGAAAATAAATGCGTAATATATATATAGTTTACCATGACGTAGGAGAGCTAGCCAGATGCCTTGCAGAAGACATATAGGCCTGAAACATATTCTCAAACTGGGTCTGTCGAATATTCATCTCTTCAATTTGAGTTTATTAGGACTCTATCATCTGATTCTGGGATTGTATCTTTTGATTTTGAACCTCTACTTGCTCAAGCAACTCATACTGAACTCTCCCAGCCTCGTTAGACCTCCTTATATCTTCTTGTGCATCCAAAGTAGCTTTTTGACTTGATTGGACATGTGTGGGGCTTTGGGCCATGCCCGAGACCACGTATATACCCCGACCTTATTCTAAGTACAAGGTCGCATATCCGATCTAGATTTAACATGGTGCCACCCTCTGGTATAGGCTGGGATTGCAACTCCAACGTTTGATTCTACAATTTTAAAAGTGTAATGCAACAAATAAAAAATTTGTATAAAACTAAAAATTGAAGTATAATATATTACTCAATCTTACATATTTCAACTCAACTTCATCGCATAAACACCCTTTCACTGGATCAACACCCACATATATGCTATTATAATCAAAAGATTTCCCATGGTGTACCCACGGGATGTAATTTTGTAATATCCCATTTTTGAATAGATGATCTTCTACCTCTAAAGTGCACGTTCATGCATTTGCGCCACAAGCATCGAATAATATTAACTTGATTCATATGATCATGTGCAAGCTTAATAAATGATTTAACTTCATTTTCGTAAAAATCACAAATTCTATGACTTAGCTGCATCCAACTTCTATCCATATTCAAATCTCTATAGCAGTAGTATCAAACAAGAAAATCAAAACAAATAAATAAAAATAATAAATAAAACAAAATAGTAACGATTGAAACAATTTCATTTTTCACAACGTGAACATTCATACTTAGCAACATATGAGAATTCAATTGAACAGTGCCATATAAAAAGGTTAATAATTAGTGGAGAAATCCTTTGCTCGTTAAGAAAAATATAAATGATATACGAATTCATAAGAGTTATCTTAGTCAATTTCATTGAATATGTGAAAAGAAGTGAGGGCCAATGGACCTAATTAAATGAAATATTTTTCTACTTACAATAGCATATATGACAAAAGAATGACTGAAACAGTGAACTATTTAGTTTTTTTTTTTAAACCTTGACTATGCGAAGAAAAGTTTTATTCAAAATTTAAAATTTTGACAACCTAGTAATGGGAGAAATTTCGGCCTTACCCCATAATTTGACTACAATACCTTAAATTCAACAATATTTAAATTTAAAAGATGACTAATCTTTAGAGGAAAATTCCTTAGAAACAGCCTCGTTTCACCAAAACTTTAGGCAATAGGAATTTTTTGGCATTCTTAATCCTTCTTGACCGAAACTCTTGTTTATCAATGGAAATAGTATCTCAACAAAACTCTTGCTTGACTAATTCATGTGGGTCCCATATTTTGCATGTATCCCTTATAATATTCTTCCACCAATTTCTCTTCGAGCAGACTAATGGATTACCAACAATGCTATTCTAATCAAATTGGCACAGTAACTGATGCGATGCAACTAAACTATAACAATTCTATTCTTATCAAATATATTCATTTAACTTGAATGATGCAACTAAAACTACAAAAATTCGATTCTAATGAAATTTTGTCATCAACTCAAGTGATGCAACAAAAACTATAGAAGTTATAGCGACCCGCTAATTCAACAATTTATATTGATTGGCAATACCGAAAAGTTGATAAGAAAAAAATAGTTTGAAACAACTTTATTGATTATCATTTTTTCATTTAAACCTAGATATAATAACAGAGCTGGATTATGAGACTAACTTGAATTTTTCTGCAATGAACGGTGCACCGTATCAAATTCATCGCAATACAAAGGTTGTTCTTTGCAAGGAGAGAGGTTGTGAAACAGAAAGAGCGTGCGAGAGAGAGGAAGGGGGAGTGATGGCTGTGAATGGGGAAAGAGGGATCATGATCGTGGGAGCCCCAGACTGAAAAAATAGGACTCTTAAACTCCTGTAATTGGATTAGCGGGAACATGATAGGCATGAATGAAAGGAGGTTCTCAATCTGGTAAACAAAACAATGTAGGGCTAATTTCTTTTTTTACCCAAAAATATACATCAATTTTCAATTTATACTCTTAAAGAACTGTATTATCAAATTATGCCCTCAATGTTATATAACATGTGCAATGTGGCCCCATTTCAAGTTCAAATTACACCCTCAATCTTAAATTTTACCTTGAATTGGGCTACNCTCTCAATCTGGTAAACAAAACAATGTAAGGCTAATTTCTTTTTTTACCCAAAAATATACATCAATTTTCAATTTATACTCTTAAACAACTGTATTATCAAATTATGCCCTCAATGTTATATAACATGTGCAATGTGGACCCATTTCAAGTTCAAATTACACCCTCAATCTTAAATTTTACCTTGAATTGGGCTACATTGCATCTAGTTCATAACATTAAGGGTGTAATTTGAGAATCCAATTCTTTAAGGGTCGAACTTGAAAATTAGAGCATCTTTTAGGGTCGAACTCCGATTAAAATTCTTTAAGGGTCAAACTCCGATTAAAATTCAATTCGAATCAATTAACATTTATATTTTTTTAACATATTAAAATTCAAGTCTATTAAAATTCGATTTAAACTGATTAAAAATCGTTTTTTACGCATTAAAATTTGAGTCAATTAAAATTTATATTTTTTTAACGTACTAAAGTTTGGGTTAATTAAAATTCGATTGAATGAGCACACCGTGTTTTATGTTGGATTTGGAGTGGCTGCCTTTCATTTGTGCTAGCATTATATTAGTTCAGTGGTATAGGCTTCACGTGTGAGAATGCCACATCAGAATAAAATAATAAAGTGAATAATTTCATATTNATTTGGGTTAATTAAAATTCGATTGAATGAGCACACCGTGTTTTATGTTGGATTTGGAGTGGCTGTCTTTCATTTGTGCTAGCATTATATTAGTTCAGTGGTATAGGCTTCACGTGTGAGAATGCCACATCAGAATAAAATAATAAAGTGAATAATTTCATATTATATGAATGCGTTCAATAGACTTAATCTTTAGCCCTTAGATTAATCAAACATAAAAGGAATTAGATTATGAACACGTGAAAACTTGTGTAATGCACTGAGACTAGTTAAATGGGTTGTTCAAGCTGAGTAGTGTTCAACATGAACCTATAAAAGAGCCTCTATAATATATATATATATATATATATATATATTGTTTGTTAATTTTTGCATATTTGATGAAAATATTAACAAAAAATTAAAATTTTAAAATTGTAGAATTTATTTTTGTGAGTTGGATATATTTAACGATTGGAGATTTTTGTAAATCAATTTCAAGCATAGGGGTATAAAGGTAAAAGGCATATTTATGTTATCACCGACACACGGACATTGGGTGTCAGAGAAGATTCAAAAACAAAGAGATGAAAATTTGAATCCATTAACTGTCAGTGATTTTTTTTAACTTGCCCAGAAAAACCCATGAATTAAACTAGTGTACTTTAATTTAGAATCAAAAATAGAGAGATGGAGACAGTGGTTACACAAATTTCATCGCTTTGAGNTCATTCGACACACGGACATTGGGTGTCAGAGAAGATTCAAAGACAAAGAGATGAAAATTTGAATCCATTAACTGTCAGTGATTTTTTTTAACTTGCCCAGAAAAACCCATGAATTAAACTAGTGTACTTTAATTTAGAATCAAAAATAGAGAGATGGAGACAGTGGTTACACAAATTTCATCGCTTTGAGTTTTCAATTTATATATTATACAATTTCAGAATTTGTTAGGTTGATTCATCAATGGCTAGTCACTTGTTTGTTGAGTCAACTGATTGTTATATTCCAGATTAATGAAATAGAAGATTTGTTAAGAATGTTAATTTTGGATTAACACATAATTAATGATTTCTGGTTGACTAATTGTTTACACGAATTTGAAAAAAGACACGACCTATTAACATAAACAATAAATAGATTAAATTAGTATTGAATACAAATAAACTGAAATTGACCAAATAAACACATTTAATATGTATTGCCCTGTCATTCTAGAAATATTTTTTTTAAAGAAAAAATCAAGAAAATTTATAGAATGAATCCAAGAGAATTACAAGATGCAAACCAGGGCACATCCCTATATACATCACCATTTTANCAACACATAATTAATGATTTCTGGTTGACTAATTCTTTACACGAATTTGAAAAAAGGCACGACCTATTAACATAAACAATAAATAGATTAAATTAGTATTGAATACAAATAAACTGAAATTGACCAAATAAACACATTTAATGTGTATTGCCCTGTCATTCTAGAAATATTTTTTTTAAAGAAAAAATCAAGAAAATTTATAGAATGAATCCAAGNTGTATTGCCCTGTCATTCTAGAAATATTTTTTTTAAAGAAAAAATCAAGAAAATTTATAGAATGAATCCAAGAGAATTACAAGATGCAAACCAGGGCACATCCCTATATACATCACCATTTTAAGGCTTTAATCCTTCAAAACACAAAAAACAAACAAAACTCCTCCACCTCGAGGACACTGGCCCCTCAGCAACTTCAACCCATATCATCAAAGACCAAAATCCTCCTGATCTAAAGAACTGAAAGCTTCCTCTGGTCTTGTAACAGCCAAACATTCACATCAGTAGGCAGTTGCCTCGAGCCCGAAAAATCACAAGAAACCCTCTGACATAAACTAAATTATTTTTAGTAACATAATTAATTTAGTTACTAAAAATATGAAAGTTTTAGTGGCGACTTTATAATCATCACTAAAAGTATAAAAATTTTAATAATAAACCAATGTTGTCGCTAAAACTATGAAAGTTCTAGTGATGACATCAAAGTCGCCACTAAAGCCATTAGTGTTTAAGTGACGACATTAATGTCATCACCAAAACCTTGAAACTTTCAAAGGCAATTAATCTCATTACTAAAAGTAATTGTTTATCATTCTGAGTGACAACAATAAAATTCATCAATATTTATCCAATTTCTCGTACTTGCAATGACAAAATTATGGTGACGAATAATTATTCATTATTNAATTCATCAATATTTATCCAATTTCTCGTACTTGCAATGACAAAATTATGGTGACAAATAACTATTCATTATTAAAAATTAACTTTTTGTGACAAATAGTGTTGTCGTCACTCATTCTAGACTATGAGTGATAACTTCACATGTCATCGCTAAAAATGTATCATTAATGACGAAAATAATTTGATCACTAAAAATTTTGTCATTAAAGCCCATAACGCGTTTAGAAATCAGAGCCAAAGTCCTCTAATGTTTTTTATTGTCAATTAACAGCAAGAGGAAGTTTATATGGGGCATAAGAAATGAAGTTAGGCATACATGGCCAAGATATTTATATATCTACCACAAGCAATTAGAGCATTCTATAAGCAACCACCACATTTATTAACCGTTGACTCTCTGTCAACTTGTGAAAATACCCGTAATAGTCGCACAACTCGACTCCACGTTAGTAGCATNCAATTAGAGCATTCTATAAGCAACCACCACATTTATTAACCGTTGACTCTCTGTCAACTTGTGAAAATACCCGTAATAGTCGCACAACTCGACTCCACGTTAGTAGCATCCCCCTTACCGAGATTTCAACCCACACATAAAACCCGCGTTCGTTTTATCATTTGATCCAACCGTNCCCCTTACCGAGATTTCAACCCACACATAAAACCCGCGTTCGTTTTATCATTTGATCCAACCGTGGAGCAAAGTACCACAATTCGTACTCTATCATAGTCCATTTATATCCTTGAAATCCAAGAACTCATAGTCCAAAAACTTGGGAAAGTAATTTTAAAATTTTCAAAATTTTGGAAAGAGTACCGATACGCTCTGCTCACTAAACTTCGTTGTACCAGTACGCAGTATCGGTACTTTTGGCCAACTTTTTCCTATTTCACCTGTTTTTTATTACCAACTCATTCATAAATATATCATTTTCATCCAACACATATATAATGAAGGTTTTCATTTAATATAAGGTCCATACACATTCTATTTCATTCATTACATGAATTTACGTACCAAAATGAAACTTTCATAATTGTTTTACAAAACTAAAAATAAAGCCACATTCCGGCTTTCTTCACCCTTGGAGTCTCATGTGAGGGGCTTCCACTGATGTATGTTTCGAACCTGAAATATTTTTCCGTATAGGGTGAGCCACGCCTACTGGAATATTTCTTAAGTAGGCTATTTNCCACTGATGTATGTTTCGAACCTGAAATATTTTTCCGTATAGGGTGAGCCACGCCTACTGGAATATTTCTTAAGTAGGCTATTTCCCAACTTAAATGCATATGAATGTTCACGCAACACTTTACCACCAACAACATCCCAACCAAGAATATATTATTCAAAGTTGAAATCTCAACAAACCATGTCATTAAATGAGATAAGACTCACTCATGCAATTCAACCCGAGCCCTCTCTGGCTCTTTTTCCCCCCATGTATGTCATGAGTACAAAATCGGTTTTTCAAGTCCTGCCATTGGTGCTTCACAGCTAATGACTAATTAAAATTCTCCGGGTCTTTTTTGGGGTGGGTATTTATGGACTTACACCAATGACACTCAACTGAAACGGAATTCATGGACCTCCACCAACGGTTCTGCATATACCAACACAATTTATGAGCTCTTATACTAACGGAGTACGTATCCGATTATCAGGTCTCTCACCCGAGGGATAGTCTAGCCCTTCTTGCTAACCCCGACCCAATTCTTTATCCATACCACCGTGAGACTTAGTCCGATCTTCGATCCAACTTTTTCGAGCCCACTATTATCCACCTATTTGGTGTTTGATATCAACCATGCATGCACACACCCCCACTTCATGGCTATGGAGGCGGTTCCTCTGTGCAAGTGCAATGTAATGCACCATTGCTTGATCAATGTAATACCCATATGTAATAAATGTCACATGAACAAGTTTAACCCCATATAAACACATGTTCCATAGCTAATTATATGATATGCATATAATCATCAAACTTTACCACAATGCTAATACATCAATGAACATATATCAATATTTCATTTCTAACAACAATTCGCAAGCATGTTATTACATAACATATGATAATAACACACTTAAATCCCAAGGCATAAAGTAAACACATAACATACCCACGTAATACCCAATTTCCATGAATCACATTGAGTCAAATTTACATACCCAATTCAAGATAAAATTCATTTTACCCAATTCCAATACCCATTTCATTAAATCCACCATAATAGGCAAATGCTATAGCATCCTATCAACATACCCATTTCATATAAGCATCCTAGGTTGTAAATAGACCTAAATAGGAGGGAACCCTACCTTTTGAAGCGTAAAAAGTCATCAAGAAACTCCAAGAACCCCAAAAATGAGCTAGAATTCCTAGCTTCCAAAAATTATGTTCCTTAATCTTCGGTAAAATCCGCACTTTTTGGTATAGCCGCGTAGCCCTTGTCGAGGAGATCAACTTTTGTTCTTGGCCTGTGTTAATTTGAGCACCGTAAAGTCGTAGATCATAGAGAGAAGGTGGAGAGAACTTGAGTTTCCCTCTCTTTTTTTCTATCGGCTGAGCAAAAATGGAGGAAGATATCAGATTTTCCCCCTATTTATACCATTAGAATACTTGGTCCACAACGTGCCACACGACCCTTTATTTTTTGAGTTTGTTTTTATCCCGAAACGATTAAATTTCGCTCTAATTAAAGTTATAAATATTTTTATTTTAACTTGTCTTAAATTATTTTTCAACTTTCGAACTTTTTTTTTTTAAAAAAAATCCCGTTGTTGGGTCACCCGAGACTCAACTGCCTCGTAAAACGTAAAAAAATCGACTATCTCGGAATTCGACAAAATTTGACTGGTAACTAGACTTCGCGAGATGAATCCAACGATGAGATTCGTTTCGTCATATGAGTTCTAGAAAATTTCAGTTTTATAACCCGTATTGTAGTGACAAATTACCATTTTGCCATTTTTTATGAAAAGTTTAAATTTACCCAAATTTTACAATATTTGGTTGTATTTTATTTTTGGAGAGGGAATATCCTTTAACCATGCATTTTTCGTACTCATGGTTACACTATAAATTTTAGATGCACGAGTCATCCATAAACAGTTATATCTGTCACACCCGATTTTGATGTGGTCAAAAAGACTCAAACTCGGTGTGTGCGGAATTACATCTCGCTCCTTATTCGATTACAAGTCACTGTCATGAAGATGAACTTATAAGGATGAAGATGAACTTATAAGGATAGAGTCAAGGTATGATCATATAGTTCTTTCTTGCTCCCTTTTCTAATTCGAAGGAGATTGGAATTTGGATTAGGGACCAATTTAGTATGGGGGCAGCTCCTACTGAAATTTTTAAAAAATTTGGGACTTAGGTGTAATTTTAAAAATTTCAAGAATTTTTTAAACATGCCCCCACTGAAATTTTCTTAAAGTATAGGGTATATTAATATAATTTTCAAACCCTTAAAACTCAATTTTGGCAACTCCAGCTCCTCCTCATTTTTCATCACCTGCTTTTTTTTTTCCCCCCAAGTCATCTTCGTCATTTTCGTAATCGGTCCAACTTCCAGTCCAGTCCTCTTCTTTCTTTTATTTAAGTTTCTGTGTTACTTTCTTTGGTGTAATCATCAACTAATTAGTCAAGGAGAGGTAAATTAGTCAACGAAGCAGCCCCTTTTCTTTGTTAGTTCCTTTGGTGAATTCAATCGTTGTGCAAATCAAATTTGGAAAAACCCTGGAAGATTATGTTGAAGTCAAAGAGAGAGGTAATTCATTAACCAAATTTTTTGATAGTAGTATTAACACTAATCTAAAATCAAATTTATTATATTAAAAAATTAGTTTAGTTCCTATAGCATTGATGGTTGTTTGGTGTATTTTTTATGGACTTATGTAGGTTTTCTTTGTTTCTGTCTTGGTTCACTACTTAACTATTTTTTACTTTTGTTGAAGTCTCCTGTTCAAATTGACTATCTGAAATTCTTGGTTAGTACTATTTTTCTTTCCTATGATTAAATTGCTTTAATTGATTTCTTGAAATTCTAGTTTTTATTATATTTTGAATTTATGGATTATATTTTGATTATGTGTAGTCCATTATTTGATGTTCGAGAGTTGGGAGCTCTTTTTGTATAGGATCTCGAACACTAAATAATACTTTTTATGTGAAATTTTTTTGTTGCCATTTTTTGTACATCACTCCTATATATGAGTTACGCCTCTAAATGACATTCTTTTGACATACCTATATTTATAAACAGTTTATCGAGAATACATATTTTGATGAAAATAATGTTACAATTATACCATTTTTTTATCTGAAAAAAAAAGTTACAAAGTTTTTAAATTTCAATAGGGACATCACTCCTAGGTTGCCCCTGATTTAGATCTCTTCCAATACACTTTTTTTTTACAATCTGGTTTCGATAGTAGACCAACTATTGTGTTTTGAAGGTTGATCGATTTAGACACAGGAGATTCTACTTGAATCTATGATAAGTAATCCAGGTAATATTTTTGATAAAATCATATATTAATTTACAATTTAAGGTTCATTTCATGTTAAATATTATTTGTTGTTGATTAAACCAACATGAAATTGACCTTAAATTATAAATTTTTTTTGTTGTATATAAACTTTAAAATTTGTATTTTAACCCATAAAATTTAAATACAGATTTTTTCACACCATAGCGTATTATTTCTTACTATATCATTTAATATATTTTCTTTTGGTCAAGATTCAACTACACATATTTAAACCAAATCAATTGTTCATCCCCACTTTTTTAAAAAAAAGAATTGCATACCTCTGTTTGTTAAACTCAAAAAACTTTGGTTCACATGAAAATAAATAAAAAAATTGACAAAAAATTTTGAAAAATTGATAGTTTGAAAAAAATTTAAAAATTTAGTACCAAAGTTATAACAAATAGAGAAAATATTAAAAAAAAAACTAAAAAAATAATCTATATAGAAACCAATATCAATGAGAATTTTAGAAGAATTTAGGCCCTGAATCAATTAAGATTTAATTTCAGGCACATATATGAAACTCAAATAAAAAAGACCTCAAATCGTGAAGTGCTATTTTTTATTTATATTAAGTGTTATTTACAAATTATGAAGCATGTGACAAAATACATGTTGTCAAATATATAAAAATTTTGAAATAATTTTATGAAATAAATAATTGTATAACATGTAGTTTCATATGTTTTATGGAGTAAATAATAAAAAAATAACACTTGAAAAACATAAAAAAAATAAGATAATAATATGAGAGAGAGAGAGAGAGAGAGAGAATATAATGTAGATATAAGGAGAGTTAAATGACTGATAGGAGTCTTGAAAAAGTTGGCATGAAAACCGTCAGATCAATAATCGTCAAGCGATTTAAGCTGCGAAGGAATTCAAAATATTTTAGAAATCTAATAAGTAGGAAAGACAAAAAATTATATGTATATGTATATGTATCACCTAAAAATTATCAATATGTGGTATTAGAATTCAAGTAGAGTTTGTATAATTGAATGAAAAAAAAAAGAATGTGTTGTTATAGGAATAAAGTTTATCTATCAAGTCATAGAGATAAAGTTATCTAACTAATATTTTGATTAAGTTATCTAGGTAATATTTTGATAAAATTTATCTACCTAATATTTTAAAAGTCAAGTAGGTATGAAAGATAAGAAAATATGTAGGTATAATTGACTTTATAGATATAATTAAAAATGAAATAAAAAATCAAAAAAAATTTCAGACATTTATAGATAGTATAAATTAAAATTCCATACGGTGGGTGGGGCGTAGGTGGGGTCGGGGAGACTGAAGAGCATAGATTGCGGTAAGGGGCAGAAAAAGTCAATTTTGTTTTTCTGTAGAAAGTCAAATATTTGACGCGTCGAAGGATAATTTTTTGGCAAGTAATTCTATTGGTTTTCAAATAGCATTTTTCCAATTTCTTCTGGAAGCAGATGAAGGGTTCTAGCACAAAAACAAAAACAAAACAAAACAAATGGAGAATCTTCAAACTACACCCACCCCAAGTCTTGGAGTATTTTGTTTTTGAAGTCATCGTTTTATTCAAATTTGAGTTAACATTTAAGAAAAAGAAATTTAATTTAACGTAAAAAACATTAAATATTAAAATTCAACTTTGAGCGATAATAAACTCAAATTTAAAAAAATGGTGAAATATAACTAAGAGATTTTTAAATGAAAGTAAAATCTGATCATCAAAAATTTGAGTAAATATTTGAGTCTTACTTGATTTAAGTAAAAAATTGAGTCTCTTTTCATTTAATATAAATTTGAGTAAAAGATTGAAATTTGTTTTGAGTCTCAAGGCCGGCTCCACAGCATTAAAAAAAAAAACATGGGCTTTAGGCCCCAAATTTTTAGGTACATTACTAATCCATAAAAAAATTAAATTTTTTAAATTTTAAACCCTAAAAAAAAGGTTCCAAAATATTAAGTACAATCAACATTTTTATTGTAATAATTTGGATACATGATTCAATTCATAACATTAAAAATTTAAAAATCATAAGTTAAAAAAATAAAAAATACTCAAAAATCAACTCATATTTACCCTTACTCTCTCTCTCTCTCTCTCTCTCTCTCTCTCTCTCTCTAAAAATTAGTACAAAATATTAAAAAATAAGTTAAAATTAAACTCTCTTCTAATAAAAAACAAAAAAAAAATTAAAATATTTTTTCAATAACACTAGCACGTCCTTCTTCGGTCTCTTTCTCATATAATAAACTGAAAATAAAATATTTTTTTTTAAAAATTATTAATAAAAAAAAAAACTTCATTTAGTGTTTTCGCTTTAAGCCTCCAATTGCCTTAAGTCACCACTGTTGAGTCTGTGTTTATTCAAATTTAAATTTGAGTCAGGATTTAAATAAAGGTTAGAGATGTTCATAGTCTTGCAGTATTAAAATTTTCTCAATTTATATCTGACTAATTTATAAATTATGTTTTAATTAGATCCATTTCGTGACAATTTCGTACTGTGTATATGCGTATTTTGTTAGGTCATTTAATATTTAGCTAATTTTTTATTAATTTACCCATAAATTGAGTTTGACGGGTCTACTCATTTATTACTTAAACCTATCAACATTAAGTGAAAATCTATTAAATCGGTGTTGATTCTGCGTCAAACTCAACGGGTGTTGTATATCCCTGGAAAGCCCAACCATACAACAACCCCGCAACAAAAGATAAATTTAAAATAATAATAATAATAATCCACTGTGATGACAACTTACCTATTCAATGATTTTCGCACTTGATCCCAAAATGTAATGAAATTTTCAGCTCCAAGATATAATATACAAGAGTAATTACAATGAAAGATTATATCATTTGCTCTTTACGTTACCGAATTTGCCGCGCAGCCAATAGTTGAATTTTGAAAGCAACGTCAACCTAATAGGATGATGACAAAGATTTAAAAACTCAAAGACGCGCTTCTTTAGTCTTTATTTATTGTTGACAAAGATTTAAAAACTCAAAGACGCGCTTCTTTAGTCTTTATTTATTGTTGATTACGTTACGAAAAAATATTTATTAGTATTTGTAATTTTTTTTTAACTAATATAAATTAATAAATATAAAATTTTATTTATTTATTTTATTTTATATATATATATATATAGCAATACCATGCTGCTAAAATCATTGCATATTCAACTATAATACTGTGTGAGTATTGAAATGTATGTACAAGTAAAATATGTATATAATGTGTGTGTGTGTGTGTGTTAGAGTGTACGTGGGTGTTGGGTTTGTGAAATTTGGAAGAAAAAATTTGTTTTTTATTTTTAATCAAAGAAAGTATGTGTTAGGTGTGAAATTTAAAGGATGCTCAATCTCATAAATTCAAAAATTTAACGATTTATACAATAAAATAAAAGTATGTTTGGATTTTATCGTAGTCATATTTTTCTCCTCAAAATCATCATCAATCACTTAGCTTACTCATCATTCTTTTGTCACACTCACACGTCAAATCACAACACTAATTTCTATCACATATTTAATGATTTATATATTTTTTTTCTTAAAAATATCATACAATTCATTTCTATTATATATTTAATCATTTTATAGTTAATATATTTTTAAAAAATTTAATATAGTGAGATAGATTTTTTAGACGTTTGAATTTTATATTTTATCGTGCTTGAAGGCACGGATTATGATTAGTTTTATTATATAAAGAGATGCATTGCCGCCGTCTGATGGTCACAATACCCCCTCCCCCCCCCCCGCAAAAAAAAAAAAAAAAAACAAAACCCTCTATCTAGCCACATAAACCCTCATCTTCCCAATGAGTCATGTCTTTTCAGAGCTGCATAAAACCTCCATTACCAGAGCTTCAGTTGAGGAACTGATATTTGGAGTAACATTCGTGACAGCCTTTGGATTATTACAACTACCTTACCAGAAAATAGATGGAAACCCAGTTCCAACCATCATTTTTAAGAACCACCCTTCTTCTTTTCATGCATTTCTTCTAGCTCTCAATTTTGCCTTCACCGGGGCCGTACTAACAGTCTCTCTGCGTGCAGGGTATCCCAAGACAGCTAGTTATTGTCGTCAACTTGCTGTTGTTTGTGTAACAGCAGCTGCAGGCATATTCTTCTGGTCACTTTTATTATCAGGTGTTTAGGTTGTTAATTGGCAGCAGTTTCATGCCATCTTCTATGGTAGTTGTAAATTATCGAAGCAGTCCAAGTTCGGCTCGATTGTGGCTTGTTTAATATTTAATTTCGTTCAAACTGCAAAATAAATAGAATTTGAATAGGTTTGTAAGCTTGTTTTGTAAATAAGTTGAATGTAAATGTCTGTGAATCGGCTCGGTTTGGCTAGAATCGGGTTTTGTTTAATTAATAACAACCTTAAACTAGTTCCAGACGACATACTTCTCTCTCTCTCTTCTTTAATATAGTTTTGAAAAATTTTAATTTCCTATGTTTGATTTCTTGGTTGATCATACATAATGAATTTATGTTAAGAAATTAATTACTTTCGGATTGATTATTAGATTTTATGATTTTTTAGTGAGTCATTGAGCTCGATTTTGGTTAAAGTTCAGTTTATACACACAAGTTTTTGGCAAACCAAGGTTTAGCAAAGAATCTAAACTCTGTAGCAGAGTCCGGCCAGAACTCGTTCAATCACAACCAAGTAAAAATTGAGCATACTCAATCTCGTTAAACTCAGCTTGATGAATGCCCGTGTATACAACCACAGCTACATCCCTGTGCGATGGATTGGTCTACTGAGAATTGTGACTGCAAAACCGTGGGGGGAAACTGAAGAAGTTACCATGAGGTCAAGACCTGTGTGCGGCTTCTGGGAGTACATACAAATTCACGCGTTTAGAAATCGGAATCAAAGTCCTCTAATGTTTTTTATTCTCAATTAACAACAGGAGGAAATTTTTATACAGGGCATAAGAAATTAGAGCATTCTATTTCTGTAGGCATTTCGTTAAAAAGCGGATTGATTTAACAATTCTGTTTTTAATTTTTGAACAGAGAACACAAAAAGAGGGTGTTAAGCTCAATGAATTTTCTCTTAAAAGCGGGGTTATTTGTTATTGTTTTTAAAAAGTGTTATAATTTAGTAAAATAAGTTCAAAAGTACCGTATAGTGATAATGTTGTTTGAAATTTGTCGTATACTGATAAATAACTCCGCATCAGCTTGTGTTTTATTTTTGGAGAGGAAATATCCTCTAACCATGCGTTTTTTGTACTTGTGGTTACACTATAAATTTTAATTGCACGAGACATCCATAAACCACCATACCGGTCACATAGTTTTCATGCGGTCAAAAGGACTCGGACACAGTGTGTACGGATTTACATCTCGCTCTTTCATCGATTACAAGCCATTGCCGAGAAGGGAAACTTGTAAGGATAGAGTCGGGGTATGATCATATAGTTTTTTCTTCTCCTCGCTTTTTTCTTTGGGAATTCGAAGGAGATTGGAATTTGGATTTCCTCCACTGTTTGTGTAAGTATAATGTTTACACTAATGTTATTGAGACTTAATTGAAGGACATTATTTTGAGACATAATGAGTTGTCCCCAATAAAATGATAATAAAATATATTTAATAATGTGTCTTATTGTGGTATTAATGAATTCATTATCAAATCATTGGTGACACCTCATTATGTCCTCAAATTATGTCCCAATAACATTGCTCTATTGTTTAATTGCTGCTAACACAGGGTGCAGTTCAATAATTTTATGAAACATTTCTGCAGCTAATCTAATTAGGTTAAATATCACAATTAAACTTTAAATTTTGTCTTATGTTATAAAATAACTCCTAAACTTTTAATTGTCTCAATTAATTCCTCAATTATCAATTTTGTGTCAATAAAATCCTTCCATCAATAGAACAAATGGAAGCAAACCAAGTGTTTGTCGTGACATGTCATGTGTTACTATTTGTTCTAATGGCTAAAATTGACGAAATGACTTAATTGACACAAAATTAATAACTAAGTAATTAAATTGAGATAATTGAAAGTTTAAGGACCATTTTAAAACAAAAGATCAAGTTTAAGGACTAATTATGATATTTATCCATGTAATTATAATATGCCAATATAACAATACTGCATAGACCAACTTTTTTATTAATTGTTCCTCATGATTTCTGTAGACCTTGGATTAGTTTAAGGGCAGAGCCGAGAGTTCTTCATAGTGGGGGCAACCATTATATTAAAGAGAACGAGTAGAGGACCATCATCAATACTGGTAGTGCTAATAAATAGTTAATTGGCTAGGCAATGGTCGGATTTGAATAGGATTTCAATTGATCCGAAATCCAATTTGAAAACTAGATTCGAATTCGATTTGGTTATCCAACAAATTTAATTTTAAAATTCATATCCAAATTTTTTAGAAATATAAAAACCAATCTTATCCAAATAATTTTTTAGATTCGAATTGTAATAAAATATATTTTAATTTTAATATAATATCATTAAACAATCACTCAATTTTAATTAGTATATATATATATGCGTACATCTATATAATAAAACAGGAGTGTGTTTGAATTTTATCTCAATCATATTTTTTCCCTTAAAACCATCACCAATCACGTACCTCACTCATCATCCCTTTATCAAACTCAAACATTAAATCACATCACTCATTTCTATTACATGTTTCACATCACTCATTTCTATTACATGTTTAATCATTTATATATTTTCTCTCTAAAAATATCACATCACTCATTTCTATTATATATTTAATTATTTAATATTTAATTAATTTATAGTTAATATATTTTGAAAAAATTTAAAATAGTGAGATCGATTTTTTTGAGGATCGAATTTTATATTTTATCGTACCTTCAGGCATGAGTTATAACTAGTATATATATAAACTATAGTGGTTCATAATTGAACCCAAATTTGTTATATCCATATTTGTATAAATCTTTTTTTTTTTTACCAACTTTTTAATAGTAGCAAATACTAAATAATTTTGAAAATTTTAAAATTTCACATAAAACTCAATATGAACATTATAAATGAAGAAGGGATGTTAAAAAATAATTTTATATTTTATATTAATCATCTTTTTAGATTATTCGACAATGGCGGTCGGACAGATCTCTTTAAACATCTATACTTATCTTGCTTAGCATTAAATACTTGCGCCGGCACAAAGCCGGCAATGCTTGGAAGGTTAAAGAATGACAACTTGCACAAAGTGCTTCGAGATGAAGCCCTCTCATCTCATTGGTTTGATGACATAGTGCACGGCAGAGAAGTTTCCTAGAAACTTACTTGCAGTGGCGGTTTAGCAGCCTTTATAAAGGCTTTAGGCCCTGTTTGTTTGTCGGGGTTTGGGTGATTGGGAGGGAGGGTTCTAAGGCGAATAGTTCGATAGACGTCGTAATTTTGTGTTTGATTAGCACTCTTAAACTTAAAATTTATATCTTAATTTGTAAGTGGTTTGGTATATTAAACTCACATACATGGGGTTGGACAAATCCACGGGGGTTCATATATCTTAGCCTATTAATTTTGTCAAATAATCCTTGTATCTTTAATAAAATATTTTATTTAACAATGTTACAAAATTTAAATAAAACTAAAAAAATTACAACTTAAATGTATATCATTTTTTGAATAAATGGATCTCATCAATTTTTTCAATAGGGTCCATTCATCTTACACACATCCAATGGATAATATGTATTTGAGTTTTAACTTTTGGTTTTCATGTAATATTTTTCTATTGACTAATGTTATTTAACATAATTTATTGACATAATAATGTGACTGCATTGAAACTATTGGATCAATAGCAAGTTTTAATGTTTGATGAGATTTACAGTGAATTCAAATGTCATAGTGAATTAAGTCAGCAAATTAGGTCCCAATAACATTGCTCTTTCCTATTTTATCTATCAAATCACATCCCAACCCCATCCCTCATTACTCTTTTCTATAATTAAACAAACATAAGTATGAATTGAATTGATTAACTGGTAATATAGTCATTTACAAAAAAAATGTGTTGATAATTGTGATAAATTTGTAAGTCCCGTATGTATATATGTTATTTATCAAACATGAGTATGAATAAAATTCATATATGAATCTCATGTATGTATATAAAGGTGGAGGTTGAGTTTAGAAGAGTTTGATAAAACCAATATAATCCCTCACCCCAAAACCATGCAAACTTGCCCTTAATGTGTAGACCAATGTTATAAAATTTAAATAAAACCTAAAAAGTTATAATTTAAATTAATATCATCTTTTGAATGAGTGAGTCTTATCAATTTTTTCAATAAAACTCACTCATTTCATACTCATCTAAGAGATGATATACATTTAAATTTAAATTTTTAGATTTTATTAAAATTATGTACTACTATTTTATGCATGTAATCTAACGAGACTGTGAGCATTTGAACGAGTGAAGAGAAAGAGAACGGCATACAGCAAGCAAGAATCATAGGTTCTATTTTTGTGTAATCATTACACTTTATAGAAAATTCAGTTTCGTTTCCCTTCGTCTCTAAAGTCTACGCTTCATATTTCTTTATTTCCCTTGTTTACATTTTTTTCCCTCGGTACTTGGTAAGAATAATCCTCCACAACTTCATTGGATTTGGTAATCCTTTTGAAAATTAAAAAACAAGCACCAGCCGGAATCAGCATACCAAAGACAGTTCCGAGAATATATCCCAATATGATTGGAATACGTCTTGGTGAAAAAAGCGAAACTTTGAGAAACACACAGGAATTTTGAGACATAACTTCACCACTCATGTCCTTAAGAGAAAAGACTTCATATAGTAAATGGCAAACTCCATTTGAAGAACCCCAATCAGACATAAACACAACAGCCTTGCAAGAACAGTTGTTCAAACATGTGTTCTTACAATCCTCCACCTCTATTCTCTCATCATCGTTTAGGTTTGACTTGAAACCAAAGTAAGTTGTGTTCTTCAACTCCAAAAGACTATAATGTTGAGAATCATAACAAGAAAGAGGGGTTAATAGGGAACAACCATGGTTGGGCTGGCTAAAATCTGTTTGATTGAAAAAGGATTTTTCGCCCGGAACGGGTTCAGCACACCTGCACTGCTCATTTGAACAAATCCCGTATTTTCCACACACCATAGGATATAAACATCTCGAAACATCTCGAGACAGGAGATCCTCAACTGGTTCCCAGCCTATTCCTCGTCCTGTCCACCCATAAACACTTAAATGACCATTGGGATCCAACTTGACGAATTGGGTTGTTGCCGCCGGAGAAAATTTGAATGAACCGAAGCTTCCATTCTCGAGTTGGACAGAGGTATATTGGTTTTCATCTTCAAAATATACCTGTCGTGGGTTGGACTCTATGTAAGCAACCAAACTTCCATCGTCAACAGCAAGCGAATGTATACCTCGACTCGGATTTGATGTCGATAAGCTAGCTGTCAGCTTCTGGCTGGAAAATAATTGCTGCCCGAAGACTAAGGAGTCTGTCGGGTGATCAAATGACTGCCAAACCCTCGCATTGTTCGAGTCGAAAAGCACAAGGTTTCCCATTTCTGTCAAATGCATGCCAGAAACCTGCTTACCACTTGTGTTTGTTGACCAAACAAAGGTTCCATCTTCATCTTCCAACACCAAATCTCCATCATCTGTGAGTTTCAGCACTGCATTAACATCAACAGGGCTGTCTCGATTAGCGGACCAGACGACTGTCGGGGAAATTAACATGGAATCATTAGTACCCCAATAATCTTGATCCGGGGAGGTAATAACAACAGAGAAGAGGCATTTGTCGTTACTATAGTTTTGAAACTTTTCGCAATAGAAGCCACAGAAAAATTTTGGGGCAAAGCCGCCTCCAATAAGAACAATACTAAATGCTGTGAAATCTATGTTTGTTTTATTCTCCAATGGCAAGTTGGTCCAAGAACTTGACAAGTTGGCCATCAAAACATTTACAGGTTGGGCAACGATCATGTGAGTAGAAGAGACGAGAAGAGCAAGAAAGAGAATAGAAGTACAAAGAGACTGGTCCAGTCCCATATCTTCTTTAGATGATCACTTCTTGTATATCTCTCAAAAAATGCTTGAGGAGGAGGAGGAAGAAGAAGATCAAAGAATTAAGGTAGTCGGCAAATACATGATAACTCTGGCAAGTAAATCAAGATTTTTGCTTAGAAGTCACCGACACTCATTTAGATATTAATGTTTGGCTCTTTCCAAAGTTGTTTTCCTGGCAATAATCGACATGATAGAAAAACAATTTTTGGTTTAACATCTTCTATTCGTCTATCTTATCAATTTAGCTATTCAGTTTGTACCATTATATTAACATATTAGCAATTGATCGTATCTAAAAACACTACCTAACAAACAAAAAAATTTAAAATAATTAACTATGTCCAACTACATAGTCTAACACAAAAAATCTCTCAATCAAAAAAAAAAATTGCAATGGACCCATGCCTGATTCAAGTCCATCGCTTCACATGGGTTAATTGAGATTTTGATCTCAAGCTCAACATAATAGAGATCAAAATTTTATAAACCTAATTTCTAAAACAAAAAATAGTGTGTTTGAATCTAGCAACAAACATTTTTTACTTTTTCGAAGAGAGTGCAATCAAACTTCCAATTCCAAAGAGAAAGCAAAACGAATTCAATCTAGAAAGAATCACACTTTTTTTCATGTGATATCAAAGAAAGTTGGCATAAAGTGATTGCAATTTAAATGTGGAAATGCCATGCTCATTCAATACGCATGTTGAAATATATAAGCAGTGATGTAAGATATTATATAGGTAACAACTAACCCAATTTCATGCCCCCAAATCAAATTTTCTACAGATTCTAACCAAATACCCACAATCCATGCATTGAATTTTCAACATTTTTAATCTTAAAAGTGAAATCAAATTCTCAAAAACTATTCTTTTAAACAAACACATTTAAAAGGGTTAGATATCAAACACATGGTTTGATAAATCCAAACCATCCATTTCAGTGGGTTATGTAACCAACTAGCATAGAAAATACATACTCTCTTCGTTCCTAAATATCTGTCGTTTAAGATTTTTGTACGGAGATTAAGGAAGCTATTATATAACTCTAATATGAGTAAAAAATAATTGCACAAGATTAAAATATCTTTATTCAATACATATTGAGAAGGAAAGGAATATGAAAGACACTTAATCTCCACCAAATCTAATGCATTGAAAAGTTAGGGGCAAATTTTGAAAAAAAAATATTAATTATGTTTTGATTTCATTAAACGACAGATATTATGGAACAAAAAAAATTGTGTAAAACGACATATATTTAGGAATGAAGTACAATAGATTACCATGCAAGTATTAAACCAGTATTGACAAAAGAATCCAACAAATATAAATAATACCTAACAGCAAGTTGTAAGAATCTCTCAATAGGAAGAATCAAAGATGTACAAAACCAATGTTCATGTACCAATTTTTCTAGACTCATGGTTTGACTAAATTAAACCCATAATACACAAACTGAACAAAAGAATAACTAAATTAAACCCATAATTATTTGTATATAATTAATAATCTACGGCAAAGTGGGAAGGTTGTTCGACACTCGTGTGCATGATTGATAGCTTGGCAAAGATGCTCTATTCATGTAATCCGCAAAAGCGTCCAGCATTCCTTGCAATATACCATGCCCATTAACACAAATCAGTCATCCTAAAGACAGCTTAATCAAGTTCAAGCAGAAAATATTGGACCCCCATGAGTGAAACAAGATTGGCGATAATCTGTCGTTAGACTAGAGATCAAATATAATCCCGGTAGAAAAAAAAAGTGATGTAAATACCGAAAGAAATTGACATGATGTTGTAAGGGCGAGTAAGTATTTGATATCATTCTCTAGGCCCTCATGAACTATTATTTATAGACATGCAAGACACTCATTCAAGTGAATGAACATACCCTTTGGAACGGTTGCAACTCTTGACACAATCGCAACTCTTCTAAAGGCTATGTTGGTTTATATTTAAACTACCTACGCGTCTCTCTCTATGATGTTTCTCCTCATGCATGGGAAAATAACCGCCAATCATTTCATCCATTCATGAGTTACATGTCCAAGTGTGACCACCCATAATATATAAACCAAAATCAAGAAACCCTACTTGCCGAGCTCAAAACAGCCGTACATTAAGCTAGATATGTGACTCTCTAGATCTGTGATTCTCTTTTGGGTCGTGCTTTGGGAGGTGATTGTTTCGTTTGGTGGAGCTTCGAGTGAGAGGAGCAGAGAGGCAGAGACAAGAGAGAGAGAGAGAGAGAGAGAGAGAGAGGGAGAGAGAGAGAGAGAGAGAGAGAGTTACTGGGTGTACGCCTTTGATTTTGGGCATGAGAGTATTTAGACCGCATTGGGGCGCCCGCAATATTAAAATCTGGAAAAATTACACTCAAATCCTTCAAATTTATCACTTAATCACTTAGACCTCAAATATTTAAAATGTTACACACAAATTTCCTAAAATTTATAGGCGCGTAACATTTAGACCCTTACCGTCATTGTCTATTAGTATATCCATTAATAAATTATACATAAATCACTTAAAGTTTATAAGTATATAACACTTAGATCTTTTAAGTTTAAAATATTACATTTAAACCAAAACTATTTCAATTAAAGATAAAATATCAAATATTTTAAATTTAAAACTAAAATTCATGTTCTATTATGTCATTTATTAAAATAAAATTTAAAATAAGAATTCATTTACAAAAATCATAATTAGTACTATTAATGTCAAAATTTAGACGACCTACACGTTAATTTGTTGGGCTTCGATCACCTAAAAAAAAGTCGGAGGCCAAAGGGAACTTCGAAAGTCGACTCTTTGAGACCAGAGTCAGTAAGTGACTCAAAGATATTAACTGCATATAGTAATCAGTATAAATATGTCAAAAAATTCAATTCAACACTCATTTGCATATAATTATACTGTCTATTAGAATAAAAATTAAAAACTAAATAAATGGTCAAACTATAATAGACACAATATTTTTCAATCTTTAATTGGGACAATTTAGTTGTTTAATAAATTTTATAAGTTCCATAACTAATAAGGAGTTTAAATGTAATATTTTAAATTTAAGATATCTAAGTGTTATACATTTATAAACTTCAAGGGTTCTAAATATAATTTATTAATAAACATTGACGACAGGAGTTTAAATATTACACGCGTATAAATCTCAAGGGATTTGTATGTAATATTTTAAATGTCAAGAGGTCTAAATGATTAGTTGACAAATTTCAAAAGATCTGAGTATAATTTTCCCTTAAAATTTTTAGGCCAGGTTAAAATTTTTTAGAATCAATCTGGTGCGTTAGATCAATAATTTTAAAATGATCTAAGATGTCAATAGCTTGATACATATTAGAATAATCTCGTCTGTCGAATGAAACCTTCTTTTATCACGAATTGATCTAAACTACTTTTTGTCTTAAAATTTAAAATTCGTTGCACTTTATTATATAGATTCTCTCGTGTAAAATTGAGATTCTATTAAGATTCCATTAACGAATAGGTCAATTCCTGCCAAATGTAACGTTTGATTGATTATAGAATCCCACTGTTGGGTTTTTACCATGCTTCCTGTCAAACTTTTATTCACCCCTATAAAGATATTTTGTCCTTAGTATAGATATATGCATTATTCGAAAGTTATAAATTGTAATAGTGACTTAGAAATATGGATAAATAATGAATGGTATATGCTTAGTATTACTTTGGTCTATTTCAATTACATCATTGATACATGAGACAAATATAATAACAAATTAACACAGAACTCTTACCCGTTAATTATGTGGACTTAAAATAGCAATTTGAACCGAATTATAATGACACGACTTGAAGTTGAGGGACCAAATCGAGATATGGTGCATATTAGGGGACACCGTTGTGTTATTTCTTTAATTTTATGAGTTTTCCACCCAAACAAAATACTCGGTTACACAATGATTTGATACAGTTCGGATTGATTGAATGTTAAATTAATTTCAACTATTGCCTATCCCACCAACATGAATGTTGTAGTATGCTATAAATTCTGGATACATGTCTATAAGAGGACTAATGGTAAGAGTTGACAGCTTACTTGCTAGTAGAGTCCAACAAGGTCCAGCAAGGTAGCTACGGACAACTGTCGTTGCAGCCAACCAATTACGATGACAAGACTCTACCAGCACCGTGAAAGGCTAAACACATCCCTGTCACATTAGAAATGGCAAGACGGCACCACAATGGTAGGGGGCAATTTTGGCTTGATTTGTCTCCTCCATTGCAAAAAAAAAAAAAAGACACAGAGTTGGGACTTCACAGCGGATGGAATTAATATCCTCAACCTACTAGATACCATTACTCAACCGGCCCAGTGGACTAAGTGGAGGGGTCTCCACGTAGGGACAAGACAACGTGATACTCCTCAAAAAAGAACTAAGCAACGGGAGTGTACGAGCATGATTATCAACCTCAATCTCGGGTAGAGTCTCAAAAATTTAGTCTACTCGAACATGTCTTTCAATATATGGCTCACTGCCACTGGGACATACTTGATTGGGATCCATAGAGACTCTTAAGGTAACTGGAGTAATTAATTCGGATCAACATATGAGATAATAGGACTTGTGGATTAGTGACTAAAGGACCGAAACTACCTTGGATTTACTTCATTAGGCACCTTGACAAAGATCTCGAGGAAAGGTTTAGGGAGGGAAGGGAGGATCATGAGTAGGAACGCGTTAGGGGCATTGCGTACATGACCTTCTCCGGGTCATGGTCTCACGATGGCCAATTGCGATCGTTAACTTTGGTAGACCCCTTTTGCCTTGGCTGTCACATTCCTTCTCGAGTGTTGTATTCAAACTGTGTTTGGGTAAACGTCATATCAGCCTAGTTACAATAATGTTACACTGACCAAATTTTAAGATCAAATAAAGAGTCCAAATGACATGAAAGCTGACTTGAGGTTCTTTATTTGATTTCATGTTATTTGGGCCCAAATAAAGACTCCAAAGAATATGTTATCATGTCATTTGGACTCTTTATTTGGTCCCAAAAATTGGTTAGCGTAGCATCACTGGCCTAGTTAATGTTGAGATATGTGGCTCGCAGTTAGCGACCACTGGTATCATCGTGGTCGAAGTAGTTGTAGGTTGGCGCGAATGTCAGAAGTTACGGTGAGTAACCCTTTGGGCAACTTGACTTGCCCGAACATTGTACTATAAATACCCGCATTACTTGCTGATTGAACACTTATTCTACCTACATACTATGCCAAAATGAGTCTCTCTCTTGCCTGGGAAGTTGAGTTTTGTCTTTGTCTTTCGGAGTTGGCGTCTTCCTTAGGTCAAACTAATGGAAGTTTTTGTTTCTTTTCTGATCATCTTGAAGGATCGATCGTTTTGAGTCCTTTACCTTTCCTGACCGATTAGATTATCATAGGCTGTTTCTTAAAGAGGTCATCATCAAATTGATTAAAATTTCTTCTTTTCTTCTTCTGTGTGCAGATCCTCTTTTGTGTGCAGATCTTGGATCATTTTCTCTGATTCTTTGCGACTGACTTGCTGGAACAGCTCTAACGATTGGGAGAGTGGTCTTCTAGATATAATAATGGATGAGGAGATGCAACAATTGTGGAGCAACTTTAATCTTGCCGAATAAGAGAGTATTGAAGTTCATCTCCATGACCAAGGAGTCGGTGATCTGGGGGAGAAAGGCAAGCTGTGTATTTTTGGAAAAGTATTGACAGACAAACTTTACAATAAGATGGCTTTCAAAACTACAATGAAAAAGGTTTGGAATATTAACAAAGTGGAATTTATTGAGGCTGGTGACAATTTCTTTCTTATTCAATTTAGTAATATGTTGGACAAGAATAGAGTCCTTGAAGGTATGTCATGGTCCTTTGATAATCAGTTAGTTCTATTGAAGGAGTATGATGGTACGTCTCAGGCATCCAAAGTATCATTCAATGGGTGTCCATTCCGGGTCCATATATCTAACTTGCCTTTCAATAGTATGAACCAAGAGACTCCAGAAATTATAGGTCATAAGATAGGATGCTTTGTGGAAACGAATTTGATTAATGCAGTAGGATGGGGCAGATGCTTGAGAGTTCGTGTGATTATTAATGTGGGGAAACCTCTCCTTAGAGGCATGAATATTAGAGGTACAGGAAAGTCAAGTTTTACTATGTTTTTCAAGTATGAAAGATTGCCTCATTTTTGCTACTATTGTGGAAGATTTGGTCATGGGGAAAGAGAATGTTCGTTAAAATTGGATTCATCACATCCAATTATAAAGGGACCATTGCAGTTTGGGGCATGGCTGAGGGCTCTAGTGGGCAAAGGGTTGAAGAACTGCTGGTGGAGAAGAACATCGGCTTTTCTCCGGAGAAGGGTTTCAAATTCAAGGGAGCAATCTCACAAATAAGGAAAACGATGAATGAGGCGAGTAAAGAGAGAGAGAATGGATTAATGGCTGGAGTTGAAAGAATCTCTAATACATAGTGCATTAGTGGGAGACCGAACATGTAAAGAGGATCGATTGGGGAACCAAAGGAGCCTTCAATAAACAAGCAGAATCCTTTATTAAGGGGATCCGAGGTAAACGAGGAAGGAAAGTGTAAGAAAACTGAAAATATAATTCCCAGGAAAAAAGGCAATACAGTGGTAATTAGTGGGGATGATACTCCACTGGAGGTGGATAGTAGTTTGAAAGATCCCCAGGACAGAATTAAAGGTCCGAAGTTTGTGGATGATATGGGGGGTTTTGGTGGAGTGGAGTAGCCAGTCTAGGTTAGTGTGTGACAGGTGGCCCAGTGGGCTTTGAAAGATTTTATGCATACCCCCATCTCTTTTTTAGCCCAGCCCAGAACTATACCTAAGTTGGGGGTATCAGAGGTAGCTGAGGGAAACATTTGTAACCAAGATCCTATAGTCATGAAGAAATGGAAAAGAAGGGAGAAGGGTTCTACACCTATGGTTCATACAAAGTCTCAAGAGGATTCCATTGGCAAACGAAAACATAGTGAAGGCAAAAAGGATCTGGCTTCAATTTAGGGAGAGAGTGCAAAGAAAAAAGTTAGGGTAAATCCTAACCAAAGTGATTTAACTTTGATAGATATGGAAAAGGTAATGGTGGGAACTGGGGTCCAATCCCACTGATCGCCATGAAACTCCTTAGTTGGAACTACAGAGGACTAGGGCATCCTCGGGTAGTTCAGGATCTGCACAATTTTGTGAAGAAAGAGCGGCCCGATTTCGTCTTCTTGTTAGAGACAAAGTGTAATTCTAGGAAAATTGATTTTTTGAAAATGAGTTTTGGTTTATGTGGTCTGGCGGTACAGTCGCAAGAAAATTCTGGGGGCTTAGCATTATTTTGGAAGAAGGGGTTGAATGTAGTGCTATACAGTTACTCCCAAGGACATATTGATGTGGTGGTTCATGAGAAGGGAGAACTTGGACCGTGGAGGTTGACGGGAATCTACGGGGAACTAGAGCTATCGAAGCATGGAGATACTTGAGCATTACTGGAACAGCTGAGAAGTAGCAGTAATTTGCCTTGGGTATGTGCAAAGGACTTCAATGAAATAGCTTCACAAAACGAAAAGAAGGGGAAAGGAAGAAGGGCGAAATGGCAAATGAGAAATTTTTGGCAAGCTCTTGACAATTGTGCACTAATAGATTTGGGGTATGAAGGTTTCCCTTTTACTTGGTGTAACAATTGGAAGGAACCTACCACTGTGTGGGAGAGACTTGACAGAATGTGTGCAAACATGGCATGGGTGACTAGATTCCCAAATTCAAGAGTTTTTCATAAATTCACAAAGGAATCAGATCACTACAAAAATTTTTTAGACAGTAATTTGAGGTTGTCGTCTCAGGTGTGGCGTCCAAAGAAAAGATTGTTTCGATTTGAAGTAGCGTGGGTGAAGCGAAAGGGTTATGAGGAGGTTATTCAGGAGGCTTGGAATTCTGGTGAGCACCTTTTAGGGGTTTATGGGTTCACCAAAAAATACAGAAGTGTAGAGTGGAGCTACTTAAGTTGAAACAGGTGGGCGTGGGTCATATTCCAAACAAGATTGAATCTATGAAAGGTAAGCTGGCATGTTTAAAGGAAGGTAGCATAACAGAGAACTCAAGGTAACAAACTTGAGTTGTGGCTACGGATTTGAATAATTTACTTGATATGGAGGAGACTTATTGACATCAACGATCGAAAGTCTATTGGATGAAAGAGGGGGATAAGAACGCATCTTTTTTCCATGCATAGGCATCCCAACGGAGGAGAAGAAACACAATTGTCAAGCTTAAGAATGGTAAAGGGGGCTGGTGTGAAAACCCGGAAGAAATGGAGCAAGTGGTTGTCGGGTATTTTAACAATCTGTTTACATTAAGCAGACCATAAACCCAAGAGCTAGAGGCTACTTTAAGCAAGGTGGACCGCAAGGTGTCGGAAGAAATGAATTCAAGGCTGCTGTAGACCTTTCAAATTGATGAGGTAACAACTGCATTATCCCAAATGTTTCCTATTAAATCCCCCGGTCCGGATGAGTTGAATGGCTCAATCATAGGAATCTCGGTGGGTAGGGGCGGACCACAAATCTCACATCTCCTGTTTGCCGATGACAACCTTTTATTCTTTAATGCAACACAAGAGGAGGTTGGAGCTGTTAGGTCAATTCTTGGTGTTTATGAAGCTACTTTAGGCCAAAAGATCAACTTGGAAAAATATGCAGTGGTATTTACCAGCAACTCTTCGGAGGCACAGGCCAGCCAAGTTCAACAAATTTTGGGGGTAAAACGGGTCTATCAACACGACCAATACTTGGGGCTTCCCACTGTGGTGGGTAAAGTCTTCAGCAATTTAAAGGAAATGGTGTGGAATAAAATGCAAGGGTGGAGTGATCAACTTTTATCTAGAGCAGGGAAGGAGGTTTTCATTAAGTCGGTGGTGCAATCCATTCTTACATACACTATGAGTTGCTTTAAATCTCCGGATAACTTTTGTGAGGAATTAGAGACACTTGCAGCCAGATTTTGGTGGGGACAAAGACTAGGAGAGAGAGGAAAATACATTGGGTTAATTGGAGAAAGATGTGCACAAGAAAGGAGAAGAGTGGGATGGGCTTTAGAGATCTTAAGGCTTTTAATTTGGCAATGTTGGCGAAACAAGCTTGGAGAATAAATATTGAGGTTAATTCTCTCATTCATCAAGTGCTTAAGGCAAGGTATTTCCCTTCGACATCTTTTATGGAGGCAGAGATTGGGCATAGACCTTCTTATACATGGAGAAGCATTTTAGGAGCAAGAAAAGTTGTGGAGACAGGTTCAAGATGGCGAATAGGTGACGGATCCAAAGTTAATATATGGTCGGATAGATGGATACCCACCCTTGTAAGCTTTAAGCCAATTTCTCCTAAAAGGGGTTTTCATTACCCGACCAAGGTTGGAGAACTTATTAACGAGAAAACGCGGAGTTGGAATGAGCAATTGGGGGATGAAATTTTCATGCCTCATGAGGCTTTCGTGATCAAAGGTATTCCACTTAGTAATTTTCCAATGGAAGATAGACTGATCTAGCACTATAATTCAAATGGGAGGTTCTCGGTGCGGAATGCATATTACATCATTATGGATCAAAAGCTACTACAGGCAATGTAATACCCCGTTCCAATTTAGCAAAGAACTAGTTAGGGAATATTATCTTGGAAGGAATAAGAAAAAATTTAAAGAAGAATTTAGAATAGTCTAGAAGATTCTAGAAAGTTCAAGAATAACCTAGAATAGTCTAGAACAATCTAAAAGAATCTAGAATGTTAAAGAAGTTGCTAGAAGAATCCAGAAAGTTCTAGAACAATCTAGAGAAGTTTAGAATATTTTAGAAGGTTCTAGAGGGATTTAGAATATTTGAGAAAGTTTCGGAAGGATTTAGAAGGTTGGAGAAAGTTTTAGAATATTATAGATGAATCTAGATATTTGTGGAATTGTCATGTGCAAAATAAGTTGAAAACCTAGAAGGATCTAGGAGAGGGGAGATGGTAGAATATTCTAGAGAATCTCCCCTAAAAATGTCACATGTCAATATTCTCTAGAATAATCCTAAGATGCCTATAAATAAGGCATTTGAGGATTGGATTAAGGATACTAGGTCACAAGTAATCTTCCACTTTCAAGAAATAATAGAGAATAAAAGAGAAAAGAAGGAAGGAAGAGCACTTCATCAAAGGAAATTGTGAGAAAAAAGAGAAAAAGCATCAATAACAACTTACTCTACTTCGGGTAACAAGCAACACTCAAGAAGCATATCATTCTCTTTACACTCGAGGTGAGTGGTTTGACATGTTACGTATTTTCGAAAATTTTTTGTATCCCTAAACATTTTAAAAACTTGTTCATTACTACCTTTACAAAATATTTTACTAAGTGTCTAAATACTTGTGGCATACGATTCTGCATGTTTGATGAATTCTTGCGACTCAATCACTTATTTATATGGTGAGACTTAGTGATGGTAAATAAGACCAAAATTAAAAGTCCAGAGAAATTATTCCTCTGTGTGCGGGTGACTCTGGCCACTAGGGAACAGACCCAGGGGACGCTGAGGTGACCCTAATACTCAACGGTTGAAGGAACAGTGTTTGGTGTGTTCTGGTGACCTTCACCGGATCGTCTTAGGGAACAGTTCCAGGCGGCAACATGTGGTGACCCTAAGTACGATGTTAGATCTAACCTGAGATATATTATGGCACTTGGTACTGAAAGTCCAGGAAAATTATTCCTCTGTGTGTAGGTGACCCTAGCCACTAGGGAACAGACCCGGGAGAGGATGAGGTGACCCTAGTGCTCAACGGTTGAAGGAACAGCACCTAGTGCTTTCTGGTGACCTTCACCGGATCATCTTAGGGAACAGACCCGAGAGGAGGCTATGGTGATCCTAAGTACGATGTTGGATCCAACCTTGAGATCTTCTGGCATTTGGTATGGTTTCCAAATATCGTACAAGTCCTTACCAGTATGAGATGATTATATAATTTGTTATTGTCACAACATTTTTTTTACTGACTTTGTTTATGATTATCTATCGTATGTCATAAGTATTTTCTTGTATTTGGTATTTGGTTCCCATCGATTATTGGATATCGTACAGTCTCCACCATTATGATATGATTCATCATTGTGATATGATTTCTTGTTGAAATTCGATTGTATTATTCTTGAAAAATTGATTATCTTGATGAAGTTATTTTTTCGAACTTTTGATTTACATGTCATATGCCAAATATGTTTTTCAGCCACTTTGAATATGCATGTCTTTCCATTCACTAGGCTTTTTTAGCTCATGTTTTCAAAATAATATTTTTTTTCTAAGTAAACGATTAGAGTGTCAATAGCGGACTCAGGGAATTGATTTGGGACTAATAGTATTGTGACCTCCGTAGCATATATCGTATAACCATCTTTACTTGTTTGGATAATTGGGACAAACAAGTTTAGGTATGTTGACTTTGATATATTGACATGAGATCAATTTAGTGTTAATGTTATTTTTCGCTCCTATATTATTAGTTTATTATTAGGCTTACGTGTTCTATATGTTATGGATCAATGGTTCACGGGCGGTCATGCCCTTAGAGTTGAGGTGTGACAATAGTGGTATTAGATCCTAGGTTGTGACACACATCTGGCCATTTATAGTCGTATCATCTTTTATTGAGGAGGTTAAGGTTCCCAGAGTCTTTTTGGTCATATAAGTTGGAAAAAATATACTTGATGGTGTGGAGTGAAGATGTTACGAGATAATATATTTATTGGAGTGTTAAGGACGAGCATTACTCTTAGCAACCAATAGAGCATTTTCTCCTAAGTATCGATGCAACAAAGTCCACTAGTTCTTTATGATGATGATTTAGAGAAAGATTTTGGGATGATTTTTGAGTTTCAAACTTTGACTTTTTAGGTTAGAGTACCAGTTTATATTATAAGGGAGCCACCTTCTAGTATTATGATTCACTAAAGTTGAGATTGGTAGATTGCTTAAAGGAATAATTGGTGATGGTTGACCATGCTTACTTTTGTGGGCCTTAGACGATACATATGGTGATTTTGAAATCAAGATAACATCATGGTTTTAATGGAGTATGTTGTTGGACGAAACAAGAAATAGGGTGACCTTATGTGGGTAGATTTTTTTGAAAAAAAAAAAATTGGGTGTTACTAGTTCATTTTAATGGTTATACTTATATTTAGAAAAAAATTGTGGTTGGGTATCTATTATGCAATCTATTGTGTTTGGAAGAATCGGATATTTTCATGTAAAAGTATTTATTACTCTCATTTAGTGTCTTGGTGTAAATACTTCACCGTGAAGAGCTAACTAGATCATGGTTTTTGTAGAACACCAAAACTTCAAAGTTTGTTGTCATGGCTAGTGGAATGGAATAATGACTTTTAGAGTTGTAAAAGTGGCTAATCCAAAAGGTTGAGAATAGTTGCATATGTTATGGTCAATGGTGATTATCCAAATGACGAAAAGATAGTAAATAGATGAAGTAGTGAAAGGTGATAATCCCAAATAATGAAAGACAGATATAGAGAAAATGTGATAATAAAAATGTTGAAGGATAGTAATAGATGCAGAGGTAAAAGGAGATGGTCTAAATTAATGAGGACAATGATTGATAAAGTGATGATAATCCAAATGGTGGAAGACAATAATAGATGATATAAATGATGGTGATACTTGACTTTTAAAAATTTTGTTAGATTTATTGGAGTTTTTCTTATGGTTAAGAAAGTGACTCAACTATTGAAAGTAATACCTTTAGTGACTATCCTTAGATTTGATTGAAGTCATTATTAAGACTAGACTATTCAATCAAATGATGATTTGTGGTAGTGCAACATCATTTAGGATGGATCAAACAAGTCATTTGGATGTTATTGAGTAAATGTGTATTAAATTAGTAAAATTGATCAAAAGTTTGTATCGTAATCCCTTGCATTTGGAAATTGACCTATTGATATGAGATCAAGGGGATAGTTTTAGTCAATTGTTGAAGTCCAATCGTTAGAAATTTGGGTACTTGGCTAAGTATGGGATTAACGGTGGTTCTTTGACCGTTAGAGAAATTCTTTATTTAGTTATTGAGTTTGGTTAATTCTGACTCATTACAAATGAGTGAGTTCTTTTATGGTAAGCTTGGAACACATAAGAGAAAAATCCGATTTGATTGACATGAAGAAGAATCAAGCCTAGAGGTATCCAAATTGGTGTTATTCATGGAGACTTGTCGGTATAACTTAAGGATGTGATGTTTGACTTGGTGGAGGAGTTTCACTAATTCTCTTCATTTACAGATTTGAGTGAAAATTTTTGTAAGGTCGGGTATATACTCTAAGAAGATAACTATTTAGATTGCTTTTGATTCTTGAAGATGAGTGGTAGTAAGATGTCACAAGGAGTTTCATTTCGGGAAGACTTATTGAGATTGAACTATCTTATAGTTAGGCATTTATAGAAAATTTGATAGTTATGAAGTAAAAAGGTAACAATATGGATTATTTTCATAGAATTAGTGGATGAATTTGAGTATGTGGATGAAAAGTCTGATTTGTTCATGAGTTTTTGTTGATTAATAGTAAGTCGACATAGTATAGTTTTTGATCGGGTGCTAGTGAAGAAAGTCATACTTATGAATAAATTATGGAAACTTGGAATTTTCTGATGTTATTGTTGGAAAATCGAAAAATCAAAAGTTTTAAGATACATCGTTCTATCTTAAATTGATGGTTTTGTGGGTACATTTGGAGAAGTGATATTTTAAGAGTAGCGATTTAATGGCCGATCATTGATTATTGAATGGTTAGAGAATTTTGAGACTACTGGAATTTTATTTCAGAGAGATTCATAGTAATTGGAGGAAAATAATACGTTGATTCTTACTAGTATAAAATGAATATCATTTTATTTTGAAAATATTTGAGTGATGTGATAGGTGTTAAATTATCAGATTATAGAAGAACTTCTTAATTGGTTGGGTCATAAGGTTTTGAATAGACAAGTAATGGAGCAAACTTCAGAGTCTATATTGTACTTGGTTATCTTTAGAGATTAATGTATTGATTTGACCTAATAATTCGATTAATGTAATCAATATTTGGATCTTCTAAGATAACTACGGTAACTTAGAATGATATTGGTGATTTTGGTTATTTCTTTCTAAATTTTTAGCTCTGTAAAAGGAACTAGTCTTGTGGTAATGTCAAATGTTAGGGTGGAGGTCCTGAGTCTCTAGAGTTGATCTTTTAAACCCGCTTCAAGTAATGATGATTAATCAATCAATCTTGGGAAAACAGATATTAAATTAGCTCACATAGCTGCAATTGCATAAATTTTAATAGTTTGACAGTGTGCACATCAAAAGTTGCAAAAATGGACTACTTAATTTCAGTAAGAGGAGAAAAGATATTATGAATTTTGAAGAATAAAGTATTTTTAAAGAAGAGAGATTTTGGGTATGACTGATCATTGTGGAAGTTGCCTGGGAGAGAGAGATGGGTCAAGTTTTATACATAAATGAGTTAGTAAAGGAAGAGAACAATTTTAATGGAAGACAATTGAAGAAAGAGATATATGAGATGGTAGATGCTGATGGTTTTAGGTTCGCAACTTGTAAATGTTAATTATCAATTTCTTCTTCATCAGATAAGTTTGTTTTTCTGAGGTGCACAAGAATTATTAGGTTACGCAAGATGAGTTTGATGTGCGAGGTTTAGGGTAGACAATATAATAATGGATTGGAAGCCATGAGTTATTCTGTGATATGGCAAGGTGCTTCATCTTAACGATATATTCTAAAGGTAATAAGTGGGGACTAGTAACAATATCATGAGAGTCTAGGAAAGAAAGAATATAAAAATGATTAAGAACAAATTGTGAACCTTAGTTCTAGACATTCTTGACATGTAATGATGATTCCAAAAAGGTGTTATCTTTAATGTGGTCANAAAAAATGATTAAGAACAAATTGTGAATCTTAGTTGTAGACATTCTTGACATGTAATGATGATTCCAAAAAGGTGTTATCTTTAATGTGGTCAAATCCATTCTACTTTGATTTCCTCGAGGATGCCTTGGGTTTTATGAAGTAACCGTTTAACCTCGAAAACCACCCATGCCTTAATTCTTTAATGTGTGAAATCTGAGATGGGCATTATTTTTAATCATGTTTTGGTTCTATAATGTCAATCTAAAGAGTTTGATGGAGTGAAGACTTAGATAGCTTATCGAAATCAACGATGAAACTTGACAAGATTGCAGAACTGAATGGTTTTGCTTTGAGTTTTGATCGGCTAATTATGGAATAAGAAGTGATAATAATTTAGTTATTGAATTTTACAATTCTTTGAGAGGCTATTCAATTTAAAGAAAGGTCAAGAAGCATTAGACGCTTCAAAGTCCCGAATAGAGTTAGTGTGGCAGTCTATTAAGAGGCTTTATCACCTCGACTTGTTGCGGGTGTAACATATTCCATGCGTCTATGTTAAGTAAGAATATTTATAGCTCATTGCATGTGATTTACAATGAACCATTCTACGTTCATATAGTGGCTTGACCTAAGAGCAGCAACAATACAGGCTCTAGACAAAAGACAAATCAATTGGTTAACTGGTTATAAAGGATCATGCAGTTGAGGCCATTTTTTTTTCAAAGGGGCAAATGCATCAAGAATACCACACTTATTCGGTTGGAATAACTAGCATAATTTCGAGGACAAAATTATTTTAAGGGGGGAAGAATGTAATATCCCGTTCCAATTTGGCAAAGAACTAGTTAAGGAATATTATCTTGGAAGGAATAAGAAAAAATTTAAAGAAGAATTTAGAATAGTCTAGAAGATTCTAGAAAATTCAAGGATAACCTAGAATAGTCTAAAACAATCTCAAAGAATCTAGAATATTAAAGAAGTTTCTAAAAGAATCCAAAAAATTCTAGAACAATCTAGAGAAGTTTAGAATATTTTAGAAGATTCTAGAGAGATTTAGAATGTTTCAGAAAGTTTCAGAAGGATTTAGAAGATTGGAGAAGACTTTAGAATATTATAGATGAATCTAGATACTTGTAGAATTGTCATGTGCAAAATAAGTTGGAAACCTATAAGGATCTAGGAGAGGGGAGATGGTAGAATATTCTAGAGAATCTCCCCTAAAAATATCACATGTCAATATTCTCTAGAATAATCCTAAGATGCCTATAAATAAGGCATTTGAGGATTGGATTAAGGAAACTAGGGCACAAGTAGTCTTCCACTTTCAAGAAATAATAGAGAGTAAAAGAGAGAAGAAGGAAGGAAGAGCATTTCATCAAAGGAAATTGTGAGAAAAAGAGAAAAGGCATCAATAACATCTCACTCTACTTCGGGTAACAAGCAACACTCAAGCAGCATATCATTCTCTTTGCACTTAAAGTGAGTAGTTTGACATGCTACATATTTTCAAAATTTTCCCGTATCCCTAAACATTTTAAAAACTTGTTCATTACTACCTTTACAAAATGTTTTACTAAGTGTCTAAATATTTGTGGCATACGATTCTGCATTCTTGATGAATTCTTGTAACTTAATCATTTATATGGTGAGACTTAGTGATGGTAAATGGGACCAAAATTAAAAGTTCAGAGAAATTATTCTTCTGTGTGCGGGTGACTTTGGCCACTAGGGAACAGACCCGGGGGAGACTGAGGCGACCCTAGTGCTCAACGGTTGAAGGAACAGTGTCTGGTGCGTCCTAGTGACCTTCACTGGATCGTCTTAGGGAACAGTTCTAGGGCGGCAACCCGTGGTGACCCTAAGTACGATCTTGATGTTGGTTTTTTTTTTTATGGAGTCTAGTTTGTATATGTGATCTGAATGATGACCCGACCCGAAATAATGTTGTGTGGTTTTTAATGGGAAATTTTATGAGGCTTAGTCCATGGAGCGAAGGCTTGGGCCGATAGGCCCAAGCCGTAGTAGCGCTCGTGGACAAGCCTCGTGGGGGTTCGGGGGCAACGCCCCCGAGGAAAATTTTTGGGCCCGTTATACAGCCCAGTGCGTAGGACATATAAACCCTGTTGTTTTGGTGATTAGGGTTTTGTTGTGGATTGTACAGCCACTCTCTGTAATTCAACTCTCTCAATAGTGAAATCCCTGCAGCTTCGTGGACGTAGGCAAATTGCCGAACCACGTAAAATCTGTGTCTTGTTCTTTCTTGTTTCTTATTGTTTTATATTCTTGATTTGTTCTTCGATTGTGTGTGTTTGTTAGTGGATTTAAATCGAGTTAAATCCCAACAGTTGAATCTAACTTGAGATATATTCTAGCTTTTGGTACTGAAAGTCCAGGAAAATTATTCCTCTGTGTGCAGGTGACCCTGGCCACTAGGGAACAGACCTGGGGGAGGTTGAGGTGACCCTAATGCTCAACGGTTGAAGGAACAGTACCTGGTACGTCCTGGTGACCTTCACCGGATCGCCTTAGGGAACAGACCCGGGGAGGCTGTGGTGACCCTAAATACGATGTTGGATCCAACCTTGAGATCTTCTAGCATTTGATATGGTTCTCAGATATCGTACAAGTCCTTACCAGTATGAGATGATTATATAATTTGTTATTGTCACAACGTTTTTTTTTACTGGCTTTGTTTATGATTATCTGTCGTATGTCATACATATTTTCTTGTATTTGGTATTTAGTTTCCATCGATTATTGGATATTGTACAGTCTCCACCATTATGATATGATTCACCATTGTGGTATGATTTCTTGTTGAAATCCGATTGTGTTATTTTTGAAAAATTGATTATCTTGATGAAGTTATTTTTTCGAACTTTTGATTTACATGTCATATGCCAAATATGTTTTTCAGTCACTTTGAATATGCATGTCTTTCCATTCACTGGGCTTTTTAGCTCATGTTTTCAAAATAATATTTTTTTTCTAGGTAAACGATTAGAGTGTCAATAGCGGACTCAGGGAATTGATTTGGGACTAATAGTGTTGTGACCTCCGTAGCATATATCGTATAACCATCTTTACTTGTTTGGATAATTGGGACAAACAAGTTTAGGTATGTTGACTTTGATATATTGACATGAGATCAATTTAGTGTTAATGTTATTTTTCGCTCCTATATTATTAGTTTATTGTTAGGCTTATGTGTTCCATATGTTATGGATCAATGGTTCACGGCTGGTCATGCCCTTAGAGTTGGGATGTGACAGGCAGGCCCAACCAATTCGTCTCCATCCTCTAGCGCTGGACACTTGGACTGGAACTGTATCTGGAACCAGAAAATACCATATAAAATTAAGATTTTTGTTTGGCGGGTCTGTTCCAACATATTACCAACAGGGGACAATCTTCAAAGAAGGAGAATTGAGGTGAATAGGTGTTGTGCAGTGTGTCAAGATGAACCTGAGTCCTTAGATTGCACTTGGGCCAAGGCAGTATGGTGTTGCAGCTCTTTAAAGGTAGTAAGCCAACTTATGTCCCTTGATTCTGGGCAGTGGGTGCGTGAAGCTCATTTGATTCTGGGCAGTGGGTGCGTGAAGCTCATCAGGCCCTCCAAATTGATGAGTTTTCTTTGTTCCTTATTCAGTGTTGGTTTGTGTGGAGAAACAGAAACATTAGAATTTTTGAAAATATGGTTCAAGACCCCCAAAGTGCAGATGAAGGCAACTGAATATTGCAGTCAATATAGGGAGGCAGCAGCTCAGCCCCTTGCCGAGCAAACTCCCAACGTTGGGTGGTGTACTCCAAGGGCAGGTACTTTCAAAGTTAACTTTGATGCTACTGTATATGCAGATCGGAATATCTTAGTTGTGGGGTAGTCATACAAGATGATAGGGGTTACTTTGTAGGGGCCTTGTCCAAAAGGATTGCTATGAGTTGTAATATTAGAAAAGCAGAAACTATTGCAGCAAAGATTGCAATACAATTTGCAAAGCAGCAAGAAATAGTAAAAGTCATTTTGGAAGGGGTTTCGATATGTGTTATGAATTCTATAAGGAATGGTGATAGAGATTTTGATCCTCTTGAAGCTATCTTCCAAGATATTAGTAGCATAGAGAGGAGTTTTCGACTTTTTGAAGTATCCGAAGTTAGACACAACTGGAATAAAGTAGGTCATGAATTAACTCGTTTTGCTTTACCATTAAATAGTAGCGTTGTATGGTTGGAGCAGGCACTAGACTTTGTTATGCCTCTACTTTTAGCTGACATTCCTGAGTAACAAAATTTTATCGATGTTTCTCAAAAAAAGAAAAAAACAAACACTTGCTCCATCTACCGTATGGCCAATTGGTTGGTAACTTCGTTAATAGGCCGATCGAGTTCATACCATCTCATTTGTTTACTCTACTCATCCCCTCGATTATTTTTAGTAATAGACACGTGTGCAAGTCTCATTTAACTCTCCACCTACAAATCCTCTACTNTCTACTCATCCCCTCGATTATTTTTAGTAATAGACACGTGTGCAAGTCTCATTTAACTCTCCACCTACAAATCCTCTACTCAGATTATATGTTGATACGCTAGCAATCAGCTTCTGCCCCGAAAGCAGCTTCTGCCCAGGAACTAAACAGTCTGTGGGCTGATCAAATGACTGCCAAACCGTTGCATTGTTTCTGTCAAAAAGCACAAGGTTCCCCATTTCTGTCAAGCTTAAGCCTGAAACATTCTTACCACTAGTGTTTGTCGACCAAACCAAGGTTCCATCTGCCTCTCTCAACACCAAATCTCCATCTTCTGTGAGGTTCACTGTTGCATTAATCTTGACAGGATTGTCTCGATTCGCCACCAGACTACTTGTGGGGGTCTACTATTACCAATACTATTGTTGCAATAGAAGCCACAGAAAAATTGTGGGTTAGAGCTTCCTGCTCCTGCATGAAGAACAGTTCTAAATGTGATATCATCTGAGGAATTCATAGGCGTGGGATTGTTGGTCCAGGAGGTCAATAAGTTGGCCATTGTGTAATATAAAGGTGTTGCAATGATCAAATGTGAAGAAGAGATGATCAGAAGAGCAAGAAAGAGAAGAGAACCACAAAGATTCTGAAATTGCCCCATTGCTACTTCCAATGAGAAGTTCTACTTTCTGGAAAAGAAGCTTGGGGAGAAGGAAAAGTATCAAACAATAAATTCAGAGTGCTTATTGCACAATAATACACTGGTTTGTAAGTCAAGCTACACAGTTTTTTGGCTGGAAGTCAAGTACTTCACGACTGCCACTCATATAGTTATCTAGATATTATTAAGTTTGGCCTTCCTTTTTCTGCTCTGCATTAAATTGGCAATACTTGCAATCAATATTAATAGTCATTGTGGATTCAATAATAATAATGAATTAGATTTTGAGAGTAGGTCTAATGGTAAGTTGTANACTTCACGACTGCCACTCATATAGTTATCTAGATATTATTAAGTTTGGCCTTCCTTTTTCTGCTCTGCATTAAATTGGCAATACTGGCAATCAATATTAATAGTCATTGTGGATTCAATAATAATAATGAATTAGATTTTGAGAGTAGGTCTAATGGTAAGTTGTATTCACTTAGAGTCGTACGCATTTAATGTCGTCCTTGACCCTCATATGATTACCAAACATGATTTGATTCATGAGAATAACGCAGTTTACTATTTAACTTTGATAATGCGGTGGTGACAAACTGTCATACCAAATTAGTAATTATAACTCAAATCAAATATGTCACGATGGAAAACAAAACACAACCGGGTTGTCATAANCCTCATATGATTACCAAACATGATTTGATTCATGAGAATAACGCAGTTTATTATTTAACTTTGATAATGCGGTGGTGACAAACTGTCATACCAAATTAGTAATTATAACTCAAATCAAATATGTCACGATGGAAAACAAAACACAACCGGGTTGTCATAACGACATGGCATTAATTTAGCAACAATTTGCGTGCTTTAGGTCTAAATGTGTGAACAATGACCCGTAATTGTCAAGGGTCAAGTCATGCATATGAATAGTTCCCGTGAAGCAATTTGTCTGCACGCAACCCATTCTGAGTTCAACTACTAGGTCTTCGGGTCGGAGCTCAAAATTTTATTTTGATGTATTATTTTAAGCACTTAGGAAACAAAAATATTTTGACGTATTTCAAAAACGTTTCAACCAGTTTTGAAAATATAATGGAAAAATTAAAATTATTTTTTCAAAACATTGATCAAAATGTAATAAAATATCTTGAAATACTTTAAAATATTCTAAAATAATTGTACAAATGTATTAAAATATTACAAAACATCTCAAAACATTATAAAAAACCTCGAAATATTAGAATTTTAATTTCATTGTTGATTCGTTTCGATGACTTGAAAAACAAAAACATTTCGGATTATTCGACTATTTCAAAACAAAATTGTGATTCTTACTCCTGATGCTGTCATCGTCTAGTGCCTTTAAAATGATTTTAGGGATCNGAATTTTAATTTCATTGTTGATTCGTTTCGATGACCTTGAAAAATAAAAACATTTAGGATTATTCGACTATTTCAAAACAAAATTTTGATTCTTACTCCTGATGCTGTCATCGTCTAGTGCCTTTAAAATGATTTTAGGGATCTTTCTTCAGCTGACCTGATTTGCCATTATCCAACCCTCACTTGTGCAAAATTTCCAGTCAGAAATACTCCAAAACAAAAGAGCGAAGGGTTATGAAATGTGCAGACAAGTGATCGTTGTCTTGAAATAGCAAGACAAACATAAGACCAAAGATCAAAATTTTGTTATGATGAGCTTGAAAATAAAAATATTTCGGTAATATTTCGAAAACATTTCAGAAATAAGATGGAAACAAAGAAAATTTAGAAAATTTATTTCCAATACATTAATCAAAATATACATAAACACTTAGAAACATAAGTTGAAACATGCCGAAACACATCAAAACATCTCAAAACATAAAGAATTTTGATACTAAATCAATAATTCATTTTGGTTTNGTTTCGGTAATATTTCGAAAACATTTCAGAAATAAGATGGAAACAAAAAAAATTTAGAAAATTTATTTCCAATACATTAATCAAAATATACATAAACACTCAGAAACATAAGTTGAAACATGCCGAAACACATCAAAACATCTCAAAACATAAAGAATTTTGATACTAAATCAATAATTCATTTTGGTTTCCATGAAAATGGAAACGTTTCAAACCGAAATTTAGTTTCTTGCATAGGACAAAGCTTTAGAATTCCCAGAATCTTAACAAAATGTCAATGTTAAAAACAAGATTACCGAGGGTTACTCCAAACTGAAATATAGCAACACTTCGAATGCAATACATCTAGTCCATATTGAAGTAGTATAAAGAAGGTAAGCTATGTCTCTGAGTAGTGATTACAGCAAACATAATCACAACTTAAAGCCTTCCAATGGCCTGCGTAGATGTTGTTTTATTCAACTTTCTCCATGAATATAGCCTTCAATTTTCTTCATACTACAAAACTTTATGAGTCACCCCTAATCGAGACAATAAAATGGTTGCATAATAACGATGCCCCAGCTTTGCCAAAAAATCATTGAAGTGCTCGACAAAGTCCTTGCCACTTNTGGCCTGCGTAGATGTTGTTTTATTCAACTTTCTCCATGAATATAGCCTTCAATTTTCTTCATACTACAAAACTTTATGACTCACCCCTAATCGAGACAATAAAATGGTTGCATAATAGCGATGCCCCAGCTTTGCCAAAAAATCATTGAAGTGCTCGACAAAGTCCTTGCCACTTCACGAACTCTTCTTTTAGTGTTGTTAAAAACTCTCTCACTGCATGGATAACAGGGAGAGGATTCTCAAGATGGGCAGCATGCCCGCAGTTAGGAATTTCAACTATTGCTGGATGATCTCTACTCCATGTACCAGAGTTGATAATCGAGCACATGTCCTGAGCAATCCTCTTAAACTTTGCATCTTTCTCTCCAACAATCAGCAGAACGGGTACTTTGCAGTGTTTCAAATCTTCCCATAATGGCCTATCATATAACGAGGAAAAATGTTCAACTGATTACAGAAAATTTTCTGAGAAACATAGCTCATGCAAGAGATGAAGATCTCGGCACAGCCTTGATTATCAAAATGCACATGCCAGCCCACTAAAGCAGCCTTATGTTGGGTGGCTGTATACTTGTATTTACCTGAGTAGTAGCCCTTGTGTGTGGAATGGACAACTTTGATTTGATATGGTGTTAGCTTGTGGTACAANCCTTATGTTGGGTGGCTGTATACTTGTATTTACCTGAGTAGTTGCCCTTGTGTGTGGAATGGACAACTTTGATTTGATATGGTGTTAGCTTGTGGTACAATGATGCTATTGTNTTGCAATCCTCTTAAACTTTGCATCTCTCTCTCCAACAATCAGCAGAACGGGTACTTTGCAGTGTTTCAAATCTTCCCATAATGGCCTATCATACAACGAGGAAAAATGTTCAACTGATTACAGAAAATTTTCTGAGAAACATAGCTCATGCAAGAGATGAAGATCTCGGCACAGCCTTGATTATCAAAATGCACATGCCAGCCCACTAAAGCAGCCTTATGTTGGGTGGCTGTATACTTGTATTTACCTGAGTAGTTGCCCTTGTGTGTGGAATGGACAACTTTGATTTGATATGGTGTTAGCTTGTGGTACAATGATGCTATTGTTCCCATGAACTTATTTCATTATCGTTTGTCAGATAACATCTATTTAGATAACATACTTTAAAGAATTCTTTTTCCCCAAGTAAACGACCTAGTTCAAGACGACAACATGATCATTCCTTTTGAAAAATTCAGACTTTGTTCAACCCCTTCAAATGTGTCCTGAAGGTGATTTAGCAGGTATAGCAGTTTTTTGAGAAACTGAAACTCCCTATGTAGATGAAAATTGGAAAAACTAGAGAAACTTACAGCTGCCTCCCAACACTTGAATCAGATAAAACTTTAGCAAGAGTGTGCACGTCATCTTGCTGCAAACGGTTAGCTACTATTCGCTTGAAATGTGGATGGCCTCTTAAGCTGCAGGTTTAAAAGATATTATCTAGCAGGCCATACATTTAAGCCAAAAAACTAGTACAACTAAAGCAAGAATAGAAGCAAACATTTGAAAGAGAAACCCAGTAACTACCTGCTCCACAGCTCTCCAGCATACCAGCTGTCTAGAAAGACCTCTAGGCCATATGAAACAAGGGAGCATGCTCTGAAATCATCTTTAGCACAACGAACTTTCCTTGCTTCTCTATCAGTCAATCCGGGGCTTCCAGAAATTATAACAGCTCCTTGAACCTAATATAACATATGCTACTTCTACGTTAGCTGCTTGACTATATACGCTGCTTGAAATGAGAAAAAAAAAACCCAATACATCCATGAATTACCTTATCACTGCATTTCAGGGCCATGTATAATGCAATCCTTGCACCCATTGAGTATCCAACAAGAGTAACTTTCCTATTTGTAAGCTGATGAAACAACTTGCATAGCATATCTCCAACTACCTCAATTGACCAATTTGGTTCTTGTGCTGCCTCATGATCGGACATTTTTTGTAACTTAGATCCCCCATGTCCAGGAAGATCAATTGCAACACATCTTGCAGATCCTGAGATGGCCTTCATAATGGGAATCCAGTCTTCACCAGTTCCAAACAAGCCATGAAGAAACACAAGTACACTATTCTGCATCAATTGGAAGAGTGAGCAAGTAAGAAACGGTCATAATTATGAGTAGCTAAATTTAGTCCTTTCAGAGCAATGAGAACAACAGAAAACAGACCAATTTAACAAGCTAAGCTGATGGCATGGAAGTGATCCAGCCACATTCTAGAGGAAATAATCACAGATACAAACCTATGTAGGGCAGAGATAATTGTTCAAATCCCAACATGAAAATTGCTACATATAAATAGGTAGCAGAAATTATCAGAGAGTCTCGTAAAGTACACACAAGAAGCAATTGTAAATATATTTATATGCATATAGTTTATATGAAGTAATAAAGGAAAAACATATCTGACGACAAAGTATGATACATTGGGACCAGAAAACAAACCCATATCTTTGTCATAATTCAGAACCATGCTCTTATGTTCTATGCAATATCTTCGTCCAATATTTTCAGTGTTGTCTAAATATCTGTCATTATGTAGGCAAGTTGTAGAGTTCTCTAGAGTTGTTTCAGCCAAGTGGATGGCAGGATACATCTTAATAAACAAATATAACTGTATACGGATAACGTATAGATCCTTGCTTACATCAATGCTTGGTCCAATCTCTTGAATATTGAAGGAGAAGGAGAAATGCTCTGAGTCGACTGATAACTGGTAATTACGAACTTGCTCCCTAGTAAAGGTTCGAACAATGACATTTTTATTGATCTGAAATTTCTGCAGCAGCTGAACAGCATCAACAATAGATGCCTCCACAAAGCCACTACGTGGATTACGACAAATTTTCAGAGGCTCAGTCGTTACATCTTCTTTAAGCCATCGGTAAGTCCCAAGACCATGGATGACGGATAATGCTGGTTCCTTATTCATCACTCTACACAAAGCTGCATTTTGAAGCTCAACATAACTAGAGAACTGAATATAAGCCAACAAACCTAGGCCACTTTCAAATGCAGCACTGACAACAGCCATCTTCCCATGCTGCTGAGCCCATCTTGCAATCAGTGCAGCATTTTCAAAACCCCCAACAATGCTTGGTTTGATAACCTGACAAGACCCATCATAGCAAAATCAAATTAGCAGAAGATCCTTTCCCAGTGGTTGCAACATGTTTTTAACAAGATTTCGGAGATGAGACACCAAGGTCACAACACAATTCATTTTGGGGATTGAAAAACTTTTTCACCTGCTTGTATCCTAAATTTTGTTAGTAGCTATAGTTTTGTTGCAACATAAATGTAGGTCTTCAGCAAGTAGTACTTAGAACAACAGTAATAATAACTAAAATAAGCATTAAAAACTTATGACATCTAGATTTATGTAGACAGAGACAATACCACCATTCTATGAAAATGCTTGCTTGGGTTGACTTGTATCCAATTGCTGAAATGTGGTAGGCATGAGGTTTTAATATGGATAACATTGAGTGTAAAATGGATTTTACCCCTTATGGTTTGGCCTTAAAGAACTTTACCCCCTTTTGGTTAAAAAATAACCAAAAACAACCATGTGGTTTTTAACTAATGTACTGCCGCTAAAGAAGCAACTGTAATGGCAACAACGTTCATCAGATTGTGAATGTGGCTGTTGAAATTGAAACCCAGTTTGTCTGTGATGACCTCCCATGAGAAGTGATTGGTATGAATTTAACACACTGAGCCAATTTATACAGTTGGTCATCGACTCCCCTCACAATTCAAGCCAATGCCACCCCATGTCTCTCTCCCTTGAAAATTTCTTCTGTGTAAAGCCGATTTGGTTAAAGAATAAGAACACGTTGACATAATAGCAGATTCTATGGACCTACAAGAGTATATTTGAATTTTCAATTTTTGCCCTTTGAATTGTTGGTTTTTTTATTCCATTATTTTAATTGAAGCTAGAAGAACAACGGAAAGAGAAAGAGAAGACGATTTAAAACCATATGGGCTAAAATGCTACACAGCTAATCACGGAGGGTACAAGAGAGTTTAACCTAATATCGAATACCCATACTTTGCACTCGGATCTCAAGCAACATTGAATAACAGGAACAACATCAGCAAGGCAGAGGTTGTTCTCATTAAATTAATATATGATTGGAAAGTTTTAGATAGATTAGGTTGCCATCTGAGTGGATGAAAATCTTTCCCAGAAAAAAAATTAGGTTAAGATCACTAAAAGGCGAAGCATACCACCAAATGGAGCCTAAACTACAAGAGGTATATTTTAATGGAATACATAATCCACAAACTGAGAAAGGCAATGATGATGATACACTTATACTTACAACAGCAACTATTCTTGAGTGGGTGAATTTTGCAAGCACCTCAAGATGGTTGTCTGCAATATTGTCCAAGGTTTCATCCAGTGCTACAGGTAAGCCAGTTTCTTCACAAAATTTAATTATGTCATCCTCATCACTAACTGGTTCCTGAAATAACAAAGATTTATAATAGAAATTCGAGGGTGAAGGTGGATTGGAGAGACCAAACGTTTGACACTACTTGCAGAAAGTGGTGTGCTACAATTCTACACATTGAGCGTTATTTATTTTTAGGGAGTTGGAATGTGTAGTACGGGCATATTTGCCATGTTCCCATGGAGCATACCTCAATATATTGCAGGTCGCAGTTTTTCACAGCAAACCCAAATCGAATTGCTTCAGCATAGGTCCATTTCCGATTCGCATCAGCACGGAGCTCAATCTGGTGCCCAACCTTCTTTCTTACTTCCTGTATAACTGCAGCATCTTCAATGGGATCAGCTCGACGTGCTACCTTTAAGTGGAGAATTAACCAGTTAACATATAAACTAATCTGAGGCTGACAAGATTGGCTGAAATTATAGTTTGCCAATAATAACATATCAAGTATTAACAATGTTTTATAGCATCTCATTTGGAACAGAATAAAATCCGTATATCATAATTTGGAAAATATCATCTAACCTTTAGCTTTATTGCAGAGAACCCTTCTTCTGCAAGTGTAGTGGCAACATAAGCGACATCCTTGGGAGTCCCATTAGAATCAACAAGGGCACAAATTTTAACATTTTGTGACTTCCAGGATATTTTTTCTTGCTTATTCGCATGCAAATATAGTATATTCAATAAACTTGAACCTTCCCTAGCTGCTATAGCATTGAGGACAGCCATCTCCAAACCACATCTGACACTCGGACAAATTGAACCTGGCTACATAACAAGGAAAGAATGGACCAATGGAAACTTAACATCAAAGATGGCAAAGTTCAGGATTATGACTAGAAATAGGATCTCCTTTCCCTCATTTTTCCTAGCTGTTATATTCTGTAGGCACACATCACATATGCAGAATCAAAATGCATGGACCTACCGGGATTCCTAAACTGTTCCATATCCAAGATGAAAATGAGCCCTTCAGCAGAGGAAGAAAATAATCAATCTTAGCTCCTCCTATGATACGACCAAGAAACCGAAGTTGCTCTTCAGCATCCAGCAGGTTTTCTTTGTGTATTTCCAGAGGTGATACCTGTTTAAAATAGTAATACGCATAAAACAGGAACGAAAAGGATTTAAAAAAAGAAAAAGTACAGATAATAAGAAAAAAAAATGAGAATATAAAAAGAAAACAAAAAGGAGGAAGAGAAAGGAAAGGGGAAAAGGATANCTACCTGTTTAAAATAGTAATACGCATAAAACAGGAACGAAAAGGATTTAAAAAAAGAAAAAGTACAGATAATAAGAAAAAAACATGAGAATATAAAAAGAAAACAAAAAGGAGGAAGAGAAAGGAAAGGGGAAAAGGATAAATGGAAGGCTGTAGACGACAAATATGTATGAGATGTACATTTTCTAAAAAAATTTGGTTATGATTACTCTCTAACAGCCAAAAAATAAAGAAAAGAGAATTAAAGAAATGATTTGTAATGTATGAGTAACTATGTCACTATATAAACTTGCCCTCTTTTCAGAAATGTTCCCTCTGCTATCAAAACCATGCATGATGCACCTAATATCAATAATAATGAAGTCCCTTCCTCCCAGCCATGCCCCTCATGTTAAACAACAGCAACTCGACATTCAGATTTTAATCTTCTTCAACTCCCAAACCAACCCAAAACTGAAGCACTGTGCGTATTGTCAAGCTGGGAAGATCAACTTCTTAAAACAATAAGGAAAGTTCACACCTTATACAGTGATTAGTTTTTTCAATGGAGAAACAAAAACCTTGGTGCGTTAAGTTATTTTCTAAAGGTAAAACAAAGAACCGGTAATCCCTATAGTTGAGTACCATTAAAAATTTAAAATAGATAACCGAACAACCACCTCAGTAAGCAATGACCACACCAAAACATTCGTTTTTCGAATCCAAACAAGAAAGTAAACATTATTCAGCTTCATCTTTGACATTTTTACATCATTGCCCTTCTAATTTTATGAGGACGTGTAAGGTCTTACTTTTGGATCTTCAGTTATAAAGTCTTAGAATCTACGTAATTACCAAAAAATATGTATATGGCAAACAAAGGTAACTTTCAACCACATAGGAAGGCATTGTCAGCAGCACACAAAACCCAAACGTCTAGCATTTCATATTACCAATTTTAGTGTCTTCACACTCTGCTTAAGTTTGTACGTACCTAAATATCGTTAATAATTAAAATTGTATCCTCCAAATACATTAGTGCCTTCAAAAACTGAAGTNGGCTTAAGTTTGTACGTACATACATATCGTTAATAATTAAAATTGTATCCTCCAAATACATTAGTGCCTTCAAAAACTGANTGCTTAAGTTTGTACGTACCTAAATATCGTTAATAATTAAAATTGTATCCTCCAAATACATTAGTGCCTTCAAAAACTGAAGTTTTACCTTTTGTTTTGTTCATTCCAGTTATCAGATGACAGCTGCAATGACCAAACTTCATATTTTCTTGTGCTAGTTTCAGTTTAAAGAAAAGAAAGGGCTTAGAGGCATTTTCACAAGAGTGTCAATGAATATCTGATTTAGAACATAGAAACATCAAATTTTTCCCATTTCTTGTTGTGAGAAAGCTCCATCTATCTTGTTGATGCAAAATAGATTGCAATACACCAGCTGTTCTTAGTTCTTTTAACATGCTATAGACTTTCCTCCTTACTATGGCAAAGCAGCACAAGAAACATTTATCAGGGTGAGCAATATGATAAGTGTATTTAGTTAATGGGCAGGGAGTAGGACGTAATCAGAAAACCATTTTTCTATGGGGATGNAATTTCTTGTTGTGAGAAAGCTCCATCTATCTTGTTGATGCAAAATAGATTGCAATACACCAACTGTTCTTAGTTCTTTTAACATGCTATAGACTTTCCTCCTTACTATGGCAAAGCAGCACAAGAAACATTTATCAGGGTGAGAAATATGATAAGTCTGTTTAGTTAATGGGCAGGGAGTAGGACGTAATCAGAAAACCATTTTTCTATGGGGATGAGTGGTCATCACAAAACCGATTCATCCAATGGAAAGCTATAGAGCAAGATCAAGCCACAGACCCATCCCATGGGTAGTAACACATATCCTTCTATAGACAAATGTAGGTGAAAACTTCAAAACTTGTATAAGGCATACATTGGCTCCGTGGAACCCGCATAAATGTGGTAATCACAGGCTTTACTTCGGTATAGTCATTCTGGCGACATTTGTTATGTAATCATGGTTAATAACAAATAACATATCTGTACAACAAAAGGGCNTGTAGGTGAAAACTTCAAAACTTGTATAAGGCATACATTGGCTCCGTGGAACCCGCATAAATTTGGTAATCACAGGCTTTACTTCGGTATAGTCATTCTGGCAACATTTGTTATGTAATCATGGTTAATAACAAATAACATATCTGTACAACAAAAGGGCACCAGACATACCATCCTACCAGCTGAAAGTATACATCATCCACACAGAATACAAGAAAAAGAAGGAAAACATAAAAGCTAAACTAACCTCCCCAAACCCTACACTTCCATCATCAAGAGATAAAGCTATAATGAAGCCTTCTCTATGCAATGTGGTAAGATTAGAATTGACAGAAGCAGAAGTTGGTGGAGCGGAGAGCTGAACTCTGTCATGACAACAATTGGGAAAATGTATATCAAAGATTGTCATGATTTTACACTACCTGAGAAAATTTTTAAACTTGTCCATCAGATAGAACTCACCTATACAGAGAATACTCCATCTTATAAATTTTGCAAATCATGAAGCCATTGAAGATGGAATCTGAAACTGAAAGTCCTGACAGGATACCTAAAGTATCATCTGCTGCTTGACAAGCAAACTTTTTCAAACTACTGGAAAAGAGGCACAATGTATAAGCATACCATAAAGGTGATAACCTGTTAACCTAGTAGCTATAAATTAAGCAGGGATAGAACCTGACTACCTGCGGAAGTTTGCATTGGCATCAATGCTGCTCTCAACTTCTATGACACAATCAGTATCATCCTGTTGAGATGTAAATAAAGCATCTAGCAGTTCAATTTTTGTCTGCACCTGCACATGCTTCACACTGCATAATATAGTGGTGTTGTTAAACTAGGACACAAGTAGTTGTTCGCTACAGTAGCAAACAATGTGAAAATCAACAAGAGTACAGTGCTGTTTGCATATATTGTTATATTGCTATTCCAGAGATGATGAGTACTATTGTAATTTCTTGGATTCAGTTTAATATAAATATATGCATGAAGGGATGGATGTTACAACTCATACTAGAAACCCTGTTTTGTATTACACTGTTTCCTTCACCCAGGAGCGGATCTGCTGTGGGGGGAGTGGGGCAGCTGCCCCCACTGTGATTTTGAAAAATTTTAGAGTTAGGTACAATTTCAAAAATTTTAAAATTTTTTAGCGATTTGCCCCCATTGAAAAGATTTCAAAATATTTGTGGGTAGTTATATATATTTTGACAACTATATGGTTCTTTCGAAAATGCAAAAAGTGGCTTTAAAAGACAAAAACTCCTCCTGTCCAACACCATCTCTCAATCTCGTTCAAGCCAAACCAAGGAGAGCTCCTCCAGGTTCTAGCAACAAAACTCATCCAACCCTCTTCATTCTCGGTTCTTCCATTCATTGTTTCTATCAATCGTTGGCCTCTACACAGTCACACTCGTTCAAGCTCTTCATGTTTGTGACCTTCACAGTTNCTAGCAACAAAACTCATCCAACCCTCTTCATTCTCGGTTCTTCCATTCATTGTTTCTATCAATCATTGGCCTCTACACAGTCACACTCGTTCAAGCTCTTCATGTTTGTGACCTTCACAGTTTTCGACTCCAACCTTCATTTATCAAGTTCAATTCAGAGGATGGCTTTGAAGAAAATAAAAGCTTAAGAGATTCTCTCAAACCTAGACTATAGAAAGGTAACCCATTATGATTTATTTGATTTCGATTATTTTGAAAAATTTTAAATTTTGGGTAGTAATTAGGATTTATTTTTTACTACCCATTTAAATTTTTTTCCCTAATAGTAGAAATTACACATTTGACTATCTGAAATTGAACTGAATAATGACATTTGATCGTCTATGTATGGATGGATTTAAGATATCGTCCGCTGCAGCACAACTCACATCAATGAAAAATGGTATCAATTTTATGGGTCGTCCGGCGATTGAAGGATTAGGCTAATAAGTTTCAAAATATGTTAGTCCTCACCTCTGGTTATATTTATAAGTTGAATTGACATTGGTGCTTGTAATCTCTCGTGTGTGCTATGTCAATATGTTGAATTGAATTGGAGTTAATAGTCCTCTCCTCTATTAGTTTTATATGTTCACTTGAAATTGAGGCTTGTAGTCATCTCCTATATTTTATTTTTTATATGTTTAGTTGAAATTGGGCTTGTAGCCCTCTCTTATGTGTTGCCTTTATATGTTGAATTAAACTTGGGGCTTATAGTCCTCTTCTTTGTGTTAGGTTTATTGTTTATATGTTCACTTGAAATTGGGACATATAGTCCTCTCCTCAATTTTATTTTTTATATTTTGAACTGAAATTGGAGCTCATAGTCCAATAGTCCAGCTCTTATGTGTAAGATTAAATTATTTTGATTAGCTAGGTTAAATAGTTTTATTGTGATAGATTAAGTTAATCTTAAATTTGTGACTAAACAAATTATATTTTGAATCAGTTATGGATAAATTTCTTAAAAGAAAAGTAACATTGGAACTACCTCCTCCACATACTCAAGAAAGTTATGATCGTGGTGGTGACTTATGACATCATTCAAAGAAAAATTGTAGTGAAATTGACTTAGAAAATCTTNTCCACATACTCAAGAAAGTTATGATCGTGGGGGTGACTTATGACATCATTCAAAGAAAAATTGTAGTGAAATTGACTTAGAAAATCTTCCCGCAAATCCTCGGCTAATACATAAAATTTTGGATTATCATCCAAATGATCAGGATGAAATTCGAAGAGCTTAGCTACAAAAATACCCTTGTCAACCTCGTGAAAATAATTTTTCACAAAGTAAATTTGGCAAGTTATTATCTAATGAAAGGTGATATTGGGGACCAAACGGGTTTTGATTCTTTCGTTGCCCATTAGTTTACTAATTGGAAGCAAGGATCAAAGTATCGTTTCGAAACGGTCAAAACATCCAAAACATTTCCATTTTCAAAAAGACTGAAACGAATTAGTGATGAAATCGAAATTCTAATACTTAGAGGTGTTCCACAATATTTCAAAATATTTTGTTATATTTTAATGCATTTGTACAATTATTTCGGAATGTTTTAAGGTATTTCAAGATATTTTGGTATATTTCGACCAATATTTTGAAAAAGTAATTCATAAATTTTTTATTTTTTTTCATTCTATTTTCTGGATCAAAACGTTTCCGAAACACGTCGAAATCTTTCCCTTTCCTAAGTAACCAAAACANAAAAAAGACTGAAACGAATTAGTGATGAAATCGAAATTCTAATACTTAAAGGTGTTCCACAATATTTCAAAATATTTTGTTATATTTTAATGCATTTGTACAATTATTTCGGAATGTTTTAAGGTATTTCAAGATATTTTGGTATATTTCGACCAATATTTTGAAAAAGTAATTCATAAATTTTTTATTTTTTTTCATTCTATTTTCTAGATCAAAACGTTTCCGAAACACGTCGAAATCTTTCCCTTTCCTAAGTAACCGAAACAATGCACTGAAACAAAATTTTGATCCTTGATTGGAAGAAGAAAGAAACATTTCAAATTCATATCGAAAGTCCAAATAGTTCTTATAATCAAACTTGGAGGAGGTGTCGAGATTTAATGAACCAAAAGCAACATATTGAAGTTGATTAGTCTAGGCAATCAACTCAGGCCTGCAAGGAACATTGAATTCGTTTGACGCAGCAATTGATTATATTCGATATCTTTTAGGTCTGGATTTAGCATTTCTTGGCCCTGATGAATCCGAGAATTCAAAAAATCAAGGCAACTTTCTTGAACTTCTACGTTTTCTTGCCAAAATGAAAACAAAAACAGTGCNTCTAGGCAATCAACTCAGGCTTGCAAGGAACATTGAATTCGTTTGACGCAGCAATTGATTATATTCGATATTTTTTAGGTTTGGATTTAGCATTTCTTGGCCCTGATGAATCCGAGAATTCAAAAAATCAAGGCAACTTTCTTGAACTTCTACGTTTTCTTGCCAAAATGAAAACAAAAACAGTGTTGTGTTGAAAAATGCTCCCAAGAATCTCAAAGTGATATCTCCAAAAATTCAAAAAGATATTGTACATGCCATTTTAAGTGAAACAACAAATGCACTAATCAAAGATCGTGGAAATGATTTGTTCTCCATTTTGATTAGTGAGTCTAGTGATGTTTCAGTCAAGGAGCAACGGTTGTTTTATTACANTTGTGTTGAAAAATGCTCCTAAGAATCTCAAAGTGATATCTCCAAAAATTCAAAAAGATATTGTACATGCCATTTTAAGTGAAACGACAAATGCACTAATCAAAGATCGTGGAAATGATTTGTTCTCCATTTTGATTAGTGAGTCTAGTGATGTTTCAGTCAAGGAGCAACGGTTGTTTTATTACACTATATGGATAAAAAGGGATATGTCATCGAGGGATATGTCATCGAGCGTTTTCTTTTTATTGTCCACATTGTTAATACAAGTGCTCTATCACTAAAAGCAACAATTGAGTCATTTTTCTCAAGCATGGATTAAGTATGTCGAGAATGCATGGACAAGGTTGTGATGGAACTAGTAATATGAAGGGAGAATCCAATGGCCTCAAAAGTCTCATTATGAAGGAGAATAAATTTTTTTTCTATATTCATTGTTATGCCCATCAACTTCAATTAGCACTTATGGTTGTCACCAAAAGCCACAATCAAATTGTTTTGTTTTTCAATATTGTTGCCAATTTGTTGAATGTTGTTGGAGCTTCATGCAAACCCCAAGATATTTCAAGAGAGAAACAAACTAATAAGCTTATTCAGATGCTAATAAATGGAGAAATTTCAATAGGCATTGGTTGCATCAAGTAGTCTCCAACAGGCTAGTAATAAATGTTAAGGCTCTCATTATGGTACTCTCATAAATATGATTATTATGCTCTCTTCCATAATTGAAATGCTTTAGGTTGTAGCGGAGGATGGTACAAATTCTAAGGGAAGAGATGAAGCTGGTGCCTTATTGGATTCAATTCAATCTTTTGATTTCATATTCAATATGCATTCAATTAAAGGCATACAGGAAATTACAAATGAGTTATCACAAGCATTAAAAAGAAATGACCAATGCATTGTAAATGCTATGAACTTAGTCAAAGTACTTAAAAAACAACTACAAATGATGAGGGATACTGGTTGGGAAGCTTTATTCACTGAGGTTCCGTCTTTTTGTGGTAAATATGATATTGTTCTTTTGAATATGGATGATATATATGTAGTTTGAGGGAGGTCACAACGTAATACTCAACAAGCTACTAATCTACGTCATTTTTACGTTGGATTATTTTATACAGTGTTAGATATGCAAATTCACAAGCTTCACAATCGTTTCAAAAAGTTGAACTCTAAGCTACTTCTTTGTTTGGCATGTCTATATCCAAGTGATTCATTATTTGTTTTTAGTAAAGAGAAGTTCATTCTTCTTACTCAATTTTACCCTTCTGAATTTTCTACCATAGACTTGTGATACTTGACAATCAACTGGAGACTTACATACTTGATGTGTGCTCCAATGAATTTTCAAAAGTTAAAGAAATTAGTGGCATTGCATAGAAGTTATATCATTTGGTTTATCTACTTGTGAAACTAGCATTAATCTTCCTAGTTACAATTGCAACAATCGAAAGAGCATTTTCAACGATAAAAGTTGACTATGCAACTGAATGGGAGATCAATGGATGAATGATTGCTTGACTGCATATATTGAGAAAGAAGTTTCAAATACCATGGATAATGAAATGATCACANAGTCTAGTGATGTTTCAGTCAAGGAGCAACGGTTGTTTTATTACACTATATGGATAAAAAGGGATATGTCATCGAGGGATATGTCATCGAGCGTTTTCTTTTTATTGTCCACATTGTTAATACAAGTGCTCTATCACTAAAAGCAACAATTGAGTCATTTTTCTCAAGCATGGATTAAGTATGTCGAGAATGCATGGACAAGGTTGTGATGGAACTAGTAATATGAAGGGAGAATCCAATGGCCTCAAAAGTCTCATTATGAAGGAGAATAAATTTTTTTTCTATATTCATTGTTATGCCCATCAACTTCAATTAGCACTTATGGTTGTCACCAAAAGCCACAATCAAATTGTTTTGTTTTTCAATATTGTTGCCAATTTGTTGAATGTTGTTGGAGCTTCATGCAAACCCCAAGATATTTCAAGAGAGAAACAAACTAATAAGCTTATTTAGATGCTAATAAATGGAGAAATTTCAATAGGCATTGGTTGCATCAAGTAGTCTCCAACAGGCTAGTAATAAATGTTAAGGCTCTCATTATGGTACTCTCATAAATATGATTATTATGCTCTCTTCCATAATTGCAATGCTTTAGGTTGTAGCGGAGGATGGTACAAATTCTAAGGGAAGAGATGAAGCTAGTGCCTTATTGGATTCAATTCAATCTTTTGATTTCATATTCAATATGCATTCAATTAAAGGCATACTGGAAATTACAAATGAGTTATCACAAGCATTATAAAGAAATGACCAATGCATTGTAAATGCTATGAACTTAGTCAAAGTACTTAAAAAACAACCACAAATGATGAGGGATACTAGTTGGGAAGCTTTATTCACTGAGGTTCCGTCTTTTTGTGGTAAATATGATATTGTTCTTTTGAATATGGATGATATATATGTAGTTTGAGGGAGGTCACAACGTAATACTCAACAAGCTACTAATCTACGTCATTTTTACGTTGGATTATTTTATACAGTGTTAGATATGCAAATTCACAAGCTTCACAATCGCTTCAAAAAGTTGAACTCTAAGCTACTTCTTTGTTTGGCATGTCTATATCCAAGTGATTCATTATTTGTTTTTAGTAAAGAGAAGTTCATTCTTTTTACTCAATTTTACCCTTCTGAATTTTCTACCATAGACTTGTGATACTTGACAATCAACTGGAGACTTACATACTTGATGTGTGCTCCAATGAATTTTCAAAAGTTAAAGAAATTAGTGGCATTGCATAGAAGTTATATCATTTGGTTTATCTACTTGTGAAACTAGCATTAATCTTCCTAGTTACAATTGCAACAATCGAAAGAGCATTTTCAACGATAAAAGTTGACTATGCAACTGAATGGGAGATCAATGGATGAATGATTGCTTGACTGCATATATTGAGAAAGAAGTTTCAAATACCATGGATAATGAAATGATCACATAACGCTTCCAAAATATAAAAAATTATTGGGAATAACTGTAATATTCCGTTCTATTTTGGCAAGGAACTAGTTGGGGAATATTATCTTAGAAAGAAAAAGAAAAATTTTTAAAGAAGAATTTAGAATAGTCTAGAATAATCTAGACTATTGGAGAAGTTCCTAGAAAAATTTAGAATAGTCTAGAAGATTTTAGAAAGTTCAAGAATAAACTAGAATACTCTAGAAGAATCTAGAATGTTGAAGAAGTTTCTAGAAGAATCCAAAAAGTTCTAGAACAATCTAGAGAAGTCTAGAATATTTTAAAAGGTTCTAGGAAATACTAGAAGGTTCTAAAGGGATTTAGAATATTCCGAAAGGGCTTAGAAGGTTGGAAAATACTTTAGAATATTATAAATAAATCTAGATACTTGTGGAATGGTCATGTGCAAAATAAGTTTGAAACCTAGAAGGATCTAGGAGAGGGAAGATGGTAGAATATTCTAGGGAATCTCCCCTAAGAATATCACATGTCAATATTCTCTAGAATAATCCTAAGATGCCTATAAATAGGACATTTGGGNCAGTTACAACTGCAACAATCGAAAGAGCATTTTCAGCGATAAAAGTTGACTATGCAACTGAATGGGAGATCAATGGATGAATGATTGCTTGACTGCATATATTGAGAAAGAAGTTTCAAATACCATGGATAATGAAATGATCACATAACGCTTCCAAAATATAAAAAATTATTGGGAATAACTGTAATATTCCGTTCTATTTTGGCAAGGAACTAGTTGGGGAATATTATCTTAGAAAGAAAAAGAAAAATTTTTAAAGAAGAATTTAGAATAGTCTAGAATAATCTAGACTATTGGAGAAGTTCCTAGAAAAATTTAGAATAGTCTAGAAGATTTTAGAAAGTTCAAGAATAAACTAGAATACTCTAGAAGAATCTAGAATGTTGAAGAAGTTTCTAGAAGAATCCAAAAAGTTCTAGAACAATCTAGAGAAGTCTAGAATATTTTAAAAGGTTCTAGGAAATACTAGAAGGTTCTAAAGGGATTTAGAATATTCCGAAAGGGCTTAGAAGGTTGGAAAATACTTTAGAATATTATAAATAAATCTAGATACTTGTGGAATGGTCATGTGCAAAATAAGTTTGAAACCTAGAAGGATCTAGGAGAGGGAAGATGGTAGAATATTCTAGGGAATCTCCCCTAAGAATATCACATGTCAATATTCTCTAGAATAATCCTAAGATGCCTATAAATAGGACATTTGGGAATTGGATTAAGATACAAGTGCACAAGTAGTCTTCCACTTTCAAGAAAGAATAGAGAGTAAAAGAGAGAAGAAGCAAGGAAGAGCACCTCATCAAAGGAGAAAAGAAATTGTGAGAAAAAGAGAAAAGACATCATCTCACTCTACTTCAGGTAACAAGCAACACTCAAGAAGCATATCATTTAGATTTGAGGTGAGTGATTTGGCATGCTACGTATTTTTAAAAATTTCCCGTATCCCTAAATATTTTAAAAACAATACATCATGCTTGTTCATTACTACCTTTACNCCTAGAATACTCTAGAAGAATCTAGAATGTTGAAGAAGTTTCTAAAAGAATCCAAAAAGTTCTAGAACAATCTAGAGAAGTCTAGAATATTTTAAAAGGTTCTAGGAAATACTAGAAGGTTCTAGAGGGATTTAGAATATTCCGAAAGGGCTTAGAAGGTTGGAAAAGACTTTAGAATATTATAAATAAATCTAGATACTTGTGGAATGGTCATGTGCAAAATAAGTTTGAAACCTAGAAGGATCTAGGAGAGGGAAGATGGTAGAATATTCTAGGGAATCTCCCCTAAGAATATCACATGTCAATATTCTCTAGAATAATCCTAAGATGCCTATAAATAGGACATTTGGGAATTGGATTAAGATACAAGTGCACAAGTAGTCTTCCACTTTCAAGAAAGAATAGAGAGTAAAAGAGAGAAGAAGCAAGGAAGAGCACCTCATCAAAGGAGAAAAGAAATTGTGAGAAAAAGAGAAAAGACATCATCTCACTCTACTTCAGGTAACAAGCAACACTCAAGAAGCATATCATTTAGATTTGAGGTGAGTGATTTGGCATGCTACGTATTTTTAAAAATTTCCCGTATCCCTAAATATTTTAAAAACAATACATCATGCTTGTTCATTACTACCTTTACAAAATATTTTCCTAAGTGTCTAAATACTTGTGGCATACGATTTTCTTACTTTGATAAATTCTTTTGTGAAGTATTGTGACTCAATCATTTGTTTATATGGTGAGACTTTGTGATAGTGAATGGGACCATGATTCAAAGTCCAAAGAAATTATTCCTCTGTGTGCGGATGACCCTGACTACTAGGGAACAGACCCGGGGGAGGCTGAGGTGACTCTAGTGCTCAATGGTTGAAGGAACAATTCTTGGTGCATCCTGGTGACCTTCACCAGATCGTCTTAGGGAACAATTCCCTGGCGACAACCCGTGGTGACCCTAAATACGATGTTGGATCCAACCCTGAGATATATTCTGGTATTTTGTACTAAAAGTCCAGGAAAATTATTCTTCAGTGTGCGGGTGACCCTGGCCATTAGAGAACATACCTGGGGGAGGCTGAGGTGACCCTAGTACTCAACGGTTGAAAGAACAGTTNGAAAGACATCATCTCACTCTACTTCGGGTAACAAGCAACACTCAAGAAGCATATCATTTAGATTTGAGGTGAATGATTTGGCATGCTACGTATTTTTAAAAATTTTCCGTATCCCTAAATATTTTAAAAACAATACATCATGCTTGTTCATTACTACCTTTACAAAATATTTTCCTAAGTGTCTAAATACTTGTGGCATACGATTCTTCTTACTTTGATAAATTCTTTTGTGAAGTATTGTGACTCAATCATTTGTTTATATGGTGAGACTTTGTGATAGTGAATGGGACCATGATTCAAAGTCCAAGGAAATTATTCCTCTGTGTGCGGATGACCCTGACTACTAGGGAACAGACCCGGGGGAGGCTGAGGTGACTCTAGTGCTCAATGGTTGAAGGAACAATTCTTGGTGCATCCTGGTGACCTTCACCAGATCGTCTTAGGGAACAATTCCCTGGCGACAACCCGTGGTGACCCTAAATACGATGTTGGATCCAACCCTGAGATATATTCTGGTATTTTGTACTAAAAGTCCAGGAAAATTATTCTTCAGTGTGCGGGTGACCCTGGCCATTAGAGAACATACCTGGGGGAGGCTGAGGTGACCCTAGTACTCAACGGTTGAAAGAACAGTTCTTGGTGCGTCCTGGTGACCTTCACCAAATCGTCTTAGGGAACAGTTCCTAGGCGGCAACCCGTGGTAACCCTAAGTACGATGTTGGATCTAACCTTGAGATCTTTTGGCATTTTATATAGTTCCCAGATATTGTACAAGTCCTTACCAGTATGAGATGATGATATAATTTGTNATGAATGGGACCATGATTCAAAGTCCAAGGAAATTATTCCTCTATGTGCGGATGACCCTGACTACTAGGGAACAGACCCGGGGGAGGCTGAGGTGACTCTAGTGCTCAATGGTTGAAGGAACAATTATTGGTGCATCCTGGTGACCTGCACCAGATCGTCTTAGGGAACAATTCCCTGGCGACAACCCGTGGTGACCCTAAGTACGATGTTGGATCCAACCCAGAGATATATTCTGGTATTTTGTACTAAAAGTCCAGGAAAATTATTCTTCAGTGTGCGGGTGACCCTGGCCATTAGGGAACATACCTGGGGGAGGCTGAGGTGACCCTAGTACTCAACGGTTGAAAGAACAGTTCTTGGTGCGTCCTGGTGACCTTCACCAAATCGTCTTAGGGAACAGTTCCTAGGCGGCAACCCGTGGTAACCCTAAGTACGATGTTGGATCTAACCTTGAGATCTTTTGGCATTTTATATAGTTCCCAGATATTGTACAAGTCCTTACCAGTATGAGATGATGATATAATTTGTTATTGTCACAACGTTTTTACTGGCTTTGTTTATGATTATCTATCGTATGCCATACGTATTTTCTTGTTGTCAGTTATTGTATTTGGTATTTGGTTCCCATCGATTATTGGATATCGTACAGTCTCCACCATTATGATATGATTTACCGTTGTGGTATGATTTCTTGTTGAAACCCGATTGTGTTATTCTTGAGAAATTAGTTATCTTGATGAAATTATTTTTCCAAATATTTGATTTACATGTCGTATGCCAAATATGTTTTTCAGCCACTTTGAATATGCATGTCTTTCCATTCACTGGACTTTTTAACTCATGTTTTTAAAATAATATTTTTTCTAGGTAAACGATTGGAGTGTCAATAGCGGACTCAGGAAATTGATTGGGACTAATAGTGTTGTGACCTCTATAGCATATATCATTTAGCTATCTTTACTTATTTGGATAATTGGGACAAACAGGTTTAGGTATGTTAACTTTGACATATTGACATGAGATCAATTTAGTGTTAATGTTGTTTTCCACTCCTATATTATTAGTTTATTGTTAGGCTTACGTGTTCTATAGGTTATGGATCTATGGTTCACGGCCGGTCATGCCCTTGGAGTTAGGGTGTGACAATAACCATGAGGATCTATAGGATGTTCGAGAATTTGATTTTTTCCATGTATAGACTCAATATGTTATCGAGCACTATTCTTTTGGTACAAAATTTTTTTGTTAGGTTGTGTTGATAACTTTATAGTGAATTTTTTTTAGCTTTTTTTGTATATCGCTCATGTACACTTTTAATAGGTGTCCTTTTAGTGAAACTATACTTTTGCGAACATCTGGAGTTTGGGTGTTGATATGGTTTAGGTTGCCCTCGCTACAAATGATTTCGGCTCCAACCCTGCCTTCACCTCTCCTTTCTTTTCTTTCACTCTCTTTTTCTGGTCTACATTCATCAGGCTTTCCGCCGGGCAACATCAGTGTTCGTGCAGCTAATGGCTATTGATTCGAGCTGAGGNTGGCTCCAACCCTGCCTTCACCTCTCCTTTCTTTCTTTCACTCTCTTTTTCTGGTCTACATTCATCAGGTTTTCCGCCGGGCAACATCAGTGTTCGTGCAGCTAATGGCTATTGATTCGAGCTGAGGTAATTGATTTTGGTTTTTTTTCAGATTTGACAATTCAGCTTGGTCCATTTTCTTCTGATGTGCATATTGTACCGCAAATGGGCAAATCTTCAGTTTGTATGAAAGTGCATGCATTTCTCAATCAAATGCTTGAACAGTATGATTGCATTACATTATAACATGGACAACACATAAGAAAAATATAATTATAGCAGTCAAATGGAAGTACACTTGATTATCAATAATCAGGGAAAACACAATAGACAACCTATTATGTATTCACAAACCATGTGTTTTCTTACCCATGTGCCATACAGAGGTTGGAGATTGAAATATTATGAGATGTGTAGAAATATTGATCTAACACTCTCCGTTCAGTTCTATCTGCAATGGGAAGGAGACTGAAGATTGCACCACCATGATTGTTTATCACAAGAATGGTCATTGGTTTCCGCTGTATCCTTCAAACATAATACATTGTATTACAATTGAGAACTGAGGTTAGATGATGGGCCTTTCGCTAACACATATGATACTACAACAATTATATTATGTGATTAAAACTGACAGAAAATGGAGCAACCACCTATTTTGGTATGCCAAAAAGCAAAAAAGAGAAAACAATAAAAACGGCCAATAGAAGGCCAGACAAACTTCTTTAACGGAAAATTCTGACATGAGTTTGTGATGATTAGTATTTAAATTTTTAAGTTGTGGCCATTCATATCCCGAAATATCTCAACAGTCATTGATAAAGTTTAGTTGACATGGCATTTGGTGTTAAATGATTTCCTTTCATGCAAAGATGATAAAAGTTTGTATAGCAAACAATGATATATGTGTTTTATCGATATGGGTTTGGCAAAACAAAATAATAATGAGGGCTATGAAACTAAAAGTTCTCAAGAAATCATATCTGCAATAATATAGTTGTGTTCTGCATTTTGTTTGGCAAGGCAATGCTTCTCCATGCAAGTATGCATAGATGATATCTCACAAATCACAATGTACAATATAAGCATAATTATGCACTGTAAGAGCATCAAGATATATTAATAGAACTCGTTACCGTTGTTTGAGCAATGCCAATCCATTTGTATCGTGCAAAAAAGAAACATCTCCAACCATACAAAGTACCTGAACATAACCAAATAGGTGTCACCCCATGTAATTTCATCATTTTGAGTCATATTAAGAAACATCAGCAAGCTAAAGGTAAGCAGCAATCAACTTGAACAGATTATTGAAAAAAAAAAGATCCGATAACAGATAGAGAAAAGCCAAAAAGATAATCGCATGTCAAAGGTTGGAAACAAATATAAAATCATTAAGTATATCTTTTGTGAAATGTTCAAGGAAACAAACAATAGGAAGAATCATGGATTGGAAGCAATAAGACTGGTCCATTAATTGAACAATACATTCAGTGCATCGACGGAGTTCTTGTAAACGGAAACAAATATACAAGGTAAACTCACACTCCATAGCATGAAAATGAGTTCAGTTACCATCCAGTATAAAAAATGGTCTCAACTAGCATACCAATATTTCATTCATCACCAGTACAAGTTTTTAAGAAAAACAACACAAAAGAAACCAGGCATTTGGATAATCACACTTGATGGAACAGTTCAAAAGCTAATAGAAGCACAGATCTAAAAATAAAATTTATAAGTAAACCCACTTAAAAATCGTGATTAGCAAGTAAGCTCATAAAAAAAGTTTCTTTAACAAATATATGTTCAGCTACTCACTCGTTTGTTGCATCCAACAGCAAAACCAACAGCTGTGCTAAGCAAACCATCGATACCACTTGCTCCCCGATTCCCAGCCACCTGTATCCAGTGACATGTTAATCCTGAGCCTGATTTCATAGCAGAACTATGGGTACATTTTGCCCAGTTACATCCATATATGTCAGCATCACGTATTGGCATGCTGTTTCCGATAAAAATAGCAGACTCGCACTGAAGCGCTTCAAAAATTACACGTGCAACATAAGGTTCAGTCAAGGAGTACTCGGAATGGATCAGAAGTGATATCTCCCACGCAGCCTACAAAATAGAGTAACAGAATTCTAAAAAGCATGCAGAGAAAGGAAGAGAAGTGACAAACAGCAGACCTACCGATCAAGTCTAGTTCCAGGACTAAAAGTGTCAGAATAGAAACCCAGTATTGAGACCCTAAGTGAACTGGAATCCATTTAACAAACCAGGTAGAAATTAAACATAGCCTCCATGCAAAGGAGCCTTTCAAAAATGTGAACTGTTGAAGAAAGTGATTGGAATGTGATGAAGGGAGAAAGAGGCATAGGAAAATGCCAATGAATATATTTCCTAATGTTCCATCAATCAATACATGAGCTCTATACGAGCATATTCTAATAGTGTGTTACTTTTTACAATGAATTCTAAGATCATGGTTTCATACGAGGATCAAAATATCGTTTCGAAACGGTCGAAGCGTTCGAAACGTTTCCATTTCCAAGGAGACCGAAACGAAACAATGATAAAATCGAAATTTTGATATTTTGAGGTATTCCATAATGTTTTTAAAGGTATTATATTATTTCAATACATTTGCACAATTGTTTTGGAATGTTTCAAGATATTTTGATATATTTCTATCAATGTTTTAAAAAACTAATTCTTGAATTTTTTATTTTTTTCATTATGTCTCCGAAACGGGTTGAAACGTTTATGAAATACGTCGAAACGTTTCCGTTTCCTAAGTGACCGAAACAATATACTGAAACGATATTTTGATTCTTGGTTTCATACGAGACAATCTGATTTTTGAAGTGTATTCTTCCTTTGATACAGTTATACTTTTAGCTGATCAACACAATTTTGCATTTTCTTCAGTTAGCCACTTAAAATCTCCCTTGAAAATACACTACCTTTATTTTGCAGATTCATAACGTTGAACCAGTTACTAATACTAAAGGGAAAGGGGGAAAAGAACCCCTTAAGCCACNTTAGCTGATCAACACAATTTTGCATTTTCTTCAGTTAGCCACTTCAAATCTCCCTTGAAAATACACTACCTTTATTTTGCAAATTCATAACGTACGTTGAACCAGTTACTAATACTAAAGGGAAAGGGGGAAAAGAACCCCTTAAGCCACAATTATAAAGCACGCATTATCACTAGGGCTATTAATCGAACTGAGCTACTCGAGTTCGGCTTGTTTTGGGCTTGTTCGAGCTCGTTCAAATATCGTAAATAAGCCAAGTATAAACACATTTTTAGGCTTGTTTATAAACAAACCGAGCTGAAACTTGAATTCGAGCTGCTTGACAGGCTTGATTAAGTTTGATATCTTTTACCTAGTTTTACTATTAATTTTTAGTGGTCCAATTATAGCCGTCNTTTTGGGCTTGTTCGAGCTTGTTCAAATATCGTAAATAAGCCAAGTATAAACACATTTTTAGGCTTGTTTATAAACAAACCGAGCTGAAACTTGAATTCGAGCTGCTTGACAGGCTTGATTAAGTTTGATATCTTTTACCTAGTTTTACTATTAATTTTTAGTGGTCCAATTATAGCCGTCCATTCTAAATCCCTACTGAAATCCAACGGTGAGGACATGATCTATATTAACCTGTCTAACCCTAATACACCCCAAACCCAAATCTGAAGGCGCCGTTCTCCAAAGCCCGAAGCAATGAAGCCTCAAGGCCCTCAACTCCATCTCTCGTCTACCAAACTCCATTCTCCGGTGAAGCCTCAAGGCCCTCAACTCCATTCTCCGGTGATTCTTCGTCTCAACCCAAGATCAGGTGGACAGATACAACCCACAATCTCTCTCGTCCATTTCTCAACCCAAGTTACTCTGTTTTGTGGCTGCGTCTGGTGATGTTTTGCTGCTTGATGGCTGTTTTTCGGTGATGTTTGTTGCTGCTGCTTGCTGGATGTTGCTTCATTTTTCTACTCAAGTTTGATGTCCAGATATTGTAAAATTTTGGTGATGTCCAGGTACAACCCACAATCTGTTCAGTGGATGTGCATTTTTCTGGTGTTAAATTTGTTAAAATTCAAGCCCGTACGCAAGCCTGAATTCGAATTTTTGGATCAAGCTTTATACGAGCTAGAGCTCGGATTTGAGCTTGTTAACGGAAACAAGCCTAATCAAGCCAAGCTTGAACTTTTTTTTTTTTTTTGTCAAGNTGAATTCGAATTTTTGGATCAAGCTTTATACGAGCTAGAGCTCGGATTTGAGCTTGTTAACGGAAACAAGCCTAATCAAGCCAAGCTTGAACTTTTTTTTTTTTTTGTCAAACCGAGCTCGAGCTCAAAAATAAGCTTGATGATCGAGCTCAAACCGAGCTTGAGCAGCTTCCCAAAATGTCAAGCCGAGCCTGAACATGGTGATGCTCGTCGAGCTTGGCTTGATTATCACCCCTAATTATCACTCCACTCAATTTAGGGGTTTGGACTTATGGAGTTCTTCTACTTTAACATGCAGCCTATTCGCTTCTTTCCATATGCACCACAAGAAATCCAATGAATTCCACAGCTCCTAGGCCTATCTTAGCCACTAATGTTCCCTTAACTGAATTTTTCATACATCAACATCACACAAGCAAGCTTGAACAAAGAAAAAAGGCTCCACAAATCTCGAGCAACATGTAGGCCACCAAATGGATAACACACTTCTCTGCCTAGTTTCAAGGAATCAAGCTTCTGTGTTTATTAACTAGAAGTTAATGATGATATTATGTTGAAAAAAATAAAGAGAAAGAAACACTTCACATTCTTATTTCACTTAACAACCATCAAAATCAACTGGAATCACTTGCTCAAAGCTGAGACAAGTATAACTATTGCACTGTTTGGAGGATTGAACAAAGTCATATAACTCAATAATGGATTGAAACCACAAATGTTATGCCACATCCACTATCAAATCACTACGCACAACCAAATGCACAAACCAATGATCAACATTTCGTTTTGAAACATCTGAAACATTTCTGTTTCTAAAGAGACCAAAACGAATGGAATCAAAGTTCTAATACTTTGAGGTGTTTCATAATGTCTCGAGGTATTTTGTAATGTTTCAATGCATTTGCACAATTGTTTCAAAATGTTTCAAATTATTTTGGTATATTTCGACAAATATTTTAGAAAAAATAATTATTAAATTTTTTACTTTATTCCCTATGTTTCCGAAACGGATCGAAACATTTTTGTTTTCTAGGTGACTGAAACAATGTACCGAAACAAAATTTTGATCCTTGGCACAAACATAGACTTATCAATCTTGTGAAGACCAACCAGGTAAGGAATTGCAAGATACATTATAAGCACGATATAGCTTTATAACTATTCAACTTAGTATATTACACTTATGTAACTATCCTATATATGACTGGGCTTTTCCTTTACTATCAATCTATAAATTGCTCTCATCCTCTACACAAAAAATGGAACCAGAGACCATCTTGGGTTATTTCAAACTAAGGTTTTTGATTGATAGCTGTGTATGATCCGTTTCCAATCTCCACTCATGGATCTATTCATATGGGCACAGCAATTTCATCATTAGCATTTCCCCAAAGGAATTACAAAACTCACCAAGGCTTTGGCTGCATTTCATTAGAATCTTGCAACATTTTAGAGGCTTGACTTGATTCTTTATATGGGTTTCATATCTTAACCATCATTCTTCAAATCTTCCCTGAATAAGCTTACTCTGCATAGGTTAAGAACAGTAACAAAAAAATGCATTTTTTAACTTATATTAGTTTGGTTAGCCTACATTCATCACTATGTAGTACCAGTGCTATTAAAAGCACGACTAGGCAAGAAGCCATTCTAATGCTCCAGCTGATAGATTAGAACAACGAATGTTTTTGAAAAGCNACTATTAAAAGCACGCCTAGGCGAGAAGCCATTCTAATGCTCCAGCTGATAGATTAGAACAACGAATGTTTTTGAAAAGCTTAATTGTTGTGTTAGACAACTAGTTCTCTAATAAACAAGCAAGATTCATGTCACCAATGTCGCTCAGTATCTCTCAGCATCTTTTGATATGGACACACTTATGCATTGGAATATTTCTCACAGTGTTGTTCAGCATATTTCAGCATCTTTTGATGTGGACTCACTTATCCATCACCATATTTTGCCCACTGCCTTTTCAAACAATCAATAGTGAAGTAAACCAAGTCTATAATCACTTCTCTTGTCTTTTGGCCATGTCATTGCCATGATTCATGAATGTGTGACGGGGCAATACATTCTAAGAAGGATAATTCCAAAGTCCACCTTAATAAGTGTTAGTTAAAGCATCCAACCAAATCAATTGGCTATGCGTGGAATAGCCCCTCAAGTATATAACCCAACTTTAGGCGCACTTAATTTTTAGACATGGAATACAAGCTCTCTTCACACATGGGCTAATAAATTGAACTGAAACCAACAATAAACATACTGGAACTAAGCTAAAACAAACTGATAAACATATCAAAGAATTCAAGTAGGTGAGAGACTTGGCCTACTAACAACCCAAGGCCCAACTCTGATATCATGCTAGAGCGTATAACCCAAATCCAATTGATTATGAGAGAAGTAACCTCTCAAATATATAAACCAACCTTGGGTGCACTAAATTTTGCGATGTGGGATACAAGCTCTCTTCACAATAAAGAAATAGCATATTAGAAATAGCTTAGCTAGTACCTCTAGCCCTCGTAATATTTGTTAAATAGTATCTAGTCATTCAAATAATAAGGTGGCAAGTTTTGCATGACATGTACAGGTGTTTCGTCAATAATAGCTGCCACATAGTTTGTGTGGTAAGTGGCAATGGCATGCAGGACTTGTTAATAAAAATGATGTATGCTTTAGCTTATATGAGGGAAGTGACGAAGTGGCCCCAACTTATCTACTAACAGAGATGTCATAAAAGCAACATAAAATTAAGGAAATGTGTAGAAGTTTGATTTGAACTTCTGCATCTGCTAATAGTGGAACCAACAAAGTTGTATTCTAGAATTAACTCTTCCATAACATATCCCTACAAAGTTGGGATTTGAATACCACTTGAACTAGTATCAATTATCTCCAAGCTTCTAATAGAAAATGTCAGCAACATCTTACAGAAAACTAAAACTCATTTACTGTTGAATTATGTCAAATGACTGCAGAGGGGTGAAGGTATATGATAATCAAGTCACTCTTAACCACACAGAAATATCAAAGCTAGAGAACGAATACCATCATATTCAATGACCTTAGAAAACCACTCCATTTGCTGCTGGTAGGTGGTGCAGAAGCTTTAAGCAAACAATCAGTAAATTGAGCAATAGTACTCTGAATCCTGTGTGTAATGATGTGTGAAGGATCGTGACGACTTGGATGCTTGTCAACCATTATATATGAGCATGGAAAGCAATCTTCTAGCATCTGAGAAATACGCTTGCTTGTTATCCGACTTCCAATCTGTTATTTAGAATCTAAAAAATGACAGTTAATTCATATAATTTAAAAAGTAAAATGCCAATGTAAAGGCAGTGTTTTAACATACAAATACGAATGTCCATTACAAGAAGTAATGCGTCATAGTTCATCACTGCATTTTTGAATTCTTAAATTTTTACCCAACTTAGAACATTCCCATTTGAATCTCACATGTAGGAAACATCTTCTACCACAAAAATCTAACATATGCAACACATTAATCTATGCTTCCCTATGAAGCGCGGATACGGATATAAATACGGATACGGATATGGATATGGATATGTAATATTAATACGGACACGAGATACGGATACGACAATACGGTAAAATCTAAAAAAACAAGATATGGGTAAAACTAGGATACATCCATACAATATATTTTTTTTTTTTAAAAATGTATTAATATAATAATTATGATTTATAAAGTGAATCACATATCTATCAAAGATATATAATAATAACTAACCATTCTATCATTCAGAAATCATACATTCACAAATTTTTCTCTTTTTTTTTTTTTTTTTACAAATAAGGGCTCAAACATATTTGCTTTGGCGTCCCTATTTTTTAAAAAAAATTCAAGTAATACCCTGTCATATACCAAACGTATACCCGGCATATCGTGAAGTATTCGAAATTCAAATTTATTTTTTTAAATTCTAGGATACTTCCCAACCATATCGGATACGTATCCAGCTGTATCGAACGCGTATCCTTATCTGGAAAGTATCTAATGCCGACACTTTGACCCTTTTGTAGTATCCGTACTTCATAGATGATTCCATTTCCATATAATGGCAATACCATTTGGGTGGAGCTACTGCAAAAAGTTTTTGACAAAGCGGATAACAAAGGACAAAAAAAAATCATTGTTTCTAAGTGTAGAGAAAAATTCTACATTCACATAGAAAAGGAAGAAAAATTTTCAAAATATTGTATTATTGACTGAATAAGTTACATAGGGTAATATATATAGAAACGGCCAAAATCCTAATAGTCCCATCGTTTTGANGCTTAATTGTTGTGTTAGACAACTAGTTCTCTAATAAACAAGCAAGATTCATGTCACCAATGTCGCTCAGTATCTCTCAGCATCTTTTGATATGGACACACTTATGCATTGGAATATTTCTCACAGTGTTGTTCAGCATATTTCAGCATCTTTTGATGTGGACTCACTTATCCATCACCATATTTTGCCCACTGCCTTTTCAAACAATCAATAGTGAAGTAAACCAAGTCTATAATCACTTCTCTTGTCTTTTGGCCATGTCATTGCCATGATTCATGAATGTGTGACGGGGCAATACATTCTAAGAAGGATAATTCCAAAGTCCACCTTAATAAGTGTAAGTTAAAGCATCCAACCAAATCAATTGGCTATGCGTGGAATAGCCCCTCAAGTATATAACCCAACTTTAGGCGCACTTAATTTTTAGACATGGAATACAAGCTCTCTTCACACATGGGCTAATAAATTGAACTGAAACCAACAATAAACATACTGGAACTAAGCTAAAACAAACTGATAAACATATCAAAGAATTCAAGTAGGTAAGAGACTTGGCCTACTAACAACCCAAGGCCCAACTCTGATATCATGCTAGAGCGTATAACCCAAATCCAATTGATTATGAGAGAAGTAACCTCTCAAATATATAAACCAACCTTGGGTGCACTAAATTTTGCGATGTGGGATACAAGCTCTCTTCACAATAAAGAAATAGCATATTAGAAATAGCTTAGCTAGTACCTCTAGCCCTCGTAATATTTGTTAAATAGTATCTAGTCATTCAAATAATAAGGTGGCAAGTTTTGCATGACATGTACAGGTGTTTCGTCAATAATAGCTGCCACATAGTTTGTGTGGTAAGTGGCAATGGCATGCAGGACTTGTTAATAAAAATGATGTATGCTTTAGCTTATATGAGGGAAGTGACGAAGTGGCCCCAACTTATCTACTAACAGAGATGTCATAAAAGCAACATAAAATTAAGGAAATGTGTAGAAGTTTGATTCGAACTTCTGCATCTGCTAATAGTGGAACCAACAAAGTTGTATTCTAGAATTAACTCTTCCATAACATATCCCTACAAAGTTGGGATTTGAATACCACTTGAACTAGTATCAATTATCTCCAAGCTTCTAATAGAAAATGTCAGCAACATCTTACAGAAAACTAAAACTCATTTACTGTTGAATTATGTCAAATGACTGCAGAGGGGTGAAGGTATATGATAATCAAGTCACTCTTAACCACACAGAAATATCAAAGCTAGAGAACGAATACCATCATATTCAATGACCTTAGAAAACCACTCCATTTGCTGCTGGTAGGTGGTGCAGAAGCTTTAAGCAAACAATCAGTAAATTGAGCAATAGTACTCTGAATCCTGTGTGTAATGATGTGTGAAGGATCGTGACGACTTGGATGCTTGTCAACCATTATATATGAGCATGGAAAGCAATCTTCTAGCATCTGAGAAATACGCTTGCTTGTTATCCGACTTCCAATCTGTTATTTAGAATCTAAAAAATGACAGTTAATTCATATAATTTAAAAAGTAAAATGCCAATGTAAAGGCAGTGTTTTAACATACAAATACGAATGTCCATTACAAGAAGTAATGCGTCATAGTTCATCACTGCATTTTTGAATTCTTAAATTTTTACCCAACTTAGAACATTCCCATTTGAATCTCACATGTAGGAAACATCTTCTACCACAAAAATCTAACATATGCAACACATTAATCTATGCTTCCCTATGAAGCGCGGATACGGATATAAATACGGATACGGATATGGATATGGATATGTAATATTAATACGGACACGAGATACGGATACGACAATACGGTAAAATCTAAAAAAACAAGATATGGGTAAAACTAGGATACATCCATACAATATATTTTTTTTTTTTTAAAATGTATTAATATAATAATTATGATTTATAAAGTGAATCACATATCTATCAAAGATATATAATAATAACTAACCATTCTATCATTCAGAAATCATACATTCACAAATTTTTCTCTTTTTTTTTTTTTTATAACAAATAAGGGCTCAAACATATGTGCTTTGGCGTCCCTATTTTTTAAAAAAAATTCAAGTAATACCCTGTCATATACCAAACGTATACCCGGCATATCGTGAAGTATTCGAAATTCAAATTTATTTTTTTAAATTCTAGGATACTTCCCAACCATATCGGATACGTATCCAGCTGTATCGAACGCGTATCCTTATCTGGAAAGTATCTAATGCCGACACTTTGACCCTTTTGTAGTATCCGTACTTCATAGATGATTCCATTTCCATATAATGGCAATACCATTTGGGTGGAGCTACTGCAAAAAGTTTTTGACAAAGCGGATAACAAAGGACAAAAAAAAATCATTGTTTCTAAGTGTAGAGAAAAATTCTACATTCACATAGAAAAGGAAGAAAAATTTTCAAAATATTGTATTATTGACTGAATAAGTTACATAGGGTAATATATATAGAAACGGCCAAAATCCTNCTGTTTCTAAGTGTAGAGAAAAATTCTACATTCACATAGAAAAGGAAGAAAAATTTTCAAAATATTGTATTATTGACTGAATAAATTACATAGGGTAATATATATAGAAACGGCCAAAATCCTAATAGTCCCATCGTTTTGAGGGCCTAAACAATGGAATTTGGACCAAACTATGGAGCTCACGGCGAAGNTTACATAGGGTAATATATATAGAAACGGCCAAAATCCTAATAGTCCCATCGTTTTGAGGGCCTAAACAATGGAATTTGGACCAAACTATGGAGCTCACGGCGAAGCGATGAGTTTTAATCGTTGGCCCGATCCGGATCAAGTGGCACTAGTCCCACTTAATTCCGAGTCCAATCCATTTTGCCTTTATTATAACTTTTTTGGCCTTCTGTTGCGCTTTGGACACGCAATGGTCTTCTCGCTCCAAGTACTCTATTGCCACCTGTTCTACATCAGTTTCTCATTGAAATCACTTATAAGTCTTCAGGCTAATTTTAAATTGCTTGTGCTCATGTTTCCATGTGCTCTGGGGTTGTTTCCCACTTGAATCTTCATTATCATTTCTTCTTTCATTCCCCAATTGAAGTCAATATATTTTAAACAATTAGTTCACAATCAACTAGAAAACATACAATAACCTACCACTGGGCAACAACTATTCCAAATCTGGTTACTTGTGCTGCAACTTGCATATAGCTACCAGGTGTACAGAAAATACAAGCAGCTTAGTGCTCACTTTCATTATACTGCAGGCATTAGGAAGCTGAATAAAAGAGAAACATACAATAACCTGCTATTCGACACCATTTGTTATATTCAACATAGTAATAATAATCTTTATATTTTGTTCTCACAAACATTAAGGGAAAAGGAAGGGATGGAAAAATAAAGTGATAAAAAACGAAAGGAAAGAAGGCCACATGAAAAAATTTGAATTCCTTTTCTCAATTTTTTTCCTCAGGTTCGCAAAGTATTTAATTTTTCTTAGGCAAAAAGTTCTTAGAAATTATGGAAAATCTTTACCCACTCCCAACCCCTCATTTTCCTTCCTTCTCAGTTTTTCAACACAACCAAAAAAGGCAAAATGAATGAAGTTCCACATTGCTTTCTTTCTGCTGTTGTTCAAGGCTTCCGAGTTTCAAAGGGATCCCAAAAGATTCTTTGAAGTAAAAGCAGATTGGATGAAATTAAAGAGATGAAACAAAAATATACCTGGACGATAACATCNGAGGCTTCCGAGTTTCAAAGGGATCCCAAAAGATTCTTTGAAGTAAGCAGATTGGATGAAATTAAAGAGATGAAACAAAAATATACCTGGACGATAACATCAGGTTGCACCCAGTCCTTGACTGAATTTGAGAGAAGTAAATGATCAAGATGATCAACGAATAAAATATTCTCTTCAAATCCAGAGAAAGANTCAGGTTGCACCCAGTCCTTGACTGAATTTGAGAGAAGTAAATGATCAAGATGATCAACGAATAAAATATTCTCTTCAAATCCAGAGAAAGAAGTAAGATACTTTCTCAACCTTAAACCTGACAAGACGTCAGCTATAACTGGCCACAAAAGTTGTTTAGCCAAGAGAAGAGCTGCCCATATGTCATCCTCTGTATGTAATGCCCCAATCAATAGCAGCCCTCGATTTGCACCGTGTATCATTGTTAAAACTTGTGCCATATGGCCTTGAGCATCATTGCGTGCAAAAGAATGTTGCAGTTGGATATAGCTTGTAAATGGTTCAGCACTTGACATCCAAAAATCTAACCCTTGTAAACAGCTCAACATCCACTTTCTGGAACTATTTTCAAGCGGTTCCCTAAAAGGGCAGTTGATATGAACAGGACCACATGGTGAAGCGGTTGCCATATAAACAGCAGAATCAAGTGTTGTAAGTACCATCCTAGCAGGAATAGTATCCGTGGCTGCAGGAAGACTGCAGAAATGCCTCACAAACATACCAAAATGGTTTACCTGATGTACAAAATTCAAAGACATGGTTCACAGGGGAAAAATAGAAATTAACAGCGAAATATCCTATATTATTATTCATAACATGTTGCTCAATCAAGAGTGACACGAAGTAATTATGTAGATGCACAAGTATGGCCATACGACAATACCAATGCATGATTGCTAGTCCTGTGTAACATGGATGAAGCTCATCCTGTCACAGATTGCTAGTCAATCTGCTATTTTACGTCTTGTAGCACATATAGCAACATCCTTTAACTTAATTTTCACCTTGCTGAAAAGGACATTTTGAGCGACACAGAAAAAAAATTAAAGAAGAGAAAGGTTTTTTTATATATACCAAAATTTCTGAAGAATTTCATAATATGACAAAGATTGGGAATAATAAAGTAAAGGAAAACAAGACATAAAGATATACATGGTTCGGCACATGTGCCTACACCCACGGACCAAATGCCCCAAAGAACTACATCAATGTTTATTCAGTGGAAGTTGATTACTCGGGGCTCAACCCTATTTATTGGGTGAGAATTATATGATAAGGATACGTATCGCATAGGTCTATCATCATTTGTATTTATCATGACAACTTGGATATCGATGGTCTCTTAGTTCTTATCGTATCTCCCCCAAGATGTTGATAGATTTCTTTTGATCCTATCATATCTTTAATACTCTTCCTCAAGTTGGTACACTGAAGAGAGCAGTTGAAGTGTCCAACTTGAATTGAAACAAGGAATGATTGCTTGGCAATCGAATGATGTAGCTTTGGTAATAAAACTCCTCCTCAAACTCCCCCTTAAAGATAAAAATTCTGCTTCTTATGAACCTTTTTTTTTTGCCTTTTTTATCTGCTTNTCCTCCTCAAACTCCCCCTTAAAGATAAAAATTCTGCTTCTTATGAACCTTTTTTTTTTGCCTTTTTTATCTGCTTTTTGTTTTTCTCTTTGCTTTTGTTTTGCTCCTCTTTCCAGACTCTCTCATCTCGATTGTTCCTCACTATGTTCCTCTACGCAATCTGAGGTTGCCTTTACGCTGACAATATTTAGATTTCACAACGCCATTACAAGATAGTATGGCAAGTGTTGTAGCCGATTTATAAAAAGATGGTACTTCTCTCTTGCAAGCTTTTCACATATTGACTTTTCATCAATGTAGACCGAAGGAGCAACCAATGCTTAGAGGCCAAACAATGGATTTACTTGTCAAAAGTGTATGCCTTCTCATTTAGAGCTTTTGATGGGGAATGGCTAGCACTTTGTGAAGGGAAAAAGTCCTGGAGTTGGAGTAAGTGACAAAGAGATTAGTGAGAAAGTGACAAACAAAGAAATGAAGCACTAATGATGTTTTGATTTGTTGGTCACCAAACGGAATTGTGTAGCGGAATTCGGTGGCTAAACAAAACAAGGATGGATCGACCCACTCTGATATCATGAAGAATTTCATAATTTGAGAAAGATTGGGAATAATAAAACAAAAGAAAGCATGACACAAAGATATACGTGGTTCGGCACATGTGCCTACATCCACATGCCAAATGCCCCAAAGAGCTACATCAATGTTTATTCAGCGGTAGTTAATTACATAATGCTTAACCCTATTTATAGGTTAAAAACTATCGCACATGTCTATCATCTTTAATATCTATCAAAACTACCAGAATATCGATGGTCTCTTTAGATGCTATCATATCTCTACCTAGATATTGATGGATTTCTTTTGATCTTATTATATCTCTAATAATTTCTAACACTAGAAAGTTGTTACTTCAAAATTCCCAAAAAAAAAAAAATTGAAACTCTCACTCATTATAAGAGGATGTCTTCCTTACCCATCATCCAAACTTCAAATCAAGGGAGAGAGAATTCTAATTCTGGAGTCTGGACTAAACCTTGAAAGCATAAATCCAAATCCTAAAGTTGGAAACTAGACCACCAAGATAGTTTTAAACCCTGAATTTGCTACCAAATTAGGCAAAGCATTCTTGGATGTTATAAATGAACCAGCAAAGGTTATTAGAGCATCTTAAAACCATTAGCATGATAAACCTAGGGCGTCAAAGAGGCTGATAAACATTAAAAATCCAAGAATATGTTCAATCATAAAGAAAAAAAGACCTTGCAAAAAATAAAAGAAAAGAAAAGTTTTTTTTCCTGGAAAAGAGAAGTTGTTGTGAACATTCTTATCAAAAAAAAAAATTGCTAATATAAAGGGGTTTCTGATGTACAAATTGTTTAACTTTGTTACAACAGCAGGAAATGCTCAACAGATTTAACAACATNCCATTCACATCAAAAAAAAAATTGCTAATATAAAGGGGTTTCTGATGTACAAATTGTTTAACTTTGTTNACATTCTTATCAAAAAAAAAAATTGCTAATATAAAGGGGTTTCTGATGTACAAATTGTTTAACTTTGTTACAACAGCAGGAAATGCTCAACAGATTTAACAACATCGAAAATTTAACGAATCCATTTTTTATTGGCACCCATTAACTGCCAGACCCTTCCCCGAAAGATCCTTTATTTAGCACACTTGAAAAGTAAAGATAAAGATGTTCAGTACCTCTAGAAGTGATAAAACATGATCTGAAACAACAATTACCATAAAGTACACATCATCCTACAAGTAGCATAGCACAATGAAGTGTTTGGTCAGTAGTGCAACAGGATAAGAAAAAACCAAAGCACCTGATTAATGGCTTGGTTTGCTCCAGAATCTTGCAGCTCTGGAGGACGATCTGCAGTGAGTAATAGAAGAGGTACAAAATCTTGACTAGCCTCCACAACCTGTACATTATCATTCGACAAATGTTGGAGTAAAGATAAAAACTAAGAAACATATATCAAAATTAAGATCAAAATAACTTGAGAAAACTGAGCAATTCACTTCAAACAGGACAAAAGAAAGAACTTACATTATCACTCCTAGGAAAGCACAGTAAAATTCACTATCATGAGACACAGTCACCACAGAGGCTGACAATTAGATCAGTTTTAAAAATAAAAAAGAAGGATAAGATCTACCTGAAGGCTACGTAGGTTTAAGTGCAAGAGAAAGACAAACATGATGACAATACAGAATTGGAAAATTGATGAAAAGATTCACATGTAACAGAATGTCCATCAGCAGCTAATATACAAAAACAGTGAATAATCATGAAACTTATATAAATCTCACCGCAGGTAGAAGATTTGAAACTGCGGTGCCTGATGATGTTATGACTACTGCAGGTTTACGAGAACCTCTGCCATAACCAACAGCATGAAATGCGAGTGAACGCTCATCGAAGCATGCTATACAAGTCGTAAGGGGATGAGTAGAAGCAGCAATGGCAAGGGGAGATGACCGTGATCCTGGAGCTACACAAAAATACTAGATGAAACGTAATCAGAAACATGTATGCCAGCAGAGACAAAATATATTATCAACACTTTGTCTCACCGTCAAACCAAGTCGAGAGCATTCTTCAACTATAAGTGATGCCCACAAGGTATTAATATTGGCACAATCTTGCAAAGAGTAACTTATTCCACTGAAAAAAGCAAGCCGATACTGGAAAACAGAAAAACATTCTGAATATCTTAAGTTTCGTTTAGTTCTAAAATGTTAGCATATATATTAGGTTAAAGAATAAAACAAAAACAGATACACCATGTTATAATGCAGCATTCTCAAAGCAAAGCAACAATTCTAGAGGAAAGAAAAGATAGCAATCATAAAAACGAAATAATTTTGTGTTGCAACCACAAAATACTCAATTGCATGGATGAAAAAAAACTGGACAAATTTAAATAAATGGATCACAACTTGACAAAATAATTACTAGGCCTGTCAAAATTCAACACAACACGATTAACCGACACGAATCAACACGGATTAAGCGGGTTTGGGAGAGACCTTAACAGGTTCGGGTGATAAACAGGTTGACCAGTTTAACACGTTTAATAAACGGGTTGTATTCAGGTGAGACATGTCAACCCGTTTAAATAAAATTAATATAATAATAAATTAATAATTATTNTAGTTTAACACGTTTAATAAACAGGTCGTATTCAGGTGAGACATGTGAGACATGTCAACCCGTTTAAATAAAATTAATATAATAATAAATTAATAATTATTTTAAAAAAATTATCCAATTTTTTTTTTTAATGACAATACATAGAAAATATATAAAGTTATTTTTCCCAAATCCTAATCTAATTCCATCTACACTGAACAGCTGAATCTTTGGACCTTTGGTGTTGCGCCTCCTCCAGGCCCNTCCAATTTTTTTTTTTAATGACAATACATAGAAAATATATAAAGTTATTTTTCCCAAATCCTAATCTAATTTCATCTACACTGAACAGCTGAATCTTTGGACCTTTGGTGTTGCGCCTCCTCCAGGCCCCTCCACTGTTTCTCTCTTTCTTTCTCTCTCTCTCCCTCCGACCTTTGGTGTTGCTCCTCTCTCCATCTACGCTGAACCGAGCGGCTGAAAGTTGAATCGCTAACCACGATAAATCTTTAGACATTTCAGATATTAGATCGGTATTGCCTCTGTATTTTAGATCTGTACTAGATTTGTATTTANGACCTTTGGTGTTGCTCCTCTCTCCATCTACGCTGAACCGAGCGGCTGAAAGTTGAATCGCTGACCACGATAAATCTTTAGACATTTCAGATATTAGATCGGTATTGCCTCTGTATTTTAGATCTGTACTAGATTTGTATTTATACCCAACAATGATGGCGTTTTAGATCTGTATTGATTTTAGATCTGTATTTATACCCAACAATGATATTGTTTGGTACTCGTATTAAATCTGTATTTGTATTGGGGTGCTTCATCCTCCACGTTTTTTTGTTGTGTGTGTGATCATAGGAGAGAACTGAGAAGTCTGTGTCAAAATACAATCTACATTCTATTAAATTGTTGTTAGCCCCAGTTAGTGTACTGTTGATTCTTTAATTTGTAATTTCAACAGCTAACTGCTTGATAATTATAACAATCAATGCCAACGAGCAGCCTTATCACAAAGGCACTTATCTCACCCAAACAATAGATTTGATGATGTGAAAATTTGATCGATCAAGAGTAGTTCGATTTCTAGTCTACAAGACACTAATAAAGATCTGCTTACCTAAGCATGGGAATTGAGCATGATGAATAAAGTTACAAGCAGAGGAGCGAACATGATGGAAGCATACTTTGTTCTTGGAGGGTCATGATGTAATATTTACGACTACGATTCTTCAAAGATTAATGTGTCCTTATGATTTTCTAGCATCTTTGACATAAAACAAGATTAAACTTGATTAGTCTCTTCAGGATTTTTGTTTTTCATTATTGAACTATTGTTATAACCGCTTAATATGTGCCTCTGATCTGACTCCATATGAATTGATGCAGATTTTGTAGCTCAGATTATCAGGGGGAACTCCATATCTGAAATTTCCTCCTTCTAATTCACTTAAGTCCATCTGTTTATATAAGTAAAATTCAAAACATTTAGTAGCTGCACAAATTTATTGTATCAGTTTATACTGTTTATTTTTTCTTATCTATTTATATTGTTTGTCTAGTTATGAGTCTATTTAATTATTAATGGTATATAATATTTCATTTTAATTTGTGTAGGGCATGAGAATTTGGTTGTTGAATCTGCTCGTTGTCGTGGAGGTGGAGATTTGATCTCTTTCACAGGACTTTGTGAATCATGGAATTTGTGGTTGTTTGAAATTGTGATTTGTAATATGATTGTTATTTGGTGTCATTGTGTTATTTTGGATTGTATTTATGATTTGTAATATGGTTGTCGGTAGAATTTGGTTATTTTGGATTGTAGTTTGTATTTTGTAATACGGTGTAGTATATCTCTAAATGTCACATTTATTTGTGTTAGTTTGTTAGTTTTATAAAGTTATATAGCATTTTTAAATAAACAGGTAAATGGGTCAAACGAGTGGTTTACCATGTTAAATGGGTCAAATAGGTGGTAAATAGGTAAATGGATCAAACGAGTGGTTTAGCGTGTTAACCCGACCCAACCCGATTTGTTTAAAATTAGATGTATTAAACAAGTCGTGTCGTGTTACCCGTTTATTAAATGGTTCGTGTTCATGTTTCGATTTTTTACCCGTTTATTAAACGTGTCATGTACGGGTTTACATATTATTCACCCATCACCTGTTTAACCCGACACGTTTGACACCCCTAATAATTATGATAGAATTACATGAATGGGAAAACTGGGGGCGGTACACAATATGAGACTTATTAGGAAAAAAGTACACCTTTTAAAAATATTTGTAAAGAAGTCCACCCGCTATAACTAAAGTTCAAAATAACCTTTTTAAAAGTTGAGGAATTTCCTTCCCTAACTAAGGAAACCAGCAAAAAGATAGCCAAGAGACAACAAATACTCTGTCTTCTCCACTATTGGTGCTGGAGTTTGCATGATTTGAGGATACAATTTTGAAATTCAAATGGTGTTCACATTATCTATCCCAAACTCCATTCTCTCATTACTACCACATTACAAAGAAGGGTGTCAAAGAAATCCATTATTTTTAAGACTTTCCCTGTGACACATCGTTGGACTCACCGGGAAGAAAACGAGGGTTTCACTATGAAAAAAATGAGGGTTTCTTCTTACTACGAAGAAATTGAAGGATTTCACAATAAAGAACACACACAGCCACCTATCTTTTTTAACATATATTTTTCATCATGTCGATAACTAATCAATTGCTAAAAATGGCAGAAAAATTATGTAAAAACAGTGTGATATTATTACTATTGCTAGTGCTAATATCACCCTGCAATAGTGATAATGTCACAATAGTTATAATGTCACACTGCAATAGTTATAATATCATACTGCACAGTTATAATGTCAACCAGCAATAGTGATAATGTCTAATTATATCATAAAATGATATGTGAAGTCCACAAAAAAAATAGGAAACTGAATCCCAAGTGATATTGTGGGATAACTACAAGAAGATATAGTTCAAAATTCAAACGTGTTGTCCCAAAAAAATAGAAAATTGAATCTCACAATTCAGTGTCTAAAAAATCGTCCATGATTAATGAAAAAGGACAATTATGTAAATAAAATATTTAGAAAACAACAAATGTGTATCTACTCACAACACATTCCTAAAAAAAAAAAGACTTATACACAAAAGAGAATTTGTATGGTACTTTCCCACAAATAAGTAGTATATAGTGTACCTATCCACAATTTTCCCTACATGAATTTGTTTCCAGTTATGTCTGACTAAATTGGATAGAATATCTTTCAAAGCCTTTTGAAGGATGGTAGGCAGCATGTTCTGGATGGAAATCGTCTTACACAGCCTTATATATCATTTTTCAAAACTACTCCACCAAAGACCCAAAAATTTGAAAATAACAGAAAAATAACATATCCATTCAACTATCATTTGTGTACTCGCATCCACATGGATTATGTTCCAATTAATCCATTTGTGAACTAATCTTAACAGTTGTCATGCTTGGCGAAGTCCTCTACTGATTCATCTCAACATCCTCACCTTGACTCAAGTCTTCAGACATTCTTGACATAACTTCCAAACAATCTTCCCAACAATGTATGACATGCAGCACTGTTGTTTTCAAAAATATTTCTGCTAAATTATGCAAAGTATGACATTTGTTGATGGTACAGCCTGCGTTTCTAAGAAAAACCTTGCCCTTGCAGAAGCTGGGTCAAATTCCACTTTACTCCTTACAAAATTCAGTAAATGTTGGTTAATCCAAAGAGAAGGGTAAAAACATGTTCAAGCATGGATTGTAATAGAACGAAAGCCAGAGTCCAAAAGTTGTTCTACTGGTCTAGCTATTTGGCTCATTTGAAGCTTGTTAAAGTGTTTACTATAGCTTGTTAAAAGACCCTAATTGACTTGGGCAGAAATATACGTGTCTTGGTGGTACATTGCACCAAGGCACTCTATGACTTTGAGACAAGGTGAAGTAGCTAAGGAGTTCGACAAAAACTTCAGGCACTATGCCCGAGGCTCAGGTCATTATGCTTGCTCAGTTTAGTTGATATCCGTTCACGTCCCTTTTGAAAACCTTTTAAGAGCATATATAGGGGGTGGTGATAGTTGAGGGACACCAAGGGTCTGGCAAGCCCTGGTATCGCTGGACACGACATGTAGTAAGGTCCTTGCCACGGATGAGACAAGGTGGACAAGGGAGACGTAAGATAATGGCAGGACCGGAAAAGTTGTGGGACTGATAGCTATGAAAGACCATGAGGCTGAGGATGTCAGCACATAGTGGGCACAATTGAGACAATGTTGGTGCATGGCGCGGACTTGGTTCAACATGCTTAATTGGTTCGTACGCAAGGCTTGGCTGTGGATTTGCAGGCACATGGCAGGATAGGTCTGCTCAATGCATGGAACCAAGCAACTGAGAGCGGTTGTTGTGCATGACCTGATCATGGGAAGAAGTTGAGGGCAATTATTGGGCATGACCTAATCATGAGCGAACAATTGTGGGCGATTACCAAGTCAGGTGTTGAATTGCCAGCCATCAGTAAAGCAGAAATGGAACCTGGCATGGGACTTGTTGCTGGAAATTGCCATGCCCATGCAACTGACTGATTAGTGGGCTAATAATAGCTTGTTGGGGCCGGGGGTATTAACTGTCATATTCCTTGTATAAATAGGGAATGTCAACCCAATCTGTTGTAGGTGTGCTTGGTCAGTCTTGTGAGTTCCTTGTTTTGTATGTGTGATCAAAAATATAAAGTTGGGGAGTGTTTTCCCAGTACTTCATGTGTTACTTTTGTGTGTGTGAGTGTGTACACACGCGCCCCATTATGAGTGTGAGTGGCTGGTTGCTGAGGCACTTCCCCTGTGGCACTTGCCCAAGTAGTGCCTAACTAAAACTGCTCAAGAACAGGACTCTTAGTCAGAATAAGAAGTTACAAATGTAACGACAATGAAGCACTAATAAAAAAACAGCACTAGCGAAGACAAAGCAAAACTCCACCCCACCTAGCAGGCTACAAGTAACCTATATTTCCATTTCACACTAGCTAAACCTAGAATGTCTATTAAGCTACATCCAAATAAGCCTTTTCTCACTATCTCAATCCACATCCTTCCAGTAACTTCTACATGGATGATCTCAATCCTGTCATGCACTTGTCAATCTTCACTGCAAATGGTCAAAGCATCTAGACCTATTTCCTTTTGGTTAGTCTTTCGATGAGTAGTGTTGTTGACCATTTATTCATAAGCATCTAAATTAACTTTAATAAGCCTAACTGGACCAAGCCTGAGCACTATCCAAGATAACTTTCTGCAATTGAACCAATATATCAACCTCAAGCTCAGCTTGGTTCTGGTTGGTTAACAAAATGATAACAAACCAAGTTCAATTTGTTGACAATAAGCTTTGATTTACAAGAAACTTGGGTAGTATAATAATCAAAGAAACCAATAAATCACGTTTCTTCACTTTGAGTCATCAGCAATTTCCTATTGCTTGTGAATAATGATTATTATGGTATGTTTGATTGGAATGATGGAAAATAGGAGGAATAAAAAAATAGAAAGGATGAACTTTCCATTCATGAAGGAAGGAAACCCTTTTTTTGTCTTTTTTGTTTGCTATGAGGGATGAAAAGTTGGAAGGATAAACTTTCCATTGTTTGGTATTAGAAGAAAAAGCAAAGGAAAGGCACAAATAAACACCTTTAATTTACTATTATACTCTTAAATAAGAAAACAATTTTTGCCATGACATAAGAGTTCAAAGCCCTAATTTGCTATATTATTGAATAAATATGTTCCAACAAATTCATATTTCCAATCTGGCTGAAAAATGTAATTTTAGTTGGAAAAGTGAAAAATATGTGTTCTGTAGTGTTAAACATGGAAGATGGGTTCTAGATCAAGCAAGGTTATAAAACTAGCATCAGTAGAAATATCAACCAGCTCCAGAATAAACTATCAGACTAATTGGGCACATAATGACAGGAATTGGATGATTCAAAGGTAATTCCAGTCTACCAAGCACCTAACACCCTATAGACGCACATCTTATCCCACCAGTTATTATCTAGAATGTTTATTTGTGACTCTTACACCGCTATGATCTTTACTGCATAAACATGAAGTATATTCTATGAACAGATGAAATAAAATTGGTCTTTTGCCACTGTCTAAATGAATTAATCTATGGATTTCTCACTTCTATGTGCAGTCATATATAATATTCTTTTTGTGCAAAAGTCCTCTGCAATTCTGTGAGTTTTGGGTTTGCCCACATCATCTTTGACAGTTTCCATACTTCCAAGATAATGTTTGTCTACATATACACATACACACACAACACATATATCATATATTATTACAAGAAGCATACTCTGTGACATTAACATTTCTAGTGGCCAAGAATCAATATTGAAGACTTGAGAAACAGCTTCGATATTAAATGGGAAATTCATTAGATCTAACAAGAAGTGAAAATGTCCAGCTTACACCATTTATAGTGAGTTTTTGAAATCACGGTATAAAAATGTACAAAATCACAAAAGATACATTAAAGTATGAGGCATATAAAGGAATTTTCAAGATTTCACCCATCAATTATCGCCCTACTACCAGGAATTCTGATTAGGATTTCTTTTTATATGGGAAGACTCCATCCGCTGTATCAACAGAGGGTATATGAAGATAATGCACAACATTTACGCCTCATCCATTAGATAGCCATATGATTCAATTTCAAAATATAATTGTGATATTAAGCAAATATGTAAAAATACACATTCATTAATTTTCTTGTGCACTACATACGTACCATGCTATTGGCAATAGCTAAATTAGGAGAAAGCCTGACAGAGAACAGATGAGAACATGAAGCATCTTTCTGCAAAGAAGTGGGCATTAAAGCAGGCAGCATTCAGTTACCATCTCCTCAATCATATACTTCAATATCTAAGAATATGATCTATCTTAATCCGAGACAATAAGGACCTTACAACCAAGAAAAATTAGGAGTTACAAAATTTGTTGGAAGGAAAATTACCAGGATAAAGGGGATACCATTTCCACAGCGTCAGCAGCAAGATTCCTTCTGCCCAGCAAGAGAGCACTCATGCGCACCTACAAAATCATGTTGTCAACAGTACAATATTGAGGCAGCATACACAAACATTAGTTGATTATCTTGCCCAAAAATCCACATGTTTCAAATTCAGGGTGTCTTCATCGTTGTGTAAATATATCAAGTCTGAAAATGGGGAACCAAATGAGAGCAACACAGTAATGGACGAAAACTGTCACCAACAAACAACACATGTTGAGGCATATTCACCAACTTAATGTGACTGATTCAAAATTGGGTACTGGTCAACGCGGATCCAGTATGTAATTTTCAAGAAAAAATAATGGGGGAAAGGACATGTAAAAAGAATATGAAGGCACATTCAGATATCTAATTTCCTTCATGAGGCTAGTTTAGCAGCCAGCATTTTTACCATTTGGGCGTTTTTATCCTCCACCACGCTGAACTTTCTAAGAGCAGGGCTGATGCGCTTGTTGCAGTATTCCTCAGTGATGGGCCAAAATTGTTGTCTGGCCTGAAAGAAACATTTTTAAGGTTATAAAAAGATGGTAAAGCTGACAGCTTGAATAATTCACAGTACAACTCTCTATCAAAGGTTTATAACATAGGATATTTACAAGTTATCAAGGCAGGTAGGTCCAGTGACAGCTTACTATATCATCCTAAGCTTTTGGAGTACTTTAAAAATTTTCATCAAAGAATACAAGACACAAGCAACATGAAAATGTCACAGCTCAGATCTTAAGTAGATATATAGCATTGACAGAATTGTGTTCCCACAAAAAAAGGATTGTACTAATCCAGTACAAACTTCAGTATCAACAAGCATTTTATAGAAAGTTCATACCACAACTAAAAATAAGATCTAAACCTCCACTGGCTGGCATTGGTATTGCCTTTAATGGTTACAACAATCAACCTGTGGGAATAAGTCAATGACTTACTCTGAATACAAACTTTAGCCGTCATTTGGACATTGGACACAAAAACACCAAAAAAAAAGGACTGTCCAAGCCAGTTGATCATAAGACAACTTTACAAGTTAATAAAGTGTTTCCAAAACTAACGACCTCTTTATTACGATAATTTAGATCAGGACAAGTAAAGCACTCAAATTTCCACAGTCTTCACCCAATATTTGAAACAAAGAAGAAAAAGCATCAAAATACCTGGTAGAGAGCAAACTCGTAAGTCTGAACAGCCTCCTCAAATGTACATAGCAAACAGTCATCCCATGCCAGTGTTGTTGCTAACATAGAAATACCCTCAAACTCATCTAACTCAATCTACCAAAATGATATGGTCATTTCAGAAGCATACACATACAGCACACTGAAAGCAAGGACAAAAATACAACAGAACTCACCAAATCCTTAAATCTAACTTCTTCATTAAATGAAAAATAAACAACTTAATTAATCCTAAAGTATTATCATAAACATGGACCAGAGAAATTAATAAACCAGATAAAGGTAATGATCTAGAGACCTTAGCACCCTTGGTTTAATTTGTTTGACTGTAGGTGAAAGAAAAAACATGCAAGAGGATGCATGCTTACCTGGGGAATAAAAAGGTAAAATGGACCCATCTCGCTCTTCATGGTAGATAAGGTTGTGTCTAAATTGGCATCCACAAAACCATAAGCCATTACAAGTGTTGAATCAACCAAAAGATATCTGCAGACATACCACGGAAACATTCTATAGCTAAATTGCATGATGTCAAAAACCACATTGAGTAAAAATCAACATACTACACTAAACCATAAATTTACTTTGGAAAAGAATCAATGATCCATATTTGTTTGGAATAATAAATCATCAGCCTGTCATGCAACCCCACATTCACAGCAACCGGACTGCCTGAAGGGTTCAAATTTCATAATCCCTACACACTTAAAACTAAATCATTCTAAATTGGAATCTACTGCATGCAAGGAGAGCAAGTATGCACTTGGTAAGAGATAAAGGTTGCATTTGGCGTAGCTTCCCAAAATAAAAATCCATTTAGGGGATGGACTTTTTTGAGATGGGCTTTCAAGAACTACTAACTGTTTGGTGAAGATGGATTTTGTAAGTACTTTGAAATTAAGAAGTTTGTCTATGTATAAAAATATGGTCGGTGGAAACATCTTAAAGTGTAAAATTATGTACATTTGACAATATTACCCTTTCCTACCTAAAAAAATAATATATACCATAAACTTGATTTAGCAATGTTAGATAATCCTACCTTAAAATATTGAACTAGCTAGGCCTAGCAATTCAAGAACTAACTCGTGAACCCAATATTAAAAATCAACATAGATTTGAGCTTAGTCTTAGCGGCTTCGGCTGGTAAACAATTGGACCTGTTAGCCTAGCCAAATAAATGGTTGGACACAATCCTTGTTAAAAATGGCACGAATTTACTAAACACGACTTATACACTAGACAAACTCAATAATGCACGAACATGGGCTATACATGATTATAAATGGAGCGAGTGTAAGTAGAGAAAATTTTAACATAACACTACCCATTGATGGTAGACAAGTGGTACCTGATGTCACCTCTTTTAAGTTGAGACATTAGTTTAACCCGTTGTGTATGAAACAAATATATGAAATTAGATTAGGGTCATATTCTATGGTTACGTTTCTACCATATATGTCTTTTTCATTCTTAGTAAGCTAAAATTTAGGAATTCAATATACGGCTATCATTTCATCAATAGTGAAGCTTAAGTCTAGATGGAATCTATTATTGATATTCTTAATTGTATTTCTTGTTCATCGACTTATTCTCATTGACTTGCTCCGTTTCACATGTTACATGTAGCTTTTAGGCTTCATTTTTCTTCCCAATATTCATAGGTCTGAATAACAATCTCATGGGATTAAAATGGGTGTGGAAAAGAGATGGATATTTTGAAAATTTTAAGCAATCTCTTAAGATGTATTGTATGACATCGCATGAAGTCAAAAAAGTGGGTTTTCATAACATAGTTTTCCTAGCTTATCTAGATGGGCCTTCTACTGATGCAATTATGGGTAACAAAATAGAGGTGTGGGTCCACCAAACCAATCATACATCTTCAAATAGACTTTTTGGCTTGGAAAGCGNTAGCCTTAAAGTTTTTTCACAACTCGTTCCAACAAAAAACCAAAAACCTCACTCCTGGAGCGACCCCAAGAAGTAGGAAGGCCTAAATATTTAGCGTGATGAGGAAGAGGCTACATCCCTAAGAGCCTACAGAAAAAGGACCTCTGGTCCTCAAAAGCATTCTCATAGAAAATTATACCCGACTTGAGGAGGTTGGCACATTGCCCATAGGCAATACAGTAGTTTTGTAAGATTCGGATGAGTTCACAGACATACGCTTCCTTTGCTTTAGCAAAAAACAGGGAGTCATCCGCAAAAAACAAATGAGAGATGACTAGACTTCGCCTCTTAATTTTAATTCTCATAATTTTCTATCATTTAAACCTTTCAAAATCATGGAGGAAAGAACATCAGCGACGAAAAGGAGCAGACAAGGAGATAACGGGTCACCTTGTCTAAGGCCCCTTTGTGGTCTAATGTCGCAAATACGAACCCCATTCAACACCACATTATAAGAAACAGTGGAAACACATTGCATTACAATTCAGACCCAATGGCTGTCAAACCCCAAAGACAGCATCGTGGCTTCTAGAANAGGGGCTGAATGGGGGTGTTCTTTTAATATTTTAATATTTTTTATTAAAAAATATAATTAAATTTGATTGTTATATTTTAACAGGTATAGTTTTTATAACGATCGCAATTTATTTTTTTTTGATCGTAAACAAGACAGAGGACATTGTATTAAGTTGAGAAATTTTGATTATAATCAGAAAGAAGGGAAATCTTAAGCTAGGGAGGAGGAGCCTAACCAATCCAATGGAAGCAAATTGGTTAGTGTAGAAACTGTCACCTAGTAAGCAGTCCTATTACAAGTCCTATGCTTGTCTAAAAAACATAGGTTATGTAACCTACCATAAAATCTAATATCGTCCATAATGACCGCTAATTTCCCATGAAAGGGTGTCTTTCCGTAGAACTTAACTTGATAATACTTAAACAATCATTCATAATTATAACATTAGAAAGCATCAAAGCATCAGCAAGCAGGCAAGCTTGGCGCACTGCCTCAGCTTCAACAAACAAGGAGGAGACAACAGGAAATAATTTAGCAACACCAAAAAACAACTCACCATCCTCGTTACATACCACCATACCCGAAGAGGCCCTCCAGAATTGGAAGAAAAGGAGTCATCACAGCAAACAAGAAGACCAGTCCCAGGGTGAAAGGAACTTACCCCCTGGGCCACAGAAGCTTCAGAGTATAGTTGGACAGTAGCCGTCGCTTGAAAAAGATCACTTCATAGATGTTAAGCACGAACAATCGATGCAAAAGGATCAACCTCCACAGCGTTGAAAACCTTCATATTTCTTGATTTCCAAATAACCCATCCCACAGTGCCCACTTTACCTAAACCCAGAAGCCAATGTTGAGCATCACCAACAATATCCAAAAGCCAGGAGGATCTTTGAATAACAGAAGAAAAAGTTTCAACATCCCATCCAAAAGAAGGTCCAAGCCAAACCAAATACGTTTGGTCCAACCACATTGAAACAAAACATGCTCAATGGATTCAGAGGTCATCATGCAAACAGGGCAGCAAAGCGAAGACACACATTTTCTTTTAAATAAATTCTCCTATGTGGCCAAAATATTGTGGCAGACCCTCCACCAAAAATGCTTAACCTTAGGGATAGCCTTCATATGCCAAATAGATTTCCAAAGTTTGGGATTGGGGGAAAAAAAGTGCTACCTTTCTCAAGAACATGCCTAGATGAATTGCCCAGTAAATAACCAGATTTGACAATGTAATTCCCCATACTGTTAGGCCTCCACACACGTCTATCACATCCCACCCCCTAGTTGACAAATGGATAGCAGTAATGGCCTTGAACTCTGACGTTGTGACAAAAGAAACAAAGCTGGAGGTGTCCCATTGAAAAGGGAACTCCGTAATAACATCAGTCACCTTAACAATATGACAAGCAGGGGGAAAAGGGGAAAGGATGGCATGAGAGGTGAGGAGTGGAATCCATTTATCAGTCCAAAAATCAACCATCCCACCATCCCCAATCTACCACATGAGACCTTTCTCAAGTAAAGCTCTTCCCATGCAAGAGACTGCTCCAAGCCCAGGAGGGTCTGTATCCACGGGTGGTCTGCATCAAATCAACATTGGGAAAGTAAATGGCTTTGGTGAATTTAGCCCAAAACGAATCAGGCTGAGAAATAAGCCTCCAACATTACTTTGCTAAAAGAGCCTGATTCAATAAATTAAAATCCTTAAAGCCCATGCCTCCGGAGAACTTGGAACCAGTCATACACCTCCAACTCTTCCAAGAAATGCCATTCGTCTTAGCAGACCCCTTCCACCAGAACATTCTAACATACTTGTTCAACTTATCACAAAAGCTTTTAGGAAACGCCACAACCGACATAGCATAATTGGGGATAGCTTGAATCATTGCCTTTATAAGGATTTCCTTACCAGCTTGAGACAGACAAGAACATTTTTAGCCTTAAAGTTTTTTCACAACTCGTTCCAACAAAAAACCAAAAACCTCACTCCTGGAGCGACCCCAAGAAGTAGGAAGGCCTAAATATTTAGCGTGATGAGGAAGAGGCTACATCCCTAAGAGCCTACAGAAAAAGGACCTCTGGTCCTCAAAAGCATTCTCATAGAAAATTATACCCGACTTGAGGAGGTTGGCACATTGCCCATAGGCAATACAGTAGTTTTGTAAGATTCGGATGAGTTCACAGACATACGCTTCCTTTGCTTTAGCAAAAAACAGGGAGTCATCCGCAAAAAACAAATGAGAGATGACTAGACTTCGCCTCTTAATTTTAATTCTCATAATTTTCTATTCATTTAAACCTTTCAAAATCATGGAGGAAAGAACATCAGCGACGAAAAGGAGCAGACAAGGAGATAACGGGTCACCTTGTCTAAGGCCCCTTTGTGGTCTAATGTCGCAAATACGAACCCCATTCAACACCACATTATAAGAAACAGTGGAAACACATTGCATTACAATTCAGACCCAATGGCTGTCAAACCCCAAAGACAGCATCGTGGCTTCTAGAAAATCTCATTCCACACGATCATAGGCCTTGCTGATGTCCATCTTGATAGCCAAATCTGGGATCCTACCTCTCTTCTTGCCCTTAAGGTGGTGAAAAACCTCATTGGCAATAAAAATGATGTCCTGAATGAGACGATTTGGGATAAAAGTAGATTGGTGAGGGGACATGATGGAACCCAACACACCCTTCANTATCTTGATAGCCAGATCTGGGATCCTACCTCTCTTCTTGCCCTTAAGGTGGTGGAAAACCTCATTGGCAATAAAAATGATGTCCTGAATGAGATGATTTGGGATAAAAGTAGATTGGTGAGGGGACATGATGGAACCCAACACACCCTTCATCCTATTTGCCATGACCTTCGAAATCACCTTGTACGCAAAATTACATAGGGCAATTGGTCTAAATTGAGAAATAGATTCGGGAGCAGCCTCTTTAGGGATCAAAACAATATTAGTATGGTTAAGAGCAGTTGGAAGATGGCCCTCAGCAAAAAAATCTTTAACCATCATTAAAACATCATGCCCAACAATATGTCAAAAATGGGGAAAAAAGATTCCAAGGAAGCCATTTGGACCCGAACCTTTGAGAGCTTCCAGCTCAGAAACCGCAGCTTGAATACTACTTAAATGTAGCATATTATTATGTCTTTTTTGGACTAATTATACTTTGATGGAGTTTAAATAATGACATTTCAGGTTCTAAAGTGTAAAAGGGTGCAAGGGTAACAAAAATCACACTTGAATGTAACACCAGCGCATTAGGGAACAAAATTGGAGAAGCTTTGGAACAAAGCAGGAACATTCGAACGCCAACTCACGTTCGAACGTCCACTGCAACAAAGATAAGACCAAACTGTGAAGACATGACGTGTTGCAGCAAAGAAGGAAGTGCACTTGAGTACCACGTTCGAACATCCACTGAAGACTTGGGTAATGAGTGAAATATGTCAAGTCCTGCATGAAGTATGGAAGTGGGATTCCTCAGAGGACCACAGACCACTTGTGTAATACCCCGTTCCAATTTGGCAAGGAACTAGTTAGGAAATATTATCTTAGAAGGAATAAAAAAAAAATTGAAGAAGAATTTAGAATAGTCTAGAATAATCTAGAATATTAGAGAAGTTCCTAGAAAAATTTAGAATAGTTTAGAAGATCTAGAAAGTTCAAGAATAACCTAGAATAGTCTAGAACAATCTAGAAGAATCTAGAATGTTGAAGAAGTTTCTAGAACTCCTGGTGACCTTCACCGGATCGTCTTAGGGAACAGTTCCCGAGCGGCAACCCATGGTGATCCTAAGTACGATGTTGGATCTAACCTTGAGATCTTTTGGCATTTGGTATGGTTCCCAGATATCGTACAAGTCCTTACCAGTATGAGATGATGATATAATTTGTTATTGTCACAATATTTTTACTGGCTTTGTTTATGATTTTCTATCGTGTGCCATATATATTTTCTTTTTATCAATTATTGTATTTAGCATTTGGTTCTCATCGATTATTGGATATCGTGCAGTCTCCACCATTATGANGTTATCAGTTATTATATTTAGCATTTGGTTCTCATCGATTATTGGATATCGTGCAGTCTCCACCATTATGATATGATTTACTATTGTGGTATGATTTCTTGTTGGAATCCGATTTTGTTATTCTTGAGAAATTTGTTATCTTGATGAAGTTATTTTTACAAACCTTTAATTTACATGTCGTATGCCAAATATGTTCTTTTTCAGCCACTTTGAATATGCATGCCTTTCCATTCATTGGGTTTTTTAGCTCATGTTTTCAAAATAATAATTTTTTTAGGTAAACGATTGGAGTGTCAATAGCGGACTCAGAGAATTGATTGAAGACTAATAGTGTTGTGACCTCCGTAGCATATATCGTATAGCCATCTTTACTTGTTTGGNTAGGTTTAGGTATGTTGACTTTGACATACTGACATGAGATCAATTTAGTGTTAATGTTGTTTTTTACTCCTATATTATTAGTTTATTGTTAGGCATACGTGTTCCATAGGTTATGGATCTATGGTTCACGGCCGGTCATGTCCTTGGAGTTGGGGTGTGACAACTTGAGTGATATGGTTAAACTTCATCTGGTGTTCAAACGCCCATAAAGCAAAAACTAAAGACATGTTTGAACGATAGACACCGTTCGAATGTCCATACTGCAAAAACATAGACANCTTGAGTGATATGGTTAAACTTCATCTGGTGTTCAAACGCCCATAAAGCAATAACTGAAGACATGTTTGAACGATAGACACCGTTCGAATGTCCATACTGCAAAAACATAGACAACATTCGAACGTCAACTCACGTTTGAACGTTCTCCACAGATTACCTATAGAGTAGTTGGTCTTTCACTTGGACTTGGGCAGCATCCACTATTCATTTCCTCTGCTATTTTCCCCCCTTCCCTTCCTTACCTATAAATACCCTCATTAAAGGAGCTTCAAGTGTGCATTTTTCTCTTGTAAAATAGGAAGCTAGAGCTTGGTTTGTAGGCTTAGACTACACCAAGAACTAGTAAANAGATTACCTATAGAGTAGTTGGTCTTTCACTTGGACTTGGGCGGCATCCACTATTCATTTCCTCTGCTATTTTCCCCCCTCCCCTTCCTTACCTATAAATACCCTCATTAAAGGAGCTTCAAGTGTGCATTTTTCTCTTGTAAANTAGATGTTTGTTATATTTGTTTGTCTTACATCTTTTGGTTGAGGAAGTAACCCTCCATNCTTGCCTATAAATACTCTCATATTGGGAGCTTGAAGGAGTGCAATTTTTCTGTTGTAAAATAAGAAGCTAGAGCTTGGTTTGTAGGCTTAGACTACACCAAGAACTAGTAAGGAGCTTGTATGGAGGCTTTGACTCCCACTCATTTTGATTAATCATAGATGTTTGTTATATTTGTTTGTCTTACATCTTTTGGTTGAGGAAGTAACCCTCCATTTGTTGATTGAGGAAGCAACCCTCCACTTGTTGGTTGAGGAAGCAACCCTCCATCTTTTGGTTGAGGAAACCACCTTCCAAGAGTAACTAGCTTTCTTCTACTTTTATTGTTTATGTATTTCCTTCTTTCTTAGAAGAGTGAAACTCTTCCACTTTTCTAGAGCTTTACCAAAGCCGTGAAGGGTGGAACGTGATTCACTTATTCTTCATTGAAGTTAAGCTCTTTGTTTAATTTGCTTCACTTAGTAGCTCCTCTACTTGGAGGGATGACAAGTAGGGATGAATATCATTCACTCTTCTAGCTATACCAAAGCCATGAAGAGTAAATAGTTCCTCATTCACTCTTTAGTAAGAGGTGATGAATATGTAAATATTACCCGAAAGTCATGTTTGTGCAATTCCTTTATGCTTTAATGCTTTATATTCCACTTGCTCATTGGATGATTGAAAGTATCTAGCAAAGCTAACCAAGGGCTTTTTCTATGATACAGATGATTCCTGCATAGAAAGACTTGTTAGTTCAAGGCAAGCACCTCGGCTAGTTCTTCATGACAACCTTTCAATCTCCACCATTATTGCGCTTTATTCAAAGAATGAACCATTAATGTCATGATTGGATGTCTTGTAGAAACACTTGTTTGTTTGTAGACGGGTTAAATCTTGGCACAGACAATTCTTGTCAACTTCTAAAAAGGCATTGGAATCATGTGCTTAATTCTCATAGTCCATTTTTATCTTCCGATTAACTTGCTGTTAAAACGGGAGTTAATTGAGTTATAAAGCACAAACATAATAAACCGGATAATCCATTACATGTTCTGATCTTCGAACTAAAGAGTGGTTGTTATCTTTGCTAATTTATCTTATATTTTGTCTAGAAAAAGATTCATTTGAAAGAATCTTATATTCTGTCCAGAAAATCCCACAACTTCAAACTCTCAAGACTTTCAATTATTTGGTCTCTATCACTGCTTACTTCTAAACACTCATCATAGTTCCCTGTATATTCGACTCTAGAATTCACCGGATTATTACTACAACTTGACCGCCTGTTTTTGGGTGTACACATTTTGGATCAAGTCAATTTCTTGGATACAGTATACACCTCCAATGTCTCGTCAACCCTAATTTTACGTAAGTGAGCCTTCCCTGTTGTGCTGGATTCTCTGCCTCCAGCAAATCCTCCAGATATCACTCTGATCTGTCCCAGAGGTTGCTGATGTTGTACAGGGGCTTGATGCTAAGGAGCTAGAGGTGGTTAAGCTCGGTTCTGATTGTCATTAGCTACAAAACATCTCAACTGTCCCCGTTAGATCAGGAATTCAATCTACTTCTTTAGCTGAATACAATCGTCGGTGTGATGGTCATGATCCCTATGGTACTCACAGTATTTGGTGGGATCTCTTTTTGCTGGATCCGCCTTCATTCGAGATGGCCATCTGAGGAACTTCTCATTTTGTACTTCATACAGGATCTGTGATACTTTGGCGGTGATAGAAGTGAACTGTTGTAGNTGGCCATCTGAGGAACTTCTCATTTTGTACTTCATACAGGATCTGTGATACTTTGGCGGTGATAGAAGTGAACTGTTGTAGTACATACCTCAGTTGCAACTCTGGCTAAGGAGGACCTAAGCGATCTCTAACATCTCCCCTTCTTTTGGGGGAACGATCCGTGTCTCTTCTTGGAGACCTATCTCGTCCTCTTTCTTTCCTAAGACTTCGATCCCTCTTCTTTTCTTCTTTCCCCTTTTTCTTCTATGAGGAAGAGCTTCCTACCTTTGAGAGAAGGGTTTCCTTGCCATTTATATACTTTTTTACTTTAGCCAGGACCTCTGTCATGCTTGCTTACAAGTTCTTCGATATTGAAAACATCAGATCTTTCGACTGCACTCCTAACCCAGCAATAAAAGTAGTGATAGTGAACTTCTCGTCCAGAACATCTACCTTTAGGGATTCTGAGTAGAACTTTTGGACATAAGATCGTAGGTTCTCGTTGGGTCTCTATTTTACATTTAACAAGTGGTAACTCGATTTTCGATAGGTCCGGCTCCAATGAAATGGGACATGAAGGATATGAAGAGATCCTTGAAGGAAGAGATTGACATCGGGAGAAGTCTGGTGAACCAGGCCAGGGTTGAGCCTTTTAGTGTGATGGCAAAGGCTCGATATCGCATAGGGTCCTGATATTCATGTAGTTTCATCTAGTTTTTATAAGTGTTGAGGTGGTCCATGGGATCTTTAGTCCCATCAAATGTCTCTACCTGGGGCATTCTGAACTTTGGAGGCAGAGAAAAATGCAACACCCTANTTTTATAAGTGTTGAGGTGGTCCATGGGATCTTTAGTCCCATCAAATGTCTCTACGTGGGGCATTCTGAACTTTGGAGGCAGAGAAAAATGCAATACCCCAGTAGTGAATGGGGACTCGGTCTGCTGTACTAACACATCCATTGTCATTGGGGTCTTACCCCTCACTGCTTCTTTCATGTGACTGAGCTCTTACTGGATATCATGAAAGCACTACTCCAAGTATTGCTCTCTTCTTTCTTGCTGGAATGGGAGAAAGTCANTGTGACTGAGCTCTTACTGGATATCATGAAAGCACTACTCCAAGTATTGCTCTCTTCTTTCTTGCTGGAATGGGAGAAAGTCATTTTTCTCGATCCATTCATTCTAACTTTGTCCCTCTTCATTCTCACTATTCCTAGGAGACAGAGGGGGCGTGGCTATTCTCACCCCCTCTGTTGACTTCTTTAAGGGGGTCGAGGTGTCGATGCTCTCCTTGCAGAAGACCTCCTTGGGCTGGTCTGGTCTACTGAGGACCTTAAAGGAGCTTCAAGAGCTCTTTGTTCTGCCAAAGCAAACACTAGTTTACTAGATGGAGGGTCTCTAATTCTTCATTTGTTGGGGGATCAATCACGGGGGGATCGATTTCAGTGGTGGGGATGAAATCCTGAATGTTTTTGTGTTGCCTACCGCCAGTGGCTTCTTGTTGGTTTTGGATCCGCGGGAGATTCATCTGATTTCTGCTCATGTTACTCATTGAGACCATCAATCACTGAAGAATTAGTGTATTTGTAACAGGAACAGTCGTTCCCATAAACGATGCCAAACTGATAGTAATTAGGTGGATGAATAGAAAACACGAATCATACGAGCAATTTGAATCTGAGCTACAGAGCTCATGAGGATTATAGAAAGGCCCTCGAGGAATTGGGATAACTTGCACAATGAAAGTATAGTGGTTCACCAAGCTCAGGAGCTCAGGTNAAAGGCCCTCGAGGAATTGGGATAACTTGCACAATGAAAGTATAATGGTTCACCAAGCTCAGGAGCTCGGGTATTCCACTCTCAAAGGGAGTCTCTTGCTCTTTGGATCTATATTAATGGCGGGTATTAATTACAGAGTGTTTTTCATACAAAGCCAGGTCCCTCTCCAATGGAGGCCCTATTCGATATTTATAACCCAATTCTTATTCCTAAAGAAGCTGCAACAGGATCTTAGCCCTTCATTGGAGGGATCTCCCTTGATCTTGGGAGATGATCTTGGGTGGTTGAGAGTTTTGTGCCTTAATTACTACCCTCAATTGCTTCGAAGATATCTCTTGTTAGCCAGCTGTCCCCTTTTCATCTTCTTTAATGTTTCCTCTGAGGCAAGCTCGAGGTTTGGGCCTATGAGGTCTGGGTTCATTATCTGACCTTACTACCCGAGCTCGCACTTAGTCAAGATTTTTCCCATGTATCATCAACACTTCTACTAAAGTAGTGTAACTCTTTTTCACATACTCTATGCACTTCGTCGTTCTATAGTGTATAGATAGCTACAAATTGGGACACTAAACAAAGTATCAGCTTGGAAATGCGTTGTCAAATGATCTCAAATTGAATGCTTGATTGAGTAATTCCACTCACATATATAGTTTTATGTTTGGAGATAGCTAGTCTGCTTGTCAATAAATATTCAGCCTTAGAGATTGAAATACATAATTTCAAGAGACTAATAGTTTAGAAAGTTGGGTTAGGTCTCAAATAAAAGATTACCCATTTACAAGAACTCCCAAGATTGCCTTCATGTTTTTGACAGTAGGACCATTGTTAATGGCACCTCTATGGGAGAGGTTTTTTAAGGGGCATGAAGGGATTTATTCAATTTATATGCCTAGTCATGCATCAGCTAACATCATTTTTCTTATATTTAAGGAAGGTTGATGTTTTGCTTGAATTTTATATTGTTTTATGTATTTAGGTTCACTTTCTTAGTTTTGTCTATCTAATTTAGTGGTTGATTTATAGTTTGTGTTTCTATGTTTTATTTTATAGGAATTTTTTGTTCTCCTCTAGGCCTATGTATGGATGATTCTATGTAGTGTGGACTGATATTACTTGGAATATATCAGACAAGTGAGTGATTTGCTGAAAGCATATAAAATTATGAAGTACAAGGGCAGATTGACAATGATTCCTTTGGTTTTGCTCTACTCATGAGGTACAGACATGAGCAAATTGGCTTCTTATGATCTTGTAATTATAACCTTGTTTTTCTTTTTTATGTTTTTGTATTCTTATGATCCTGAGTTGTACATATACAATTTAATAAAACTAGTATCTCGATGCTACACTCCAGAATTTATTTGAGAATTATAAAGTTTTAGCCGTGATTTTTATTAATTGTATTCTCGCTTTCTCATTATATGTGTGTGTGTGGGAGTGAGTGAGTAGGAGAATTTTAAAGTTTTAGCCGTGATTTTAAATTTTCACTAAAAGTATGCTCGAGTCTTTTAGTAGTGATTTCAAATTATGGGTAAAAACTATACTTTTAGCCACAATTAATTATAATCACTAAAAATTAAATTTTGACCCTTTATTTGGTATTTTTAGTAGCAAAGTAGTTGGTTGTAGTGGTAGAATTACCTTAATTTGCTACAATAATTATTGTGGCTGAATATTTTTCATTTGGTGACATTTTTTATGCTAGAGTTAAAGTTTTCGCATTTAGTGGCTAAATCATTTAGCCATACCGTGACCTAGTTGCAATAAAAAAAGTTGTCACTAAAACAAATTAGTGACAATTTTTACAAATTTAGCCAGTTAAATATCAAATTTCTTGTAGTGACAGTGTCATCAAAATATGTTCGAGCGCATGATATAGCAGGTCTAAATAGACACACACCTCTTCTCTAGCCTAACCACTGATTTAGCCACACACACTAATTTATGGCCTCTCCTCTTCACCTAATGATCTGTTTTGTCAATAAAAGAATGCCATAAATTAACTACTTCAGAGAAAATGATGATCAACCACATTAGGACGAGGTCCTACCCCCGACAAACCCAGCAACGCAACTAATAGAGACTATGCAATTATTGATAAACCAAAACCAACAAATCCTCTAATTAAAGCTTGTTGGTCACCCTGGAGTCATGCCCCCAGTAGCAAGGAGGGGCAATGCCACAAGCAACTTGACCAGCGTGCCAAGGCGCCCAGCCTTGTACCCCAAGTGCCCCACCTCAACACCCCCTGCTCCCCCTCCTTGTGTGCCCACTCAATCTTCCCATGCTAATGACCTTTCATTCCAAGAAAAAGAGGGGGGAAAACTAGCACATTGACTATGAAAGCCACTATTATAACCCATAAGACATCTCCAACCACTGGGATGATAAGATCAAGGGAGTAAAGCACCAATTGGGTAACATCTTCAACGCCATAAAGGTGAGAGAACCGAAAATGTTCGAGCACCTCATGAGGCATACTGATACACCATTTGTAGCTGATGTGGGCAACTACCCCATCCCTCCAAAGTTCAGAATGCCAACCATGAAAGTTTTTGATGGCTCAAAGGATCCACTAAACCATCTTGACACCTATAAATCCCTTAAGCAGTTATATAACATACCAGACAAGATTATGTGTACAGCTTTCCCTATTTCACTCAAGGGATCTGCACAATAGTGATTCACGAAACTCAAATCAACATCCTTTAACTTTTTTGCTAAACTAAGTAAATCCTTCGTCTATCACTTCATAAGGGGCCACTGACATTAGAAGTCTGCTACCCACTTGCTCAGTATTAAGTAAGACCGGGACAAAAACCTAAGGAGTTACCCTACTCGTTTCAATAAAGGAAGTCCTCCAGATTGAAGAGCCAGATAACAAAGTCACCATAACTACCTTCATAAGTGGCCTGCACTCATCCAGCTTTATATTTTCTATCATGAAGTGCACGACAAAGAACATGCCAGAATTAATGTTAAAGGCCTAGAAACATATGAATGCCTATGACTTCAACAAGGCTAGGTGAGGTGAGTCCTCAAGAGGAGGGGAGAAGAGGAAGGAGCCCCATGAAGACATGAGAGAAACTGAGAATAAGAGGGACGGGACAGAGAGGGTGTTAGCCAAGGACCGCTGCAACCCTATGCCTTAAAGAGAGCAGCAGGCCTTCAAGCTGCTCACTGCCTTAGTTGAGCATATTTTGCTCCAAATTCAGGATGACCCTATGATGCGATGCGCTGCTAGGAAAAATGAAATTTGCTCCAAACCATAGGAACCCAAACAAGTACTGCCACTTCCGTCGTGACCATGGCCATGACACTTGCTTCAAACTTAAGAAGCACACTAAGGACCTTATACAGCGAGGCTAATTACGGTAATACATGGTAGGCAAAGGCCATAAGCCACCAACAAGAAACGAGAGAACCACATCAGCCTCTTAGAGAAATCCAAATGATCTCCGGAGGGTTTGGAGGAGGAGGTGACTCCAACTCAATTAGGAAAGCACATATCAGTAGTCTTTGACAAAAGCCTCCCAGAGAGAAGAGTCCATATTGGTTGTTCAGTGCCCAAAGATCAACCCCTTAATTAATTAATTTTCTAAACCAGAACATTGATGTATTTGCCTGGTCTCATGAAGACCTTGAAGGCATTGACCCTGAAGGTGCTATCCATAATCTCAATATAGAACTCAAACATAAACCCGTCTGCCAAAAGCTGATAAGCTTCACCACAAAAAGGGCGTAGGCCATAGAGGAGGAGGTTGGGAAGCTATTAGCAAATGTGTCAGTTAGAGAGGTGGCCTATCCAATCTGGCTATCTAATGTGGAAATGGTGACTAAGTTTGGAGGGAAGTGGTGTCTTTGCGTGAATTTAATCAAGTTGAACAAAGTCTATCCCAAAGACAGCTACACATTGCCATGTATAGACATCCTCATCGACGCCACGATTGGCCATGAGCTACTCAGTTTCCTAGATGCCTATTCTAGATATAACTAGATCAATATGTGTCTTCCAGATCAAGAGAAGACATTTTTCATCACTCCCAAGGGGACCTACTGTTACAGGGTCATGTCCTTTGAACTAAAAAACATAAGATCCACGTACTAGCGACTCGTAAATAAGATGTTTGAGGAGGTATATGTCGATGACATGTTGGTAAAGAGCCTTGTGGCAGTAGATCATATTACACACTTACAAGAAACTTTTAGCGTCCTGAGATCGTACTGCATGAAGTTGAATCCTGAGAAGTACACCTTTGGCATGGAATTAGAAAAACTTTTGGGCTTCATGGTCAACAAGAGAGGCATCAAAGCGAACCCAAACAACATCAAAGCCATTCTGGATATGAGGTCCCCCATCACTATAAACAAGGTCCAACGCCGCAATGGAACTCTTAGCAAATTTATCTCAAAACCTGCTGTAATTGTTTACCTTTCTTCAGGATCCTCCAAAAAACATTTGGATGAGGACCAGGTACATAAGAAGCTTTTCAAAGGTTGAAGTTCTATTTTATAGTGCCTCCCTTACTCTCCCATGAAGGGACACAAAAGCTCATCTATTATGTGAGCAAAGCATATTGAGGAGTGGATATAAGGTACACAGAGTTAGAGAAGGTAGCACTCGCCTTAGTTACGTCAATCTGGCGCCCTCGACACTATTTTTAGAGCCACACAATTATGTTGTCATAGATCAACCATTGAAATGAATATTGGAAAAATCGGATGTATCTGGAAGGCTTCTCAAATGGGCTATGGAACTGGCCCAGTTCGACATACGGAACCAACCAAGAGTGGCCATTAAAGCACAAATAATAGTAGATTTTGTGGTTGAGCTCACACAGCATGAAAAAGCAGTGGCACCTACACCTATGCCCACTACGCTTACACCAGTGTTAACACCCTTCGGTGCCCCTGGGGCCCCCTACTCTCCACTTGGTACTTATGCCCTCGGTGCCTGTTGTGTACTAGCACCCTCTGTTGCACCCTCTACTCTGCCCCAAAGCGCCCCCTGCCATGGCCCTAGCAGTTGGAGGTGCCCCTAGCGCCCCCTACATCTCTGGCCTCTGCCCCATGCCTAGCTCCCCACTTCCCCTACTCTTGGCACTTGCACCCCTCATAGAGGAAAGGACACCCTCTTGGATGTCGTACCTACGCCCCTTACGCCACATGATTCCATTATGGCTCATCCCGATGCTTTATCCCCGCATCGCTGGAGATTCTATATAGACGGTTCCTCCACCAGTGAAGGGAGTCGAGCAAGCCTAGTACTCATCATCCCCAATGACACTCCCCTTAAATGTGCTATATCTTTCTATTTTTCAGCCTTCCACAATGAGGTAGAATACGAGGCCCTTATCTCAAGCCTGAAGTTGGCAATCGAAATGGAGGTCCGCCACCTACCATCTATAGTGACTCCCAACTAGTAATAAACCAAGTAAAGGTAGATTTTGAAGTAAGTATGGAGAGGATGCAGGAGTACCTAGCAATGGTACAGACCTTATTGAAAAAATTCCACCACTTCCAGATTCAACATGTGTCAAGAGAGAATAATGTGATAGCAGATGCATGCGCCAAGTTCGCCACATCTTACATCCCACCAAGCCCCACCTTTATGGGTTACCAAATTGAGCCAAGTAGGCTCAAAATAAATATGGGGAGTGTCAACTGCATATCTATAGACGCAGACTAGACTACGCCCATCTAAGCATATTTAAAAGAAGCACACTCCCAAACGACCCAAAGGAAGCCAAGAAGCTAAGACTAAGGGCGTCTAAATATGTTATCCTGCAAGACACCCTTTACAAGAGAAGCTACTCACTGTCATTGCTCAGTTGCCTCTCTCTAGAGGAATCCAACTATGCTATGAGAGAGATTCGCAAGGGAATATGCGAAAATCACTCTAGAGGACACTTTCTAACCCATAAGGCAGTTAGAGAAGGCTACTACTGGCCTAACATTATTAGGGATGCTAGTGACTTTGTGAAAAAATTTGACAAGTGCCAACACTTTGCCATTGTCCCAAGACAGCTACTAGAAAAATTGACCACCATCATCAACCCTTGGTCATTCTCCAAGTGGGGAATCAACATCATAGGCACTCTCCCCATGAGTCGTGGCCAGTGAAAATTCGTCGTTTTAGCCTTTGAAAATTCGTCATTTTAGCCATCGACTATTTCACAAAATAGGCAGAAAATGAGCCCTTGGCTAGGATAAGAGACACAAAAAGTAAAGGACTTGATCTGGAAGAACATGGTGTGCCGATTTAGAGTGTCCCACGACATAATGAGCGACAACGCTAAGCAATTTGATAACAAGCTCATCAATGCTTTTTGCATTGACTTCCAAATTAAATAGCCTCACTCCATTACGGCCCATCCCCAGGCAAACGGATAGGCTGAAGTCACGATAAGAACCATACTATGCAATCTAAAAGCTAGGTTGGAGAGCACCAAAGGACTATGGGTAGAAGAACTCCAAGGGGGGGTGTGGATATACTGGACAACATCTAGGGGCCCCACTAGCAAAACTTCTTTCCACCTTGCCTTTGGCACTGAAACAATCATACTTTCGATATTGGGGTCCACTCATTGAGGGTCCAACACCAAAGAAGAAGGTATCTGCGTCAACCTCAACTTGATAGAGGAGGAGAGAGAGATAGCCAAGGTGAGAAATACGGAGTACAAGTGCCGAATAACTAAGTGCTACAACTTGAGGGTGAAGCCTTACTCCTTCTAACCTGGAGACTTGGTCCTTAAGAAGGTGATACTGGCCACTAAGGAATTACAAGAAGGGAATCTTGGACCAAAATGGGAAGGGTCGTACACTGTGACGGAGATTGTGAGGCCAAACATTTACAAAATCAAGATTTCTGAAGGAAAAATTTTGTTCCATCCATGGATTGCTAAACACCTAAATAAGTACTACCAATAGTGCAACAAGAGAAAGGTAGCAAAACAAAGTAGTAAGAGTTTGTTTTTATTTTGGTTAGTCGTTTTGTACTTTTTTAGGGCCACCTAACCACTCGTATTTATCACAAGCAGTTATCAAATAAGCCTTGAGGATTCATCACAGAAATTGTCTTGTTTTTCATTTCACAAAAAGTTCAGAAAATAAACAGAACATAGTCCGACACTAAAAAAAAGGAAGGAAAACAGAAAGACAAAATATATTAAACCACCTCCACGGCATTCTGGCTACTTTCTTTGTCATCACCCTCCTCGCTGCTGCCTAACCCGCTCTCATCAGAATTCTCACCATCGTCATCACCACTTACACCCAGCTTCTCTTATGGGACAAATGCCTAAAATTATATTCTAGAAAAAATAGCTGAAGCTTTCCCCCTGAACTCTTCGTAACCATCAATAAAAGTGTCCACTACACTTTCCAGCAAGTTATAAACAACCTTCTCTACAACCTTCCTCCTCTTCTTCATCTACTAGGATTCAGCCTCTACTCTGGTAGCCGTCTCAAGAGCTACCCGAAGCTCTGCCTTTGCTACTGTTGTCCGAATTTGATATTGACAATTTACGTGCAAGTATACACGATCAACAAGTAATAAAGTGATAAGTAGAGTATTGTTCCCATGGATAATTATTACTAATAACTTTCAAGTACTAACTTTATATCAATTCAATTTTATTTAAACAATTAAAATTGAACTATGAAATTACTAATTCAAAACTAAATCCAAACTTAATAATCAAGAGTTGAATTTACTGGATAAAAGAAGTTAAGATTACAACTTTCCTTAATGCTTTGTATAAATCTTTCCACTCTCTTTCCAGTTAATTGATCAAAATAAATTGTTAACTAAGAACTCAAAATTATTTATCAAACCTCTTCCTATAGTTAGATAAAGTAATCTCTCCTAATTAAATTACTATATTCCTATGCAAAATAATTTGGAATAGATTCATTAAGTTCGAACTCTCATAAAAGTTACACACGGCATATAAGTATATTCCTATCTTATACACAAACCTGGCAATTCAATCCTAAGAAGAATTAATCAAACGCTTGCCATCATATTCAGATCTATCCCTAGAATTCATCTCCCAATTTCATCTAAGGAATCAAATTAATTGTTGGCCACACAATCATATATTAAGCACAAAATATAACAAACAACTCATGTACGATCAATAGAACTAGAAACGAGAGTAGATTAATTTAACTTGACATAGGTTCCGTTGTAATCTTAATAATAAATTAGTTCATAACGTAATTGAAAAATATCATTCTAAAATTGAACAACAACTTAGAAAATCAAGAAATAAAAGTAAGAGAAAATAATGAAAACTTAGGTGCAATCTCCAATCCTTCTCTAGCCTTCAAGTCTAATCTTCTTCGTGTCGATTCCTTCGATTTGTGCCTTCAATTTTCTATCAACTCTTGGTCTTTCTCAGATGTTTTCAGCCCCCAAAATTCAGAATATCTCATCCCCACACAAACCCTAGCATATATGTAGCTTTAGAGTCCAATTTCGGGTCAAAATTTGCGTCATGGACCAACACAAGCGTAGGGGTGCTGAAAAGGTGCTGCAAAGGCGCTGAATGGGCGCAGGGGCACTGATTCTGCGTTGGAACAATGCTAGCCTTTTTTAAGCCTTCAGCTCCCTTGTTGCTTAGCCTTCAAAAACCCAACACTTAGGTTCTAAATTGACCTTATTCCTTCCAAATGATCTTGTTTGCTTCCAAATGATGATTCCTACAAAATAATATCAAAACACATAAAACAAATAAAAAAGGAACATAAAATAATTAAAAACTTATAATTTCATCGACCGAAAGTACTCAATTCGTAGGTATAAAACCCACTCATCAGCTACGATAGCCTTCCAATGAGTTATTTGCAACTCTACCCCTGCTCTACCAGCCTTTTTATTAGATGACCACAACTCTGCCACTAATATTGCGTAAGCAACCTCAGCCTCAACCTCGGCCTCTAGCTTAGATTTTCTCTCATGAGTCACTAAAAGCTCGACTTTAAGAGGTGTAATCTCTCATAAGCCACGCTAAACTGCTCTTCAACAGTCCGTAGTGTATGCATCTCCCTCCTCAGAGTTCTTGATACACGCTCATGCTGGTTGGCCCTCATAAAAAGAAAAATAGCGGTCGTGGACACCTATAAACATGTAAAAAGAGGAAAAGGTCAATGTCATCAGAGGATACGTGGAATAAAATTCCACAAAAAACAAGTACAGATGATTACCCTAGCTAAGCTCTCCATCATTGTATCAATAATACCATCAGTACCATGATAACTGACTTCTCTAATGTCCAAGGGTGACACAAAACTTGAGAATCGATCCTGAACGATATTCACATCCTGAAGCATGGACACTGGACAACTACTGGACGCTGGAGAAATAGGCAACCCTCTGGTCTATACGGAAGAAGGAGTCCTTACCTCTGAAGACGCCCTAACTAGCAGAGTAACCAAGGAAGGTACCTAAATAACTAGAACAAGTGAAAAAGGCACCTCCGGGGAAAGTTGTGGGGGCATCATCGAACCTTACCCCCTTAGGTGGAGTAGTCGCCTACGCAACCCTAGCAGAGTAGAGAGCCTATACCCTCGATTTATTTACCACGGAGCCTAAGTAAAGGGAGGCATTTTTAGAAATAGAAAATACCATCATATTCACCATAAAAATTACATATCTCTCTTCTTGGAAAAGGAGCTACGAGCCTATTAAGAAGAAAATGGAGTGGAAGCACTCTTGAGGGGAAACCTCTAGCAATGAGAATCATATAATCCTTAATAGGTCAGACCCTCACAGTTTGAAACCTCCTACCCTCATCTGTTGACAACTCTGCAAACCTAAAAAAAAGCTAAATGCGTGGTGAAAGCATAAATGACACATCAACTGAATAGAAATAAGAAAAAAAAAAGATTTATACGTATCCTTGTGGGAGCACCCCATGTTACTGGAACCAGAGAGCGATCCTCCTCTATAGCTCACTCTCCTCGTAGGAATAAAAATTAAGCCTTCCAACTATGATAGTTGGAGTGTAGTCCAGTAATCAACTTTCCTACCCCCGGAGAAAAGTGATACCAACATTGATTGGGAGTGGGGTCCTCCTATAACATATAGGCTACAAACAATTCTTCGCAAGTAGGAAAGGTGCTCAGGCCATGTAACCCTCACCACAATGAAAGAAATGCTAACAACATTCTCCAAACATTTGGAGCTAATCGCGTTGGCACAAGAGACAAATGTGCCAAGACACGTCACACAAGCGTAGGAATCGGGAATCTCAAACCTATCTCTAGCACCTCTTCACAAATGACAATATCCCTAGATGAATTATCAGAGACTGGCTTGCCCATCTCAACCCGAAGACATGACACATTAAGGGGAATACAAAAAGTAGAGACAATCATAACAATTTTAGCATCAGTACTGATATGCTGGAAATAGTGCTCACCTTGGAGCCATCGTCATCAATAGCTATTTTGTCACGATGTTTGCATTTTTATGGACGCTGGGTAACATCATTTCTGCCATCATCACCCCCTGAAGCCCGTCACCACACCAGCGCACGTGTCTGCGCCCATAGCGCACGCCTTGTGCCCTATCACCTCGATGCCCACAACCTGTAGCCTGGACGCCCCGCGGCCTTCTGCCTTATGCATTGTCGACTTAGCACCCGCGGCACCCATCTCACCCGTGCCCTGCCTGTCAGCATCACCCACGGCTATCGTGCCTAGTAATTATAACATGTCACCAGGCCTCTCCTACACCACGGCACCTGTCTGAGCCACCTTGCCTAGCGCGTTTGCCTGTGCCTTGCCCAATGCGCCCATGCCTACTTGGCCGACGCCCTCACCAGCGTTTGCATGGCTGCTGTGCTCACCATAATGTGTCTCGTGGGCGCCTGGCGCATCTCCTACTCGCTCGCCTCCTTGCACCTCAGCTTCGAAGCCCAGTGCCTTGCCAGCCACACCCTTGCCAACACCCAGCCATGGTGCCTGGGTCTTGGTGCCCAGCGTTGCCTTGTCAAGCGTCATCTCTGCTCCTTTTTTACCTCCAAACGACTTCTCACTTCTTCTTTCGCCTCATATATGTATAAGGAGATCATGAGATTCCTCATTCTTCTTTAGCCCTCAAGATGAGTATGTGAGTGTCTTATTTAAAGGATTAGTGTATTGCTAAAAAAAATTAGATTTTGCTAAAAAAGAAATTTGCTGCTAAAAGATGACTCCTAATTGTCTTCTGCTAAAAGAGAATTCTATTGATAAAAAAGAATCCTACTACTAAAAGAGGACCAAGACAACATGACAAGGTCTTTTAATGGTGTCCTCTCCCCCAAATCTCATTAGACTCTGGGAATGGAGGCAAATGATTAGCCTAGCCCAAACTAGACCTACAATTATAGACCAGGGCCAGACCACAAATGCAGACCAACAAAGGCCCAACCACAATTTCAGTTAGGCCAAGCCCACCTTCCTGAGATACCTTGCCCATCATTAGTGCACATGGGAATCTCCATCTGAGAAAAGGGAATCCATGGAGACTCCGTCATCAGGGGCACATCGCCAATATCACAAGATCACCTCGCTCGTTATGAGATAGGGTGAGCTTCAAAGAATTACCCTACTATCACCTCCTCGTTACGAGGATAAGACGAGCTTCACGAAATCACCCTACTCCCTATTATTAGGATGGCACCTCAACTAGAGTCCCTCGAAGCCAACTTCATTTGCCTATAAATTGTAAGCCCCGCCTACACATGGGGGACATCAGACATGTCTCAACACACTACACCTCTTGAGTAATAAGATTCTCTGGCCACTATCGCCATTTTTAGTAGAGTTGTTCACCTAGACCGAACTATCTAATCTTTGTGTTTACTTGTGTTGACCCCCCCTTTACTTTATCCTTGATTGATTTTGCATAAACTCACTTTTCTGCATCATCAAGAGGTACAATCAGGTTGTCAATTGCCAATCTAGATTGAATATCTATAGGATATTTTTCAAGCTTGTGTTGGATCAAAGCGTTTATTGTTGGACCAAAAGTTATAGTTGTTAGTGAAGGCACAACTTTTTTATTTTAACTAGCTCAGTAGCCCCCATGAGTCGGGTTGGTTAAACCCTTCCACCGAGTCTCAAAGAGACTTGCTACACCTCTATCGAGGCCAACAATCTCCCCCCAGCAACTACCCTGAGACTGATACCAATTATTAGATCGAAGTGCATACCACTACTCTGAAAATTATAGCTGGCAGTGAAGGCACAACTTTTTTCTTTTAACTAGCTCAACAGCCCCCCCCCCCCAAAAAGTTCAGTTTGGTTAAACCTTTCGACCAAATCTCAAGGAGACATATTGCACCTTTATCCAAGCCAACAACTTGGCTAATATCAAGTTCCTAAAGGAGGACCTTAATTTGAGTGTTGAAATTTGGTACTTATAGTTTGAACAATAAGGTTCCAATCCAATGAATATGAGGAGATTAAGGTCAATCAATTCATTGACTATGGACGCTGCTATTTGGACTAAGGAAATAATAATTTGAATTTGATCAAAGTAATGTTCCTCACAAATAAATGTATTGCTTTATGATAAGCAATTAGGGTTTTTAATACTCATCAAGTTCAAAATTTATCCTTTATTGGGCCACCTCCTCTACCCAGCCAGCCCATAACAAAATAAAAATGTTCGCCATGATTGCTGCATGCAATATTATAACCAAAACACTAGAATCTAATTTAATTTTCAACGAATTGGAGGGAGAAAGAGATTGAGATTGATTTTGGTCCACAGAGGAGGTTGTAGATAGGGTTTGTTTTGGTCATCTAAAGGACAAATAAGACCTAAAATATGTAACTAATTCGCATTTTAATACATCATGTGCTCGTTTCAATGTACCTTGAGCCCATCCAAACATCAACCTATTGATTCTACTAACTACTGATGAGAGTTGGTGGCAAAGAACCACCCATTCAGTGGCGGAGTTAAAAAATTTTTCATGATACGCACTTTAACAATAAAATTAATTTTTTTTTCACTTGATAAAAGTAACATAACACATTTAAATTTATTATATTACTAGTTATTGCATGTGCTTGATGACACAAAGTAATAAAAAAATGATCAATAATAAACATATTTGTAATCACACTCAAAATTAAATCACAAACATAAAGAAGAGAAAAAAAAAAGAAATTAAACACCGATCGTAATAGGGGTGAGTGGATAGTTGTGGTAGGCGGTAGTGGCGGTGCTAGCAACTGTGGGTGGCAACGGTGATCGTGGTGGTGGATTTTGGGTGATGATGGTAGTAGTGGTAGCTATGGGTGACAACGATGGAGGTGGGCGACGGTGATGGTGGTTGGCAGTGGTGATGGTGGGACGACAACGACGGTGGTGGTGGTGGTGGATTGTAGTGGTGGGCAGTGATGACGGTGGTGGCAGGTGACGACGAGTGCTTCTTGACGACAGTGTGATGGGTAATGAAAAATGATGATGGTAGTGGTGGTGGTAGGTGTGATAAGGGTGGGTGACAGTAGCTGGCGACAATGGTAGGCGACGAAGGGTGGTGGTAGGTTGTGGTAGTGGGTGGTAGTTGGCAACAATGATGATGATGGGTGTTGACGATGGGCGACAGTGGTAGTGGTATGATGGTTGTAATGGTAATAAATATAAAAATAAAATAATTATGGTGGTAGGTGATGGCAGTGGACAACTGTGGTAGCAAAGGTGGTGATGGGGTGGCGGTGGTGGTGGTGGAGTGGTGACGATGGCAATATTGTTTGTGGTAGGGGTGATGGTGGGATAGTGGTAGTGGTGGTAGGGTGGCGACAGCGGTGGTGGTAAGGTGGCGATAGCAATGGTGGAGTGACGACGATAGTGGTGGTGGTGGTGGAGCGATGGATGTGGTGGTAGTGGTGATGGGCCGATAGGAAGTAAGGGTGACGGTGGCGGTGGCGGTGGGTGGCGTTAGTGGTGGTGGCGGTGACGATGACGGTGGTGATGGTGGGGCGATAGTGGTGGTTGTTATGACTAAGGTGGCGGTGGCGGTGGCGGTGGCGATAGTGGTGGCGCAGTGGTGGTCAGTGGTGATTGGGGGTAGTTGGGGTGTTGGGATGGCGACGGTGGTGGTGGGGATGGTGGTGCTGGGACAGTTGCAAACACTAGTTTTTTTTTAAAAGAAAATACTTATGATAAATTACAAGTCGTAGAAACACTTTTAAGAAACCACCCTAAACACATTCTTACAGGCCAATTTTTTTTATTAAATTTAGGTTGTTAAAATTAGCCATCGAATTAATTTTAAAATAAAATTTAAAGAAATCTCAACTGTATAAAAGTAAAAGTCATTTTGTTTATCTTTTGAAATTTAAATTGTATTGTATATTAATATATAGACTAGTTATAACCCGTGCCTAAAGGCACAATAGAACATAAAATTCAAGCTACCAAAAAATTGATATCACTATATTAAATAATAATTTTTATTTCCTTCATTTATTTGATTATATCATTTTAAATTTATTTTTATCCATTATTTTTTAAAAAATATTGACTAAATTTTCTCAAAATACGTATTTTGATAAAATTTTCTCAGCATATCGTTTATGAATAATATTTAAAATAAAAATTATGTTAAACTACAAATGAATCAAATATTAAATAATTGAATAAGTGATAGAAATGAGTGAATTGATAGTTTTGGGAGAGAAAATGTATAGGAGATAAAATTCAACTTCTTATGTGTTTTATTATATAGATATTTGATACTCAAATATTTCTTAGATACAAAATATTTCAGCATGCATAGAATGTATCCCAAAAAAATGAAAAGAGGCTAATTATACTTATTTACAATTGATTTCAATGAGTTTTTATACTTTAAAGACGTGGTATGATAACTTCATTATCCATATTACGGAGATTATCTTTCTCTACACAAATAATTAACTCACTTTTTTGAGTATGCAACTTAATCCTCACAATTTTGATAACTTAAAAAAATAAATTCTAAAACTTGTCTATAAGTGTCCATAAAGTGTAAAATGTGTCAAAAATTTATACTTAATTAAGTATTTGTCTATACCATTTGATAAAACAAAAAATTGATAGATTAAACACAAAATATAAACGATGAGCACCATGAAATATACCAATAAAATTTAAAAATATATTAAAAAAAACTTAGTGTGTGCCCCTATGCCCCTAGTCCACTAGTGGCTCCGCCACTGCACCCATTTATATAAATTGGCATTCTGTTTGAAATTTTAAAAAAATTACATCATCAAGTTTTTGATTTGATGTAGCCGCAACAATTGAATGCTTACATAGAGTCAATAAGACCTATTAATTCAACGATAATACTTGCACTAAATCAATGCAAGTATTGGTGGCAAAATCCTGCCACATATATACTAACAGTACAGTAATTTTACATGGACCAAATTTTTGAATCAAATTTAGAACTCAAATGACATGGCAGCATTGGGCCCTAATAAAGACTCTAAATAATATGTTGTTATGTCATTTGAACTCTAAATTTAGTCACAGAATTTAATTAGTGTAGCATTGCTGATCTACCGAAGCTTATTCTTAGACCTCGGCTAGATGTATATCACTTATTTCGTTTAAGTGGTAAAAAGTACCACCTGCGATGCCTTGAGCAATGCAAGTTTAAATCTTCACCTTCGTCATTGTTGCATATCAGAAATTTCAATAAAAAAAATGAAACGCAACTATCAAGCCTCCGGTCCATACATGACCAGATAGAATCAAGAATATATAGTTTTACCCTTAACCCCAGAGACTTCATAAATTTTTAAATCTATTGTACCAAGAACAGTGTGGAGTAACTTTATAACTGCCTCAACATCACCCTCGAAGATATAGTTGATTTTAATAGGTAACTAACTAGATATTCCATAAGAGAAGAGCAGCAATTTCTCCAAAATAAACACAAAGAGGCCACAATTTTTTGGGTTAAGAAAACTCCAATGGCTTTCATCACAATGTTCTGTCATTATGATTCATGGACAAGTGCAAATAACAATAGAAATCACACAAAGTACAGTAACCATAAGGATGGATCACGTTGTTACATTACATGTAATGCTATCCTTCACCATACACCTCTATCTATAAATAATATATTGTGTGTACAATGTGTGGTGTATCTAGATAAAAGATTCACTGTCCGCATTCTTTCGCTATCAGGTTTCATATCAGAAAGCAGGGCCCCTTAACATAATGGAGGTAGGGTTCAAACTAGAGGTGGAAAATGGGTAGGTCTATAACTGGTTTGGTGCAATATATATCCAATTCGTTTTTCATCCTCTTCATAAACGAGTTATAACATATTAGATCAAGTTGAATTAAACCCTTTAACCCGTAAAATAATCAAAACTCTTGGCATAATCTGATAATCACACGTAGGAGTGGCTGGATACTTACTTCATTAATGTGTATTGTAAATGTGTTGGTTAATATCACTTAATTTAATTAATTGGGTTAAAACGGATTATGAAGAGGGTACCCCAATTGGTTGAGGCCTCATATTTCTATACCGATTANCAACGATAATACTTGCACTAAATCAATGCAAGTATTGGTGGCAAAATCCTGCCACCTCTTATTGTTAGTAACATTTTGCAGGCAAAAGTAATCGAAAGATCAAAAAGGCCGATATACACTTAAATTCATAGGGATATAAATAGTAATATATAAACAAACCAATTGATTAATTGAATGACCACAAAAAAATAACATTTCCAATTAATTAGGGTTTTCCCAATTCAACCACACTCCCCATCACCCAAGACGTAAGGTTCACTCACGAGGACCAAACCAACAAGTAACAACAGCCCCTACCTCCCACGACCCTTATTTCACCCTAACCTCCCACACCCATAAACTATTGAATTCAACCATAAAATTCCAGACCCATTTCAAATATGACACTAAAGAGCCACTTGAAATTGACCACTTAATTTGGCATTAATATGGGTTTTCAACTCCCGCGACCCTTGCTTTGAGATGTATTGTAATATCTATACTGAAAAAAATCTCAGCAAGAAAATAAAATTGAAATTGCATAAACACCCACTTGATAGTTGGCAATTATGTCTTAATGTCTAATTAAAACTCGTTCGTATAGATATCATTTGTTTAATGCAATGGATTACAAAAGGAAGCAAGTTGTAAATATTTAATAAATAAACGTTGTCCAGATTCTTTTAACTTGCTAAGATATCTGGCAAATATGGTTTCTTGTTTAGCAAAAGGAAGAAAGATGTAATTTCGGAAAGCAACAGAGAGTGCATGAATCATGCCACATATATATCTACTAACAGTACAATAATGCTACACTGACCAAATTTTATAATCAAATTTAGAACTCAAATGACATGGCAGCATTGGGCCCTAATAAAGACTCTAAATAATATGTTGTTATATCATTTGAACTCTAAATTTAGTCACAGAATTTAATTAGTGTAGCATTGCTGATCTANTGGTGACCATCAAGTCGAAGTCTTGTAGTAGAAGACCGACAATTTTACCCCGGATAGATAACTTCAGCCCATCCTCAAATTTTCTAATCTTGGCCATATCTGTGGCCACATATTCGTCAGCGAAACGTGCTAACTCAGTAAATTTAGCCACATATTCCATCACTGACATCATTCCTTGCCTCAGATCTAGGAACTCCCGGGTCTTTGCATGCCTCGCAGTGGCCGGGAAGTATTTCCCCATGAACAGTTCCTGGAACTCTACCCATGTCATGGCCTCCAAGTTCTTGGAGTCTTTCACCCAATCCCACCATACTTGGGATTCCCCCTCCAACTGGAATGTAGCTAGAGTTATCCTGGTGGCGTCAGAGGTGATCTCCATTGCCCTCAAGATCTTGTCAACCTGCCGGAACCAATGATCAGCTACCATCGGGTCCGCCCCTCCCATAAAGATCGGCGGTTGATGTGCCTTGAACTTCTGGAGATGACTGGAGCCTCCTTGGCCCCCACTTGTACCCGTCTGTGCAATAGTAGCGGCCGTAGCACTAGCTTGTGCAATGGTAGCCGCCGCTGCACCAATAGCCTCCATGAAGGCTTGTTGGTCAAAGGCCGGTGGTGGTTGGTTGTTATTCTGCCTACCACCTCTGCCTCGGCCGCGTCCTCTTCCCCTTCCTCTATTTTCCATCTACACACATGTCAAATAGAAA
>CAUOFW020002725.1:642597-685768 GCA_963454935.2 Ilex paraguariensis
GCGGCGAGAATGGAGTTAATCGATGGAGACAGAGAGAGGAGGCAGTGACGATCGATGGTGCTTGTGGCTTCACTGGCTTGTGGCTTTGAGTTCAATCGATAGAGAGGCAGAGAGAGAAAGAGGGAAAAAGAGTTGGGTAAAGCAAAAAAATGACCAAAACGACGTCTTGTATCTGTAAAAAATTATATTCAGCGACATAAATAACAAAAACGTCGCACTTTACTATTTTTTTTTTTGCTATTTTAAATTTGCTTATAATTTATATTCTGCGACAAAAATAAAAATGTCACGATTTGAAATTTTTTTATTTTATTTTAACTTTAAATATGGTTATAATTTATATTCTATGACAAAAATAAAAACATCGCAACTTAAATTTTTATTTTATTTTTAATATTACCGACAAACTTATAAATATTCCCAACAAACTTAAAAATTTTCTTGAAAAACTTATAAAAAATATCGCTAATTAATATTTTTATTTTATTTTTACTATAATAACTAAAATTAACATTCTGCAATGAAAAATATTTTCATTGAGCAACATTACTTTTTTTCCTTTTTTCACATTATGCCATGTTTATGTATATGTCCCTCACACTATTCTTTGTCTCACAAACCTGTCCAATACCTTGGATAGATTTTCACTTGGGATTAGCTCAATTTACAAAACAAAAAAGTGAAAAAAAAAAGAAGAAAAAAAAAATTAAGAGAAAATCCCCTACTTTCTCTGTCGATATCTACCAAAATGACACTCAAGACAAAGCAGTTATCCAAATTCACAGAGTAATAGTTAAAAAACAAGAAATTAGACATCCAAAACCACTAATCCCAAGAACTTAACCAAGTCATTGCAAATATTTAATAAGTTAAAATATATATATATATATATATATATATATATATATGACACTCACAAAAAGCATACAAAGTTTGCACTTTTCATGTGGAGATGCAAAAACTCACCCGAGTAATTCGCCAATAGGATCTTTACCTCAGTAATGGGAGGCCCGAAAACGATTTGGTTCCAGAGTGAGTGTAAGAAACACTTCGGTTTCCAGGGGGAGGGGAACAAAGAGAATAGCGAGATGAGAGAGAGAGAGACAGTATTGTGTGTGTCAACCGAAATAAGCAAAGAGAGAGACACGGGGAATGTGAGAAAGAGGGAAAAAAGGATGGACAATGGATCTCTATTTAGGTAGGTAGTTTTTTTTATACTGTCCAAAACAACATTGTTTTGAATTTTTTTTAAATTATATTCTGTGACGAACATAAAAACGTCGCAATTTAATATTTTTATTTTATTTTAACTTTAATTGTAGTTCTAATTTATATTCTGCGATGAAAAAAAAAACGTCACAATTTAATATTTTTATCTTATTTTAATTTAATTTTTGATTATTTATTTTTGCGACAAAAAAAAATATGTCATAAAAAATATTTTCATTTCCCCTCATCGCTCAAGCAAGAAAATAGAGAGAGAATGACAATTTTGCAAAGAAAAAAAATGTCGCGCATTAAATATTTTTACTTTATTTTAGATTATTTATTTTTTTGGCGAAGAAAAACTATCTGTGACAAAAAAAAAAATTTCTCGTAAAACATTATCAGTTCCCGCCATTTCTCATGCTAAAAATAATTGGGAGGGAATCACTTTTTTGCGACGTTTATCAAAACATGTCGCAAATAAATTTCAAAAATTTTATTTGCGACGAATATTACAACGTCACGCAATAATAATTTTATTTAAGACAAAAATAAAATTTGTATTGAGCGACGAATTTAGAAAAACGTCGATAAAAAGTAAATATTCCCGACAAAATAATTATAAACGTCGGTAATTAATATTAATATTTCATTTTACTTAATAACTAAAATTGATTTTTGGCGACGAAAATCTAAACGTCGCGAATTATATATTTTGACTCTATTTTTATTTTACTTTTTATGTTATTTATTTGTGCGACGAATTAAAAATATCAGCGACAAACAATTTTTGTAGTAAAAAATATCAATTCTCGCCATTTTCTCGTGCCAAAACCATTCGGAGGGAAACACTTTTTTCGGGCTGTTTTTATAGAACATCGCAAAAAATATTGCCAAATAAACTATTTGTGACAAAATTCTGAAAGCGTCACAGATTAATATTAATATTTCATTTTTTCTAACTAAATTGATTTTCTGCGATGAAATATTAAACGTCTCGAATTATATATTTTGACTCTATTTTTATTTTTATTTTTATATTATTTATGTTTGCGACAATTTAAACGTTTCTACGAGAAATAATATTTGTCATAAAAAATATCAAATCCCGCTATTTTCTCGCGCCAAAAATTTTTGAAGGGAAACACTTTTTCGCGACGTTTTTTTAAAACGTCCCAAAAATTATTGCCAAACAAACTATTGGCCACAACATTTCACAACGTTGCGGATTAATATTAATATTTTATTTTACTTTATAACTAAAATTGATTTTCTGCAACGAAATAATAAACGTCGCGAATGATATATGTTTAATCTATTTTTATATTATTTATTTTCACGACAATTCAAAAGTAACTACGACAAATAATTTTTGTCGTAAAAAATATCAATTCCCACCATTTTTTCACCCCCAAAAAAATCGAAGAAAATCACTTTTTCGCGACGTTTTTAGAAAATGTCGCAAAAAATATTGTCAAACAAACTATTTGCGACAAAATGCTTAAAACATCGTGTATAATACATTTTTTGTGACGAAATTTAAACGTCGCAATTAATATTTTAATTCTAATTTAAAATTAGAAAATAAATTCTAATTTGTGATGAATTTGAAAACGTTGCGAAATAATAAATTTACAAAAATAAAGTTGTATTCTGTGACGGATTTGATAAACGTCGCAAAAAATAAAATATTCTCGACAAAATAATAAAAACGTCACAAATGAATATTAATATTTCATTTTACTTTATAACTATTTTCTGCAATGAAAACCTAAACGTCGCAAAATATATATTTTGACTTTATTGTTATTTTAATTTTATATTAGTTATTGTTTGGGACGACTTAAAAGTATTTATGACAAAAAAATTTTGTCGTAAAAAATATCAATTCTCGCCATTTTCTTGCGCCAAAAAAATTGGGAGGAATCACGTATGCGCGACGTTTTTCTAAAAATGTCGCAATAAATATTGCCAAAAAACCTATTTGTGACAAAATGTTGAAAACATTGCGGATAGTACGTTTCTTGCGACGAAATATAAATGGTCGCAAAAAAAAAACGTCGCAAAAATTGATTTTTGTTGTAGTGAGTTTCAGACTGGAAAATTGAAAAACCTAAGTGCAGGAATTTGATAAGCAAGCACTGAGTGGATTTGCTGATGGGAGTCGCACAATTTATGGTAGCTTTGCCGTGTTAATAATGGCCTATAGGCATTTGCAATTCTTCCTCTGTGGATCAAAGAATTTGAGGACCAATCAAAGAGTTTTTGGTTTGAGTGTGGTGTTCTATCAGAGCTTAGAAGAATCTCATGAAGAGCCTTTACCTTCGGAATGGTACTAGAAGGCATTTCCAAAGCTAACAAAATTAACCCTCTTGTTAAAAGATGTGGACTTGATTGATCGAAGGCTGGTAAATATAAATGATCATTCGATAGTCGCCGATGAACACCTTGAGCTTAAAATGCACACGTTTAAGTTCTTGGCCAGGGACTTTATTGGGTGTCCGTCGGTTCAGGAAACACTTAAGAAGAATATTTCAGCTTCATTTACTGATACAAAATGAAGATCACCTCTTCGCTTCAGTAGATCAAGCAAAAGAGAACCAATGTCTGTGAATTCACTCCCCTAAGCAAGTAACTTTTTGAATGTTTATGCTCAACAGAGGCAGTTAGTTCGTCTCACAATTTGCCCTCAGATTACGCAGCATCGGGTATGGACTGGTTCACTTGAAGAGGTGCTAAATGGTTTGAAATCTGACATGGATTCTCTAAATCATTGGTGCCCACCTAAAGGGATTATAATGGGTCAGCAAATTGTCACTAGTTGTCTAAAATACTTAGACAAGGCAATTTCTTATGACCCTGATTCCGTGTCATTGATGCGTCTTGCACATGCAAAAGTTGTGGATTCATTCTCTTCCCCTAAATGGGAAGATGTTCTTGAGATGTTCAATGAGCTTATAAATTGCTTGAGAGATGATAAGGAGTTTCTTTTATATGTTTTGAAGCTTGAGGTGACGAAAGAAAGGGCTTTCCCAGATCAAGGATGTTTTGAATAGATAAAAATATTGGATACAGGGAGACTAGGCATCAAGAGAGTTTAGTGCAGAAGAAGCTCACAAAGATATTGGGTCACTCATCTAGATGCTTGTTTACACTAATATTGTGTTATCTGTATGGCAATGTTAAAGATATTGAACTTTGTTGTGGGGTTTATGAGAGTGGTCAAGGGAATGGATTCCTCTTGTGTATGGGGAAAATTTTGACATCAGATCAGGAGAATATGGTTTGGTGTGGGTTGAAGCAATTGGACAAGGCTCTTGTGCTCTTCAAGTTTGTGTGGGAAATGGCTGGAATGAAAGGAGTTTTGGAGCTGCAAGGCCATTTTTGGTGTGTTAGGGTTAAGAACGGGTCACTGGCATATAGAGGAAATGTGTTCTTTGTTCATTATATTAGTCTGTGAGACAAGAACATTTCATCAATGGAGATTGTTGGCTCTGTGTGGTGATGCATTCACTAATGATGACCTTGCTCTACTCAAAACTGCAGGCATGTTTAAACCGGTATTAAGGGATAGACTCAATTCTCTTTCAGTACGATAAATTATATGTTGTATAAGTGTACAACACCACAAATTTTATATCTGGTAGCAATAAAATTTCTTAATTCTGTTTGAATGTGAGTTATTTAACCAAATTCACAATAAATGGATAGATGTTGTTCTATGTTCCTTTTTTTTTGGGGGTGATTTTTTATTAAGATTGATTTTCCTAGATCGAGGATATTAGGAGGGACAAATTAGATACATACATATTGTTTAACATTATTTATATGAAATGACTATTGTACATTCCTATAGCCTATAGGGTTATACATTCCATCTCACAAACTAAAATTTTTTACCTTATCGTCTTTTTGTGTCCAAGGAATTGAACAAACAATTTTTTTTGTTAAATCCTATTCAAATTTTGCGAAAGCAACAAAAGATGTTCTAACTTGTCACCACAATTTTGTCCTTGAAGTTGTTACTAATTAGAAATATATGAAATCAAATATCTCAAATCATTGAACCAAAATGATTCGTGGTGCAACAGGGCATATAAATGGAATATAGATTTTGTGGAATTTCCTTTTTCAGGCTGTTAAAAACAATTGACCTTCAATAGGTCAATATATTCACCAGACAAGGGGAAAAATTATGTCATATGTCATATATAATTTATTATAGATGCATTTTTTATAAAATCATTATGTATTAACTATTACTGTTTAATTGTGCATACAAATGTATATTATGCATTGACATGATTGGATGTTTGGCTTGAACCTTTTCTAGTCAGCATGAGTGACTTTGCTAGAGGAACCCATCAAGTAATGAAAGACTAGGTCAAGGAAGTTAATTCATACTTGGAGTATTTTAGCCTATTTTAATGACAGGGAGTTGAGGAAATATTGGTGGTCATTGAGATAAATCAGGTGATTGATAACGACTAGGTGATAATCCTCAAGTATAACTAAGGAAAAATGATATATGGACTTAAAATACTGACTTGATCAATCATAATCATTGAATAGGTAGTGAGTTCTAATAAATTTTGAGACCCACATTTAAATCAATGACTGTGGTTGGTGAAGTCAACATTTTAAGTCAATGTAACATTGCTTATAAATAAGACTCTCTTCTGATTATAGAGAGAACTATCGCTGAGAAACACTCAGTTTAAAGAACACCCATTAGAGATAAAATTTCAACTCTACTACATTCATATCAAAGAGGATTTCTAACTCTCAAAAGCTAGGTTCCCATTTATAGAAATTTTTAGATCCTTTATTTCTCAAATTCCAACAAATAGAAATCAATAATGCTACTCGGATGAAATCCTTACGAAATTTTGCTTGCCAGATCCATGTGCATTTGGTAAGCAAAAATGGATTAAGAGTTTGGGTGTCTGCAAGCATTCTCAATATGAATGACTTGTTCGATATTGGGATCTTCTCAACAAAAGAGATTTCTTTGGTATTTATCGCGAAAAACATAAATGTAAAAGATGAAAATTCGAATTCGATAATAATATAAACATTTAGGCTAAAAATACAATTTTAAAAATAAATCTGAGATTGCCAGAACTGTTATAATAGGACTGCAAATACATTATTTCGAATTTGGTGTCATGTCTAAATTATGTGGGTCATAATCATATTAGGTATAGTCAAGCTTGACTCATCTATTAAATGGGTTTGATGAGTCAAATTGATAATGATGTTAAACCATTAAAGTTAAAGTGACACCTATTGCCTTAATGTTTATTTCTTGTCGGATTGGTGGTATGTTAAAAATTAGTTGTTGTCCATACTTGAAGGTACAGAGTAATAAAAAAAATTGTTAATCATGAATATATTTATATTTACACCCAAAAATTAAATCACAAACATAAAGGAGAAAAAAAAGAATTTAAGTGCTAGTTGTAGTAGGGGTGAGTGGTGGTGGGCGGCAGTGATGGTGGTGAGAGACAATAATTGTTGTAGTAGGTGACGACAACTGTTGTGGTGGTGACAGTCGTGGGGTGACAACTGTGATGGTGGTGGTAGGTATGGGTGACAGTGGGTGGCGGTGGTGGTGGACGATAACAAGTGATGATTTGTGGTAGTGGGTGGTGGTGGGCAACGATGGTGGTGGTGAGTGGTGGCAGTGGGTGGCGGTGATGGTGAAATGATGGTAGAAGTGATAATAAATATAAGAATGAAATGATGATAGTGGTGGGTGATAGTGATGGTGCGCGTTAGTGGAAGTAATAAGTGGTGGTTGTGGTAGAGGTGGTGGTGGGATGGCGGCGGTGGTGGCAGTGGCAATGACAGTGGTGATCGATCATGAATTTTTGTTATCAATCATTAATAATCTTAATTAGTTTTTACTTGATTTTAAAAAATATAACTTGATCTTTAAAAGTTTTAACACTTACAATAAATCATGAAATTTAATTATTGGTCATTTCCTTGTGCAGTATTAACTCACACTCCTATTATCAGTTTTAACTTATTATCGGTTATTATCGCTCTCACTTGCTCTTTGTGTCATCAACTCTCATAATTTCATCATCATTTGTTCTTTGAGTGCACTTATGCTTTTGGTATTTGGACTAAGCTGATGCAGCAATGTATCTAGCAACCTCAAGCTCTCCAATGGAATGACTTCATTGGTTGGGCAACTGTTAATTGGAAAGGAAAATCTTTGAAGGTTGTTCTCTTCAAGCTCTGCCTCTCTGTCACTGTTTACAACTTATGTAGGGAGAGAAACAATATGATCTTTAACAATCTGATTACATCCCAACAGAGTTTGCTTTTCATAATTCAAACAACTATCAGAGAAAGATTTTCTCTACTTAAGTTCAAGGTCAATCCTCAGAATCTGCTTTTAGTGCATCATTGGAACCTCTCATCTATTTGTCTTGTTTGAGAGTTTTTGTGCTTTGCTACTGGCCAGGGATNTAACTTATGGAGGGAGAGAAACAATATGATCTTTAACAATCTGATTACATCCCAACAGAGTTTGGTTTTCATAATTCAGACAACTATCAGAGAAAGATTTTCTCTACTTAAGTTCAAGGTCAATCCTCAGAATCTGCTTTTAGTGCATCATTGGAACCTCTCATCTATTTGTCTTGTTTGAGAGTTTTTGTGCTTTGCTACTGGCCAGGGATGGGATTAGGGGGTAAGTAAAGTCATTTGCTCTACTTCCATCTTAATGCCTTCTTTTGTTGGCTTTGCTTTCTTTGTGGTGTTCTGATCATGGCTTGATTGTGCAAGCTTTCTTTTGTACATTTGTACCTTTTTTTGTCTTAATACAAGTTTATAATTCAAAAAAATAAATAAATAAATAAATAATTTCAAGAGCAAAGTACCATTGTTATGTTTTTACCGAAGAAAACACTAACATCACTTAGGTTTTGCGNTATCTTAATGCCTTCTTTTGTTGGCTTTGCCTTCTTTGTGGTGTTCTGATCATGGCTTGATTGCGCAAGCTTTCTTTTGTACATTTGTACCTTTTTTTGTCTTAATACAAGTTTATAATTCAAAAAAATAAATAAATAAATAAAGAATTTCAAGAGTAAAGTACCATTGTTATGTTTTTACCGAAGAAAACACTAACATCACTTAGGTTTTGCGGTGGGATACATTTTATCTTTGAGAGTATAAATAAAATATATTAATGTTAAAGTACTTGAGGGATACAATGCCATTTGTCCTCCAAAAGAAAGTAAAGTATTGGCTTTTTGTTTATCTCGCGGCATGGATGTGATCAATTCCTAACCCTCAAGCCAGGTATCGGGATTGTAGAGAGAAATGATTGTTAAAAAATCATTTATTCCAAAAGTTTGAACTGTTAAAGCTGGTATAACTTATGTATTTATACTTCAACAAAGAGAAAAAACACAATAATATGCCAAAAGACAAAGAAACCAAAAGGATAAAGGCCTGTCTGACAGACAACTCAAAAGTCCATTATATAGATGCAAACACTTTCAAAGAGATNCGTAGAGAGAAATGATTGTTAAACAATCATTTATTCCAAAAGTTTGAACTGTTAAAGCTGGTATAACTTATGTATTTATAGTTCAACAAAGAGAAAAAACACAATAATATGCCAAAAGACAAAGAAACCAAAAGGATAAAGGCCTGTCTGACAGACAACTCAAAAGTCCATTATATAGATGCAAACACTTTCAAAGAGATAAAATTGTTTGATGTCCAAAAAAATTTGGACTCATCAAAAGTGCATATTCAAAATACCCATTATAGAGAAATCTCTTGGACAAGTATTTTCACTTTTTGTCTGACTAGAACTCGCAAAGTTTATTATTTACTTAGTTGGTGTGGTGCTAAGGTGAGAGTGATTTGGCCTTTACATGACCACATTAATTATATCCATTCGCCTAGACACATAAATATTATTCGTATTTATAACTCAANGTGGTGTCCAAAAAAATTTGGACTTATCAAAAGTGCATATTCAAAATACCCATTATAGAGAAATCTCTTGGACAAGTATTTTCACTTTTTGTCTGACTAGAACTTGCAAAGTTTATTATTTACTTAGTTGGTGTGGTGCTAAGGTGAGAGTGATTTGGCCTTTACATGACCACATTAATTATATCCATTCGCCTAGACACATAAATATTATTCGTATTTATAACTCAACATTCACCTGCACCCAATTATAAGGAAGTTATTCACCTGCTGGGATCCTCTTGTTTATGAGGTTGAAAAGCTGGACCAAAATGATCAGGTTATCCATTGTAAGGCTACCTACTTGGCCAACAAGAGAGTCTTTTTTCCCTCTTTTGTCTATGCCCAAAATACGGAAGTGCTTAGAAGACCACTGTGGCTTAGCCTGGTGCAAAGGCATGCATGTATGATGAATAAAGCATGGGTTGTGCCGGGTGATTTTAATGTTGTCAGGTCTACGAAAGAACAGTTGGGGGGATGTAATGCCAGAGATAAAGGTAGTGAGGAGTTCTGTGATTGTTTTTTTAGAGTGGAGCTTGAGGATTTAAAGTACTCAGGTAATCAATACACCTGGTGCAACAAAAGGTATAATGGTGGTATTATTTCTAGCAAATTGGACAGGATCCTGGTTAATGAATCATAGGCTACTGAATTCCTTGCTTCCAAAGGTTTTTTCCTGGTTCCAAAGGTATCTGACCACTCAATGGCATTACTTAGACTTGGTGAGGGACAACCCAAGGGTAGAAGACCTTTCAAGTTTTTTGATTTATGGACCAAACATCAGGGTTTCTTTCCAATTGTGAGCAATGCTTGGAATACACAGATCAGGGGCACTCCTATGTTTCGAGTCTACCAAAAATTGAATGTGCTGAAGAAAGAGCTAAAAGAACTCAACAAAAATTCATATAGTGACATCTCCACAAGCGCTATGGGTGCTAAGCAAGCTTTGGATGATGTTCAAAGGAAATTTGATAAAAATCCTCATAATGAAGAAATCTGGGAGGAGGAAGGGAGGAAGCTTCAAGATTATGTCCACTTGAGAGAGGCTGAAGATAGTTTTCTTAAACAAAAATTCAGGGTCCAATGGTTGAACAGAGGGGACCAAAATACAAGGTATTTCTTTAAAACCATTAGCAAACAAAGAATCTAGAGGGGATTAACTACAATTGAGAAGGAGGACGACTCCAGAGTTACTGATATGAGAGAGGTTAAAAAGGAGGTGCTACGTTACTATGAAAATTTGTTGATTACTCCACACCCTCGGCCTCTGATTCCTATGCATTGGGTAAGGCAATTCATTACTCGAAGAATCTCTGGGCAACAGGCTTGTGTAATGGAACAAATGGTTACTAGGGAGGAAATTAAAAAGGTTATGTTCTCCATGAAGGACGGCAAAGCCCCAGGGCCTGATGGTTACTCTGTNAAGAATCTCTGGGCAGCAGGCTTGTGTAATGGAACAAATGGTTACTAGGGAGGAAATTAAAAAGGTTATGTTCTCCATGAAGGACGGCAAAGCCCCAGGGCCTGATGGTTACTCTGTAGGTTTTTTCAAGAAATTTTGGCATATTGTTGGACATGGTGTCACTGATGCTATTCTTTCTTTCTTTGAGAGTGGAAGGCTGCTCCAAGAGGTTAATTCCACAATCATTGCCCTTATTCCCAAGGTTCCCAATCCCTCAAAAATTTCTGAATACAGACCTATTTCATGTTTTNAAGGCTGTTCCAAGAGGTTAATTCCACAATCATTGCCCTTATTCCCAAGGTTCCCAATCCCTCAAAACTTGTTGAATACAAACCTATTTCATGTTGTAATGTTATTTATAAATGCATCTCCAAGATTATTGCTAATAGAATCAAGGAGGTCCTTCCCGATTTGGTGGATAAATCACAGGCATCCTTTGTTAGAGGCAGGAGAATCTCTGATAATATTTTGTTTTCACAAAAATTGCTTAGAAATTACCATTTGGACGAAAGGGCTCCANGAGGCAGGAGAATCTCTGATAATATTTTGTTTTCACAAAAATTGCTTAGAAATTACCATTTGGACGAAGGGGCTCCAAGGTGCACTCTTAAGATTGATCTCATGAAAGCATACAATAATGTGAGGTGGGAGTTTGTATTAGAAACGCTTAGTCAGATGGGATTTCCTCAAACGATGTTACTTTGGATTGAGACTTGTGTTACCACCCCTAAGTATTCCATTAGTATTAATGGTGAATTAATTGGATACTTTGCAAGGAAAAAGGGCCTTATGCAGGGTGACCCAATCTCCCCCTACCTTTTCGTGGTTGTTATGGAAGTTTTTAATGGAATGATGAAGTCTATCACTCAACAAGGAAGGTTTAAATTTCACTGGAGGTGTGAGAAAGAGTCCATTTCCCATCTTTGCTTTGCAGATGATCTTATGGTCTTTTGCAAAGGCACTCTTGATTCTATCAAAGCAATTAAAGAGGTTCTTCAAGTGTTTGAGGTCTTTTCTGGACTCAAACCTAATCTATCCAAGAGTCATGTCTTCCTATCTAGTGTGCATCTTGATATAAGAACAATGATTGTGCAAGAATTGGGATTTGGAATGGGGAACTGCCTGTCAAGTACCTTGGGGTTCCTCTTATTACCACTAGACTTAAGGCTGTTGATTGCCATTCTCTTGTTGGCAGAATTACTAAGAGGGTTAGTTCATGGAGCAGCTANAGTACCTTGGGGTTCCTCTTATTACCACTAGACTTAAGGCTGTTGATTGCCATTCTCTTGTTGGCAGAATTACTAAGAGGGTTAGTTCATGGAGCAGCTAGTTCTTATCTTATGCAGGAAGGGTCCAACTGATTAATTCTGTTCTCTTTGCCATTCAGTCTTATTAGTCCTCAATGTTTATCATTCCCAATAAAGTCATTGTTCTTATTGAATAGATCTTGAGGAGGTTTCTATGGTCTGGAGTTGATTTAAAGCCTGGAGGCGCAAAAGTGGCATGGGATACTGTGTCTTTACCTAAGCAAGAAAGGCGCTTGGGGATTAAAGGGGTTGAGGATTGGAATAGAGCTGCTATTCTTAAACATGTATGGAATGTTGTTTGTAGTTCTGGTAGCTCATTATAGAGGGATTGGGTTGATACCTACTTGTTGAAGGGGAGATGTTTTTGGTCCATTAAGATTCCTTCAAATTCCTCCTGGGCTTGGAGGAAGATTTTGAGCATGAGGGATGTTTTTAAGCCCCTTGTTAACTATAAAATTGGTATTGGGAACACTGTTTTTATTTGGTTAGACCCTTGGCATCCTGAAGGGCCTATTTATGCTAACAGGGGGGATATAGTTTTGAGAGCCTCTGGACTGGGGATGGATGCTAAGGTATGCAACATTATTGATGGAAGGGATTGGGCTTGGCCTTTGGTTGATCATGTGGACCTTTTGGAGCTGAAAAGAGGGATCCCTGTTGATATGAAACCAAATCCTGATAGTGAGGACACCTTACAATGGTTACCTTCCCCCATACTTGAGTTCAGCACTAAAAATGCTTGGGAACAACTTAGAAATAAAGGGCAAATTCAAAACTGGCATAGTATAGTATGGTTCTCTGGAGCTATGCCCAGGTATAGCTTTATTCTTTGGTTGGCAGTCCGAAAGAAGCTTACTACCCAAGATAAATTAATTTCCTTTGGTATCCTTCAAAGAGCTCAATGTGTTTTTTGTAAAGAGGTAACCGAAACTCATGACCACCTCTTATTTGCTTGTTCTTTTACAAAGAAAATCTGGTTATTTTTGCAAAGCAAACACAATGTCCAATGGCCTAGCTTGGAGTGGAGGAATTTGGTTAATTGGTTTGCTATTAATGTTAAGGGGAAGGGACTTGGGAAACTAATCAGTAGGCTTATACTTGCAACTGTGGTGTATGTGATTTGGAGAGAAAGAAATGCTAGAATTTTCAAGAATGACTATAAAGATGTGGTGACTATCTCTAAAGATGTGGTGGATTGCATTAGATTTAAACTACACTTGAGCAGGGGTTACAAAAAAACTGTTCCTAATCCTTGGCTGCAAAATCAATGGGCTTTGCCTGTGGATATTTTTTATCCTCCTTGAAGGTTTCTTGGTCCTGAGTTTCCTGCCTTGGGTGCCTTTTGTTGATCTGGTGGAGTGGATAGTTTGTTTCTGGTTTGCTCTGTATTTTGGCTGTGAAGGTTCCTGGCTTGGGTGTCTTTGTTGTGTTGCTGGTTTTATCTTTGTTGTGCTGCTAGTTTTATGATCGTTGAGCTGCTGGGTTTGTTTTCTTGATGTTGGATGGTGCTGCTGAACTACTGCTTGTTGTGTTGTTCCTGCTGGACTGTTGCTGCTGCTTTCCTTTTTGCGTTGATAGCCTGACTTGGGTGTCTCTTGAGCTGCTTGTTGTTCTGCTGGACTGTTGCAGCTGTTCTATTTTGTGTTGTTGGTCTGTTTTTGTGCTGATGGCTGTTTGTACTGGTTTTTTCGTGCTGGTTGGTATGGTTGGTCTGTTGCTGGTGGGTGCTGCTGGACTGGTTTTGGTGCTGGTTGGTACTGCCGGACTGATCTATTCTATTTTTATGCAGACTCCTCTGCTTTGTTTTCCTTTGTTTTTGCTCCTTTTTGTAATCTTTGGTTCCTTTTGCGTTGGGATGGGGGATCTTCTGTCCAACTATCTAGAAGATCGTTCATCCCTTTGTTTCACCTTGTACATGGTTTCCCCTTTTGATTTATGATATTTCATCTTATTTATCGAAAAAAAAAAAAACAAATCATTCGTACTTGTATTCACTCACTTATCATTAATTTTCCCAAGCTTCGTACATCACATTCATAGTCCCTGCCATAAATTTAGTGAAAGATGAAAGGAAGCGGCCTTGGTTGAAGAGTACCTCAATAGCCATTGCAAAGAGCAGTATTCCCATAAAATAGGATGACACGATAAATATAATATAGTCTTATGGATATTACAATAAGTGACCATCTCTGAATTCTCACGTCACGGAGATGATAGAACACACCGCTTGTATGAATGTGAGCAGGAGAAGAATCGCAGCTATGAAGATAGATAGTGTAGCCCATGGAGTCCCAAAATAATCTCGTTTCAAGGTCGCCCTCCATTTGTGCCAAGGACTCTTGCAGTATTCATTCAGTTGTTCATGAATTCCAGCAAAATAGTACTTCTGACGGTAGATAGCAATTTCTTTGCCGAGTTTGTTGAACGTATTCGACACATCTCTGATGTCCCCGTGATGTTTGATGATTCCGCTGCGATAAAGTAAATCAACGTCCTCTGGAGAGTCAATGAGGTGATCCAAGAAGCAGATATAATCACTCATGTCACAAACATCATAATAACACGACTCAAGGGCAATTAGATTTGTAAAATACATTCTGTAGCAACATTGACACGAAAATGTGGGATTTCCAAAACACCATTTTCAAATTTCACGTCAAACAAGTTCTTCCTTTCTCCCTTCTTAAACGTTACTCCAGCCTCGTGGAGCTTTGTTGCACAACGTAAGGCCCGATATTTACCTCTCTTATTGGGTGGCTTTGGAGGTTGCGATGGAATGAGACAATTTCTTAGGAAATCAAGCAAATGATTCGCTCGTAAAGAATTTTGAATATTGAGTCGAATCCCTGAATGGTTCTTGAAGTATTGGCTGGTTAGATTAACCAAAGATGGCCTCTCAGCTGTCTCACCAGGGATCTGGTCTGCCTGGAAGTTTGCGAGGTCAAAAAGATCCTCAAGAACAAAAAACGGAAGTTGATTTTCAAGTAACCTTAAATCGCGTTTTATGTCCAAAATCATCCATGGTTTGTAGAATATAGGATCGTTCAGACCAATAATAGAATGGAACATGTTGCTCCACATGAGTTCAATGATGAAAGCAGCATCAACAAGAATCATTTCTACAAATTCATCACTTCCAATTTCGAAGGTTTCTCCATAACTTTGGCGTATTCTTTCCTCTTTCTCCCAGAGTATTTTAACAAAATCCATCAACCCCTTTTGGGTTCGTCCGAGAAAGTTTTGTAGGTACCTCCGTTTATGTTTTTCCATGGCTTGTAACTCTACTTTGCCACGGTGAAATGGACCGATTGATACTGTCAAAGGAGTATAGGCTCCTTCATTATTTTTTCGAAGTTCCGGGGAGACCCTGAAGATGCAACGCTCGGAAGATAGAGGTGGCAAGCTGTCTAAGCTCGCTTGCATAGAATTTACCAGTGGAATGCAGGCTTTGTCCATATCAATTATATGAGAATTACCTCCGCTTGTACCAGTATTGTCCATTCTTGTAGTTTAATGGGCAGCTGTGTTCACTGGCAACCTACAATCAATCTTCTCATTTAGCATTACAACATAGAGAGATATATTTAAGAAAAAAAAATGTTCACAACTGTGATATTTTGCACCAATAGAACTAGAGTATCTTTTATCAACTCTCTATTCCGACTTGTTTCTTTATTGTAAAATAGAGAGCATTACTGAATATACTCTCAAGTATAGGGAAGATAGAGGGGTGTGCTCAATCTGGAGAAAGCCATCAACACCACTACACTGCCCTTATCAAAGATTTCTTTCGAGCGGAAAGGATTTAAAAATCAACAAATTACAGAGACACCCCTTACATTTTATCAAAAAAAGCTAAGGATAATACAAATTTCCTGTTCAATATAGTGATCTGCTCAAGGAGAGATTTCTTCAATGTTATCCTGAAAGGCACCGAGGTAGAACACAATATTTGAATTTGATAAAATTGAAACATTGAGGTAAAAAATAAGAAAGTTAATCTGACATGAACAAATTAAATTACTGTAATATTGGTATCGTGTCTAAATTATTTTAGGTCAGAATCAAGTTATGAATAGTCAAGTTCAACTATTTCTAAAGTGGGTCTGATGCGTGTCAGACAGATACTGAACATCAATGACCAACACATCAAAGGCTAAAGTCACATTTGTTGCATTATATTTATTTCTCATTGGATTGACGGATTATGTTGAGAACAGTCAATCCATTAGTTTAGGTACTAGATAATATTTGAATTGGAAGGAGTATTTTAAACAACTTTTCGCTCAACTATTATAATTAGATACAGATAAAGCTTGTAGAAATGAAGAAAGACACACAGAAACTCACTCATGAATACTAAGCATGTTGCTGATTCAAAGAACAAATTGATCATACCTCTTTGAATCAGTTTAAGCTATTTGCTGAGATTTGGGTGACTTTGAACAAATAAAAACAACCGTTTAGCTCTATATTTAGAAAGGAAGGTTTCTTATTCCTAAATCAATGGTTACTCCACAAACCATGATTTAAATTGACTAAATGGAAATGGTCAAGTACTTTAAACATGACCACACTTGAGGTCAATTTAAACCACGATTTCTATGGCACCAAAGTGAACAAATTTATAGAGGCTGAAGTGACAAATTTGTAGAGGTTTTGGGGCAAATTGCTATACTTCTAAGAAACTAAACGGACAGTGTGTGATAGTACTTTTTATCTTTGAGAGGATAAAATAAAACTTTTAAAAGTACTGTTTGAGGGGCAAATGCAATTAGTCCTACAAAACAAAGAAAAGTAGTGGCTTTCCCTTTACCCCTCGACTTGAGAGAGAAGACGGACGGAAAATAACAATTATATGTCAAAAGACAAACACCAATATGATTGAGTTGGGAGGGTTGGTCAGTAAGCCTATCAAAACTACGATTGTGTATGGCAATTATAAAAATGATAATTAAATCCGACATAAAATTAGTGAGTTTGGATAATGAAGGGGTGTTTTAGGGATGCAAATCCTAGCAAAAGATTAACCCAAGTTTTTTAAAATGTTCAACCTAAACACAATCTCAAACTTTTAAACTTGAGGAGTTATAACTGATCTTACAGGAAATACTATGCTTTCTATGAAAAAAAGTGATGGCCTCTGGAGCATTATAACATTAAAAATAAAATAGCTCAGATTAATAATCTTTACGTGCGGCAAAGTTTGAAACTACCTTCACAATAATTGGGGAAGTTTCTGTTAAATAGTCGTGCAAATATTTTATTATTATAAACTCATGATTTGAGTTTCGAGATAGACAATAAAATAACAAGAAGTAATTAACACTACTGTACACACACAAAAAGATACAAGAGATTTACGTGATTCGACAAAAAATCTTGCCTATGCTCAGGGGCGTGGCCTAATCTATTATGAGAGAAATTGAAAGTACCAATACAAGCTAAGCACATAGATTTGAATCCCAAAACTCAAGCCCTTAAACCCCCATGTATAACCTTTCGCAACCTCACTCTCACTTATATCCTCCACACTGAACCTGTGTGAAGTTCTGCTCTGATGATAAACCAAGAAATTCGGTAGTCTATAGGTAGATGCACAGTACCCAAAATTAGAATAAAAGGAAGGTCTGAATAGCATTACTCTAAGAAGAATCCTTATGCTATTCAGATATTTAGTTCTGAATAGCTTTACTCCAAAAACAATCCTTTTGAAGAACCTTATGATTGTTGCTCTAGACCCTCCACAACCTATACTATCGACAGCTGAGCTACTATGATATATTGACCTAGATAATGCTGGTATAGATAAAGATTTTGTTACAATTAGATGCCAGAAGACAAATAAGACAAGGATATATAAGATCTTCACAATGAACGCTTACTAACTCTACATATATGCCTTGATTATATGTCTAAAGTCTTCACAATAATAACTTCCAGATATGTTTGCAACTGAAATAAAGACGGAAACTAATTATTCAAATGGAAATGAAATTAAAGCATTATAAAACTGGAAATTTATTGAACTCACTTCTTTAAAGAGCTCTATGTGCCAATTTGGTTTGCTCTAGCAAGTGTAAACAATTAAGAGAACTATATATAGAAATACATGGGTACCATGGAGGACTTCTTTATGCTTAACCAGTATTTCAAGTAAAGTATTTGTTCTATTTGTCTGACTCCAACTGGTAAAGTTTGTTATTTGTTTAGTCTTGGTGATCAAGCATCAGTAGAGAAAGACAAAAGAATGAAGTTAAGGTGATCCATGTTACATGCCGTCAATTAAAAAATATGTAGTTTAGCCAACTTTAATTGGTGTTTAGGCTCTACTCGAATAGACTATCACTGGTTCAACTTCAGCTCGAGTTCGCTTGCCTGCTCAAGTCCAGCTTTGGTTTCTATGTCATATTCTTAGGTAAGTAATTCCAAAAACACAAGCCCAATCAATGTTGAACCCACAAAAATATTTATATATGATAAACAAATAGAGCTTGAGCATATTAAATTGAACGTATATTTATATATCATAAATGGATAGACATAACAATCTATGGCCCAAATGTTAAACTCAACGAACTTCAGAAAGGTCTACAAGGCACAATGATTGAGCCTTAAGAATAATTAAACATCCTCAATATCTTTTTTTTGCCACTAAAAGTCGTATTTTTTTTTCATACCGTTAGTAGTGACATAGTAAATTTTAGTGGCAAAATTACCTAAATTTACTACAATAGTTATTGTGGTTAAATATTACACATTTAGTAATATATTTCTTATCGTGGCTAAAAATTTTATTTTTAGTTGCAATACATGAAAATGTCATAGTGAAATTATTTAGTCACAACACATATTCTCGTGGTCCTATGACAATAAAAACATTGTCACTAAAAGATTTAGTAACAATTTTTACACATTTAGCCGAAACAATTTTTGTGGCTAAAAGACCAATTTTTGATAATACACTCTCCTTCCTATCACCACCACCACCACTTACCACCTCACCATCACTATTCATCGTTGCCACCACTATCACTTATCACCTATTACAATTGCCAACACCATCACCACCACTACCATTGCCCATCACTGTTGCTACCACAATCTATCATCAGCACTCGGAAGGGTGTCAACAGGATAGGTCGGCCTATGCTCGTGAATTTTTTTTCAGACTAGCCCTGGGTAGGATAGACCTAAGTCATTATATATCTTCATTTTAAAATATAGTCAATTTTTTGACTGTTGTTCTTGTTCCCGAGGCATGTGCTTTGTTTGTTAAAAAAAAAACATGTGCTGATGTGTATGAGTGCATATGCATCTTTTACAAAAATTAAAAGATGGCCCACCTTGTAATAAACTAGTAATGAATGATGTGGGTTGCACCTAAATAAATTTAAATGATATTATTTTTATAAAAATATTAATTGTTTGCATAATTAAATTAAATAATAAATTAGCTTCCAAATAATTATGTAATATTTTAATTATTACTAAATTTAATTATTGATTTATTCTATAAGTTTTTGAGTAACTTATTTATCATTTATTCAGGTATCTTTCGGGATTCCTTTACTTATTTGCACATCTAGTTATATTATATAATTATTAATTTTTATTTTGATAAATTGTTTGATTAGATTGCATAATATTATTATATTATTGCATAATAAAAAATAAAGCATAACATACATTTGACCGTATAATTCAACTTGATAACTACATCTATATAATAATTTAATATATATAGGATTTTATTTTTTTATATAGATATAGATAATTGTATGTAACTATATTACTAATAAATGAGTTCAAAAGAATTTAAAAATTCTTATAGAAGAGTTAAAAACAAGTTAAAAATTAAATGTGTAAAAAAAATACAAATTAGATGAAAATATATAGCTGGGTATAATTGACTTTATTATAATAATTAGGGATAAAAAAATAATAATAAAATATTCACATATACTAACATTTATAAGTAGTATAGATATAAATATAAACAGATTATAATAAAGTAATATGTCATCTAACTTACCTAACTTGACAATTTTTTTTTTTTCAAAACAAAGTGGGTGGATGAATTGGGCTGTGTTGGGCTAGGCTTGGTGGGCGGGTTTTTGGGCTAGATTTTTTAGGGTGGGCTAATAGGCTGAGTACTGGGCTTGGGAGCAAGTCCGAACCCTTTCTTGAAAAATATTGGGCTTAGTTTCGGACATGCCAATTATTGAACTTATCAAGTTTCAGACCTATTTTTTGGGCCGAGTAACGGGTCCCGTGGGCCAACCCATCCCATGGACTCCCCTGGGCACCCATTAGCATAGCCTAGGGACAGAATTAGAATTTTATTTCAAGAGAGGCCATTCGATGTCTTACAATTTTGGACTCTTTTGTATTTTGTACCTTAAAAGATTTTAAAATTTTTACTTTGCACTTTCAAATATTAATTTTTTTACATTATATCCTCAATATATCAAAAGTATTGAAATATAATCATGCTGCTAGTTGTTGTTGTTTTTTTCACCAAAAGTCAACCTATTGATATAGGGAAATGCTAACGAAAAGTTAACATATGAGTCATATTGTAACACTTTTGATATATTAAGCTAAAATGTGAGAAATTTAATCTTTGAAGGTACAAAGTGAGAATCTAAAAAAAAAATTGGGTGTATAGTGCAATTCGCCCTACAATTTTTTGTAAATTTCCATAGTAAGTTTTTGATTATAATCAAGGCATGCAAAATACACATGAATAGACAAAATTCTATCTACATGAATGCGACATGATCTTAACTTCATCTAATTTATATTGAATATCGTGAAAAAAAAATTGTTGACTTGAACAATTCAAGTTTAAAATTTTGAAAAAAAAAGAAGAGTCAAACGCAATTCAAATTTAAACACCCAACCCTAAACTTGTACAACTCTTAACTGTCTCTCCCACACATGAATAATCTTGTTGCTGGGTACTACTTTGTCAAAGCAGTTGGTTTCAAGGATTGTGTGTGACTAAATTGAGAAGGAAAGGTTGGCATTCACAACCTCATTACTATTTTTTTTTCGGAAGGTAAATGTAATAATATGAAACAGATATACAAGGGTAATCACTCGCAAAATGTACAATGGAGTCACTTAGGACCCAAATACAAGACAAAAAATCCAAAAATCCAGGGCTCATGACACAAGTCTGTAAGAGATGCCCTAAGTAAGAGCATCTACTACAAAATTGTTGACAAGAATACAGAGCATGAAACCAATATATCAAAACACAGCAACCCAAGTACAGCAACAAAGAGCAAGCCAAAAGACAGTAGCAGAGCACGCCATAGTAGCAGAAAAAACCAACACAACGCAAAGCAGCCCATCTCAACATAGCAGCAACAAACATCAAGCGGACAACCTCAAAACAAAGCAAAATAGCCCAAAACAAAGCAGAAACAGCCCTACTCCACATAGCAGCAACAAACTATTTGCAGTAGAAGAAAACAGGACAAAGCAAGCCAGCCCAGCTCAACATAGCAACAACAACCCATATGCAGAAGTAAAAACAGAATACAACAAAGCAGTCCAGCTCAACATAGCAGCAAAAGCCATCAATCTGACACCCCTAATCAGCAGGTAGGCCACAGGACAAAGCAAAACAGCCCAACTCAACATAGCAGCGTTAAAAATTCTCAAACAAGAACAGAGGAGAGGATCCAATGATGCTCTTAGCATATAAGAGACCCTTCAACCATAACATACCAGCACAAGCAGAACAGCCCCAAGTCGCAGCACAGCCAGAGCAAACAACCCTTCATAGAAAAGGCAATACTGCCCAACAGCAAAAGGCCAGAAAAATGCAAAGCAAACCGAGGGATCCACGGTTCAACTCAGCTCAACACAAGCTTCAGGAAGGTTCCATTGTTGCAGCAGAATTGCATTTTGTTGAGTTCTTTTGAATTTCAAGGATATGGGCCTTTCTCTGATGGTTTGCGTGATGGAATGGAGAAGAGAACTTGGGTCTTTGTTCTACTTTTTGAAAATTCTCCCATTCCTCTCAGTCCACAAAGAATAGACAATAATAGAAAGACCAAGCATTAGAATAGTTGTCTTCATTGATTTCCCTCTCCACTGTTTAGCAGCCCAAGAAATTGAATCAGTCCATTGTCTTTGCTGCCACTGCTGGTTGCTCAGGAGCATAACACCATTCCAAACCTTGTTAAAGAAATTACATTCGAAAAACAAATGGTTGTGTGTTTCATTAGCTCTCCTACATAGAACACATTGTGGGTCAATCTGAGCTGCAAATCTTTGAATTTTGTCCTTGGTGCTCAGCTTACATCTGATAGCAAGCCAGAGGATGAAGGCTATTCTAGAGATAACTTTACCATACCAGACAAATTTATACCATTGCACAGTTGGACCTTCACTCCTGATATGTTCCTAGGCAGAATTAGCAGAAAAGTTACCCCCCACAGTTAAAGTCCACTTAACTGAATCCTCAGTATCTTGGTCAAGAAGATAGCTTGGCATTGCATCGATGATTTCCTACACTTGAATGGAAGTACCAATTGTCCAATTCCATTGGTTGTTCAAAATAATTTTGCTAACCTTCGCATTTCTTGAAAATCTGGATTCTAGCAAGATCCTTAGGTCGCTTATTTGAAGGAGTGTACCAAGGGGATGCTAGTTATCCAGCCACAGGCTAGTAGCATTCTCATTTCCTACCCTGTGGATAATGCATGGCTTGAGCAATTCTCTAAGTTTAAGCAAATTTCTCCAATTCCAAGAGCATGCTTGGGTGACTTTGAGGTCCCAAAGGATTCTCCCCTTGATGTAATAGGCATGAATCCACTAAGACCATAAATTCTCCTTGTCATTAAAAAGCTGCCATAGGTGACTCATAAACAGTGCTCTATTCCAATCCCTCAACCTTTTGATACTAAGCCCTCCTTCCTCTTTAGGTTTACATACCTCTTTCCAGGAGACCTTTGCTCCCGTATGACTAAGATCAATACCTTTCCAGATAAAAGATCTCAAGGTCTGTTCAATTCTATGAATAACCTTCTGTGGATGACTCAAATGAGAGGCCCAGAATATGTGCAAGCTGCACAGAATAGAAATGACCAACTGAACTCTACCAACATATGAAAGTGATCGATTAACCCAAGACTTAACTATTGATTCCACCTTTTCAATAAGACTGGAGTAGTGTTGATGCTTCAAACCAGACGAAATGAGTGGAACACCTAAGTATTTGATTGGCAGATTCTCTTCCTCAACAACAAACAAATTCTTGATATGACAAGCAATATCTTCATTTATCGCACACAAGAAAATATTACTCTTTCTTGCATTAACATGGTGTCCTGATGCCACACTGAACTGGTCCAAGGAATTCTTAATCACAGAGGCAGAGTTCATGTCAACCTAGCAAAACAACATCAAGTCATTAGCAAATGAAAGTTGGGCAATTTTGAGAGTTTTACACCTCCAATGGAATCTGAAGCTTGGATTTGAACTAATGTTGAACTGGATAAGAAGAGATAAACACTCCATTGCAATAACAAAAAGGTAAGGGGACATAGGGTCATCGTGCCTTAAACCCCTCCTACTAGGGAAGTATCCAACTAGCCCACTATTGATATTCATTGAGAATCTAGCAGAGGTAACACATGCTTGAATCCATTTCCTCATGGTGTAAGGGAAATTAAGAGCCTCCAATGCTTCAAACAGAAAAGTCTAGTCAAGTGTGTCATAAGCTTTCCTCAAATTCACCTTTAGAGCACATCTAGGGGACCCTTTATTTTTATGGTAATCCCACATTAACTCTTGAGTGAGTAGAATATTGTCACCAATCTTTCTTCCCTGGACAAAGGCTGCTTGGTTTGGGTTTATAAGACTAGGAAGAGAACCTTTAATCCTATTGGCAATAATCTTGGATATAGTTTTATACATGACATTGCAACAAGAAATAGGTCTGTAGTCCCCCATAGTAGTAGGATTGGGAACCTTGGGTACTAACACAATGATGGTACTGTTTACCTCCTTCAATAACTTTCTCGTTGAGAAAAATTCCTTCACAACAGCAACAATGTCCTTCTCTATGATATGTCAAGCCCTTTTAAAAAACACAGCATTGAACTCATCAAGGACATGAGGCTTTTTGGTCATTGAAAGAGAAAAAAACTTTCTTGATTTCCTCCTCAGTGACTTCCCTTTCCATTTCAGCGGCTTGTTGATCAGTAACTCTGTTTTGGATAATCGGTTGCAATGAATCCTTGCTCTCATTTGAATAGGAGGGCCATCCTAGGAGCTTTTGAAAATAATCCAGAGCCTCAACTTTCACAGCTTGTTCCCCCTTAACCTTATGCCATCAACTCTCGTAAGAGCCAAAATCATTTTTCTGTTCCTTCTATTGGCCACAGTCTTGTGGAAGAAAGATGTATTCTTGTCCCCTTCGCTGAGCCATTAGACCCCAGATTTCTGTTTGTAAAATCCCTCCTCAATCTTAGCAACTTGAATGTACTTTGCAAGGAGTTGTTGTTCCTCTTTATTCATGGCAATGTCACTTGGGTTACCATCCAGCATTCTCTGACATCTCTCCAAAGCTTCTTTGGTTTTTTTGGCTCTAATTGTAACTTCCCCAATATTCTTGGTTATCACTGTAAACATTGTCTTGAGAAGTTTGAGTTTGCAGCAAACACGATACTGACAAGTCCCTTGTATAGGCTGTGACGAAATCTGATTCACCAAGTCTAAGAAATCCTCTCTCTCAGCAAGGAAGTTAAAAAATTTGAAAGGGTTGTTTCTCCTTTCCACTTGAAGTCCCAAATGCACAACAGCAGGACTATGGTCAGAAACACCAAGAGGTAAAAAATCTGCCATAGCCTGTTGAAATGTGAGGCTCCACCTTTCATTACCACGACTCTATCCAGCTTACGAGCCACACATTCAGGATCATCTCTCTTATTACGCCATGTAAATTGAATACCTGAGTACTTGAGATCAATAAGCTAGGAATCCTGTAAGCATTTATCAAATTCTTCCATTCCAGAGTTCCATCTGTTCTGTCCCCCTTCATTTTCCTGTAAGCTCCTAATAGCATTAAAATCACCTAAAACCACCCAAGGTTCATTTGAGAGATACTAGCATGGTAGATAAGATTTCTCCGTAATGGTCTTCTTTCTCTATCATCATTAAATCCATAGACAAAAGAGGTTATGAATTGTACCTTACTCTCAAGATGCTTGATCTTGCAATGGATAACTTGATCAGACTCAGAGAACTTACTAAGGTCCACATTATCTGGGTTCCACCCAATCCATATCCTTTCAAAATTATGACTATCATAGTTTGCTAGACAATTCCAATCTCTAAAGACCCCCTGTATGATTCTATTTTTATTTACTGGTTTCACCTTTGTTTCAACCAGCCCCAAAATATCAAGCTTTTGTTCAAAAATAATTTTCCTAACCTCCCCATGTTTAGAAGTCTCATTAATACCTCTAATGTTCCAACATGCACAATTCATTGAGGGGGTTGGATTTTTCTGAGCAAGTGGTGCTCAGCCACCTTGGACTTTGAGTCTTTCTTCTTCCCTTTCTTCTTTTTGTTTGGCATTTGTTGAAGTTTAGCACTAATTAGTTCCTCCTCCTTACGGACATCCTCGGTTGTTTCACTTGGTACATTTGCTTTAGGCTCGATCTCCCCTTTTAAATCAACCACAATTTGCCCCCTCCTTGTTGAGCTCCTCAAATTTGTTAGATGCCAAAGTAACACCAGCTTGCATGAGCAGTTGGGGAGGGGTACTCTCATTGACTGTTATCTTAGTGATATGGTGATCATGACCCAAAATTTCTTGTTGAGAAGAGGTAGAGGCGCCACCTTGGATAACCATTCCCATATTATTCTTGACCGTGACCAAGGAAGAAGCTTGGTAACCTCCTATCAATTCCTCTACTTGAGTCTGACCAGCCTCTTGCTGTTCTAACCCAGTCATAGTTGCAATTGCCTTTCCATTATCTAGCCTATCTGAGCTAGCTTGTAAAGGAGCTGGTTTGGGCTTCCAGCTTTCCACAGTTCTTTGTTTGGGACAGGTTGACTCGGTGTGACCAAAAATGCAGCAGTTATGACAAATTTTAGGTCTCCATTGGTACTCCACCTTGACCTCTATGGTTTCAATTTTCCCTCGGATGTTCATGAGGAGGTCAAAGCTCTCAACCAGTTTTTCAATAGCATTCACCTCCACACATAATCTTGCGTAACTTAATCTCTTCTTATTTGCAGTAAGAGTGTCATTTAAAGCAGTTTACCCACTACACTAGCAAGGTAGCTTAGACCTTCATCACTCCAAAATTGGAGGGGGATGTTATGTAACTTAATCCATAGTGGAATTACATAGTGATTCTCTTTGGTTAGACAAAGATCAAGATGCCACTTTTTGATGATGAGTGGCCTACCAGAAAAAAGCCAAGGGCCAGCTTCACATACTTTGGTTCTAAACTCATCATCCATGAACTTAAAAAAATGGAACCCCTTTTTCATTTACATAAACCTCAAGGAGGCCCATTTTGCCCCAAATCTTGTGAGCTATAAAGCTAACAGATGTCAAGGGGAGTTTTTTCTCTATGAAGTAACCAACGAAGCAGTTTCTCCACTCATGACAGCCCTTAGAGACAACTTCCATGGGGGGATGCACAATGATTCTATTCTTCTCTTTTTTGGGTTCAAAGTATTGAAGGTTCATTACCTTAGAAGAGTGTTGGTGAGGAGAGTTGGATTTTTCCANTTAGTTTGTGGAACACTCATATGCTTGCTTGGATGCTGCCCATTAGAAGATCCCCCAACCGTAGGAACAGGGGAAGAGTCCCGAACACTGTTACCCGTAGGGAGAGTTGGGAACTCTTGGATGTTGTGGTGGTCCTCTATCTCAACATCAACTGTGGTTGAAGTCGCGCATGGAGTCTTGTTTGCAATAACTTTATTCGGCAAAGATGGTGGGTTTGGGGGAGTATCTTTTTGTTCACTGCCTAGTGATGTTTTAGTGAGAGATTGGAGTGACCCACTTTCATTAATAGCTTGGTAGTTGGTAGAACAAGTAGGAGCCCCATTGATCTTCTTTGGATCTTTAGAAGTCAATGCCTCCCCTGTCATGGCTGAGCTGGAACGGTTTGCATAAATCAATTGGAAAGAAGGTTGAGCAAAGGATAAGCAGAAGAAAACAGAGGACGAGAAGAAGAGGGGATTTGAGTGAATGAGGTGGGTAGCGGTAGGAAATGGAGGATTGAAGGAAATAAGGGGAGGATGAGAAAAAATTTGACATGGAAATTCTAGGGTTCAATGAGGTTGGGGAAAGGCACAGAGAGCCATGTATTCAATTCCCAAAAGATTGACATTTAGGAATTGGTGAAGGATTTTTTTAGCATCATTACTGTTATTGAGAGGATCAATGGCAAATGCCTTACTTTTCCTTTCTCTTTGTGTACTGGGTGCTTTAATTTATTGCCTCAGCCTATTGATCTAGAGCCATTTGTTGCACATGATTGGAGACACACACATAAGCTAAATAGGAACTTACAGTATCGGAATATTGGGTTTGAGTTTTTAGTGTTTGAATTTGGTAAGTTTTACCATTTAATTCCAAGTGCTTTTGGGAAGTGACCGTTAGATCATAATTTATTGGCTCACATAGAAAGAACTTACCAAAGGGTACGGTGCATAGTTTCCATGACAGCTTAGTGCATAGTTTCCATGACAACTTAGTGACCCTTGGATTTCGATCTAACTATTCACGTGAAAAATTCCTACCAAAGATTGTGGTGCATAATTTCCATTACCGTGCTACTATATATATACACACGACATACATATTGCATCAAAAGTTACATAATTTTGATTCTATAGTCATTCAAACCTGACTAGCAAGCAGATCTCTAATTTAAGTAAATCATATGTCAACAGGCAATGAAGCTTCAAACCATGATACCTATTGAATGTCCAAAAGTACAAATACGATGAGAATTAAAACCATCAAGTATTTAGACAGAAACTTGCTAACAAGCATAACTTCTCTTATAACTGCATAACTTTTTTTTTTGTGTCAGAAAAATGCCTTGATGGTTTGAATAAAGGTAAGCACAAGCAATATAACTGCAGCAACAGTGGAAGTAGTTCTCCAGGGAGTACTGAAATAATCACGTTTCAGAGTTGCCTTCTATTTATGTCGTGGGACATTGCAATATTTATTCACGCCCTTACATATGTCACTGCAGAGCTGTCGTCTACCAGGCTATAAATAACTCCACATCTTGAGCAGAGTCAATAAGCCTATCCATGAAAACAAGATAATCAATTATGTAAGTATCAGGGTAATAATGACATACCTCCAGAGCAACAAGGTTTCTAAATAAAACTTCGGTCCCGTCTTCTACAATTAATCTAGGGACTGGTAACACTCCATTTATATATGTTATGCCAAGTAAACGATGGTTTGATGATGCACTCATAATCATTCCTGCCTCTTACATCTCCGTTGCTTGTGGCATCTCTGAAAAATAAAAATCTTCTTCCCAATCCAATGACCGTGGACTTGACGGTAAGAGCCATACCCTTAGCAAATCAACAAAATGCTTCACTTCAGTATTTGATATATCCAGTGCAATGTCCTCAATCGGAACGAAGGCTCAGATGCAAAACATAGAAAGCTGGGGGAAAGAGGGCAGGTGGTAGTCTGGGTTTGAATGGAATGCTAGGTTGAATAGACCCTCCATTATAAAGAATGGAAGCTGATTTTTCAAGTAATATTATGTCTGATTTCACTTGAGTAATCACCCGTTGATCACTTAGATGGTCAAGTAATATTACGCCTTCTAGTTCTACCACTTGATCATCAGCATATCCAATATTCAAAAACACCTCAATGATGAAACAAGAATCCAAAAGGATCATGTTCACAAAGCCATCACTATTAAGCTTATCAAATCTTTCTGCATAACAATTGCGAACTCCCTGTTCCAACTCTTTTATCATGCTTACACAATCATCCAAAGTGATGTGAATACGACCAAGGAATGCTTTCAAGCACCTTAATTTGAACTCTTCCAAGCCTACCAACTCCTTTTCTGCATGGTGTAGAGGGCCAACAGAAACTATTTGGGGTGTATAGGCTTTTGGGTTCCGTTCTCGAATTCGTCTTGGAACTCTATAGATACAGTATTCGGGCGATAAGGAAGGTAAAGCAAGTATGTTCTTCTTAATGGAATGTACCAATGGAATATGGGGATATTTGTCCATTCTTTTTCTGGTACCTGGTGACATTTTAGAGAAGAAAGAAGGCACAATCAACACATCTTCCGTCATGATTAGTTGGCGAAAAAAAAAACCCTAAGTAATGTAGGGCATACTTTCGCAGCCTATAGTCCCACGAAGCTATTGTCAGGTAGATTGACGTGTTAACAGACTTCTTTATGCTCAAGGGTGGAGCCCAGATTTTGCATTAGAGGTGGCAAACGATTACCGAAAAAAATTTCACTATTTTATACAAAAACATTTACATGCATTAAAAAATATATTAGAAAGTAAATCCTTCACCAAAAGCCCGTTAGTTTGATTACAACTGGTAAAGTTAATTATTAATTTGCTTAGTTTTGGTCACCTAGCCTACATAGACAGAGACAAAAGAATAAAGTGAAGATGATGCATCTTTCCTACATTCAAGAAAAGTGTTTGTTTTTTTTTTTACTAGTAGTAGTGAAGTGAAGTTTTAGATCTATCCTACATGTCATCTATTAATTGATTATATTGCAAAACAAGATGCAATGTGTAAAAATTTATTCAACTCATATTTGATCCATTTATAATTATGTATAGTTAAGTTCATATCGTATCAAATTTGTGTTGTGTATAACCCATATTAAGCCATATTTGTATCTTGTTTGCCTAGCTCATGTCAACCAATCTTATTTCCCAAGTCCAACATGTCCACTCATTGGTCACCCGACTCCTTAAAACTAAATCTCAATCTAATTTTTTGTTGAATTTTCAGATCATGTTTAAATTTGTGAGGCATACTCACAAATTATACATTAAATTAGTGAGTTTGAATCTAACTTTATTGAGTTTGGATAATGAATGGGTGTTCAATACTAGAGATGCAACTACGATGAAGTAGGTGAATTAAAAGATTAGTCCAAATTTGAAAATGTTCAATTTGAACCCAATCCAAACCTCAAACTCCTACTGCCCAAATCTCAAACTTTTAAACTCAGAGGAGTTATAACTGATCTTATAGGAAATACATACCATGCCTTCTCTGAAAAAAAATGATGGCCTCTAAAACATTATAACACTAAAAATAAAATAGTTTAAAATCATGATCTTCACTTGCGGCAAAGTTTGAAACTACCTTCACAATAGTCGTGCATATATTTGTCATGACAGACTGATGATTTGAGTATCAAAATAGATAATAACCTAACAAGAAATAATTAATATACGCACATAAAGACACAAGATATTTACATGGTTTGACAAAAAATCTTGCCTACATTCATAGAGTGTGACCTAGATCATATAGAGCAATAGTGTAAAAGTAACAAAATTTAAAAATATTTGAGAGCTGGAGCACTTTGAGAACGTCATACTAGATGCTTCAAGACAAATATTCACCAATAAAAATTCATAAAAATAAAATATAAAAAATTAAATTTCATGCACAACTATGTGGAATGCTATTTATTTTTTAAAGTTATATTGATTATAAGGTCTTGAAATAGCAATTATAAGTTACAAATATCATTCTACTATAATGTGTACCTTTATGTATGAGTCAGTACTTTTCAAATAAAAATTTCAATAATAATGAGTAAGCAAATAACTAAGTAAGAGTGCAAATTTGTGAATTGAAAATTTGAATTCTCGCTAAATTAAAGCATAATAAAAATTGAAAGTAATTGAACTTACTTATTTAAAGAGCTCTATGTGCCAATTTGTTTGCTCCAGCGAGTGCAACCAATTAAGAGAACTATATATAGGAATACATGGGTACCATGGAGGACTTCTTTATGCTTAACTATTATTTCAAGTAAAGTATTTGTTCTATTTGTCTAACTCCAACTGGTAAAGTTTGCTATTTGCTTAGTCTGATGATCAAGCTTCAAAAGAGAAAGACAAAAGAATAAAGTTAAGGTGGTGCATGTTACATACAGTCAATAAAAAATTAGTTTGTGATGGAGTCATTATACTTTCATTTCCACATTATAATGTCATGTAATTACCTGACAATAATTTAAAAAAAATAAATAATTTGGTCATTTAGTCCAATAGTACTCCTTATCTTGTCAAGATTTTTCCTTCTTCAGGTCAAGGGTTCAAGTTCCTCCTCCCTCTCCCCCTCCCCCTCCCAAAAAAAAAAATTACTTGACAATAATTTATCGTCACAAATAATAGTTTCACATGGTAAAATAAAATTGGGTCGTGAGTCAACATATTACTTTTTGATATAAGCTATATTTATAATCTAGTTTTACAAATAAATTATATATTTTTTTAACTTCCTTTGTTTATCAAACTCGTCCAACCAAATATTTTCGATTATAAAACCATCATTCATCCATGTGTTACATCTCACACTTAGCTTTTCAATACCTGGTCTTTTCACATGCATCAAGTAAATTGTCTATGCATAAAGTTTTTTAGAACCTAAGGAGAAACATAGGTTTTTTTTGTAAAACTTATGAGATGTTATAGTGATTTTTGAAAATTTGAGTGTGTCATGCCCCTTTAGGCCCCTTCATAGTTCCGCCCACCTCGTGGGTGAATTGATATAAGACGTCTTATCTATTAAGTTAATGGTGATATTTTATATCTTATCTATAAAGCTAATGGTGATATTTTGTTATTTCTTCACCACAAAAAATATTTTTACATTATAAAGAAATAGCACTTAAACATATCAAATCGAGCGGGGTATATTAATATATCATAAATGAATAGAGCTTGAGCATATCAAATCGAGTGGCACTCAGTTTTGGACTGAGATGGAATATTTAGAAATTAATTGACACTCAATTCATTTGAACTTGAAAGAACTCAAATCAAGTCAAACTCAAACAGTAAATTCAAATATATATGGCCTAAATACTAAACTCAAAGAACTTCAAAAAGGTCTAGGTGGCACACTGATTGAGCCTTAAGAAAAATATATTAAACATCTTGTCCATATCTTTTTTTTTTTTTTTTTTGTAAGTAACAACCTGCTCATGTCGAAGTAGCTAAAACAAGTTAAGCTGATTCTTTGCTTTAGGTTCTCAATCCTGAAAGAGACAAAAGAAAAAAAGATGTCGCAACATCACAATCTGTCTCATTCAATGATGAATGACAGTACTAAACACTAGTTGACTATGCTACAGTCGACTCTTTAGTATGTTATTTTTTTTTTTTCGAAAGATAAAACTTGTGTAAATATAATCAATAAACAGTACAACGTGAGGGAAAGTCTTTAAGCTCAACTTAGTGTAATAAAAAGTATACAAACATGAACCAAAAAGAGATGTTACGAAATATAATTTTAAAAGAATTATAGGCCTTGAGCCAGCACTATCAAATGAATCACACTTGGGGAGAGCGTCATTTGACAGAATGCAAATTCATGAAGCATTGATAAATGTTCAAACATCCAAAAACCCATGTATGTTATTTAGTCCAAGCTTACTCCTTTCTTCCATGCTTATTAACATCGTGTGCTAGTATGCATAGACACATATATAATTGTGTTATTTGTGTCCTAAGATTCATATAGATCAATTTTTATCATATAGTGTTCACATTTAGCTTGCACTTGTTGGCCACTCATTTGTAGCATAAGCCTCTAGCAGTTTTAGAGTAAGGATAATGAAAAAATAAGTGGTGGTATGATTCATTTACATTTCTATAGAAAATGCACCCAATCCCTAAATGAGTAGCCAAGGACTGTAGTCTGTCCAAGGTACTCAGTTTGAGTCTAATGACTAGCCAAAGAATGAAAATCATTCTAGATACGCTAAAATTGTTGAGTAAAAAAGGATGCACAAACTGAGTGCAGGGCTCTATATATATATAGCCAAATAAGAGTTCAACTAAGCAGAACACCTCTCTCTCTTTCTTCTCTCTTCTTCACTCCTTTTCTCTCTCTACTGCTCATGTGACCCTTCACTTCTTCTTCTTCTTCCCCTCGTCCTAATCTTTTGCAGTTGTGACTCTTCCTTCCCTCCTCCCTTCATCCCTCACTTCATCGCCGCCTCTACTAGGCACTACCCAACCACCATGGGTTCTGTTCCAGCGGTAATGGAAGCAAGTCATTAGGACTTGGGATGTTTAACAAGTTTAAATGTAATTAAGCCTATAATTTGGAACTAGCATATAGATTGGGTGGTAGCAATTGCAACCATTATTATTTATTTAATGACAAAGAAACTCTCCATATTTAATGAAGGGTTAATTACACTTATGGTCCCCAATGTATGCATTTTGTGTCATTTTGATCCTCAATCTATTAATTACATTATATTAGTCCCACATATTTACAATTTGAATTTAAATGGTCCCCACGCGCTGATGCAATCATGATTTCTCACAGATTTTGATCATGTATTGTTCGCGTGTATTATAGTGGAGGGCATATCCGTCAAGGAAGTCCAAAAGACTAGTCAAATGGTTCACTTGCGTCACGTGCGAGCCGATTAGGGCTTATATAAACAATTAAATGACAAATTTGGTTGGTGTTCTAATTCGTGTAATTGTTCAGTATAACTGTTTGATTTATTAGAATACATAAGTAATTATTTGTTATAATATAGAGTAATTGTAACTAATTTATGTAACTGATTTGTGTAATTGTGTTGTTGTAATATTGATAGAAAGAGAGGGAATAAGGAGAGAAAGAGTAACGGTGAGAGAAAATAGGGGGGGAGAAAGGGATGAAAAAAATAAAGTAAATTTTAACATATGTGAAAAAAAATTAAATTATCAATGTGAGATAGATAGAGAGAAAATAGGAAGAGAGAGTGAGAGAGTATTACCTTTTAGTATTTTTTTCAAAAAGAAATTCACTTAAGGTGAAATAAGTTTTCTTAATGTAGTTTAACTCAATTAAATCCAAATTTTTGTATCAGCTTCCAAATTTCCCTAGAAAAATTTAACAACTATGGGTTTTAATACCCCCAAGAGCTAGTAAAAACCCCAAGCATAGAATAAAAAGAACCCATTAAAACCAGGTATAGAAGTCCATATTGAAATACTAGTTATTATCTGTGCCTGAAGACACTATACATTAAACAAAATTTTTTTAAACAATTGTCCAAATTCAAAAGGAATGACCTAAAAATATTCATACTAATTCTTCTTTTAAAATGACTCGAAATATATCGTAGACCATATCTTCCATATTAATAGAACTGTCATAAAAACTCTCCAAAATAACACCATATATACAAATGGCTTTAGAAAAAAAACAAATACTAACATAACCCATTGAAATTTATAATCTTTAAACAATAAATAAAACATTGCTCATCTATAAGTCTCACAAGTTTATCACCTTTACTACCACTCAATCTAATAACACAACATAATTATAAACTCAGCCATCATATTTCCAATCCACCCTATCCCCATGTAATAAATACCTCAAGCAAATAAATAAATACTAACATAACACAATTAAATTTACAATCATTAAGTGATAAATAAAAATAACCAAATCTTACTCATTTATAAAATTTGCGAATTTTTCACCACTATCACCATTCAAACCCAAATGACACAATATAATTATAAATTTAAGCACCAAATGTTCAATCGTCCACATATAAATTTATATATAAATACACCAACAAACATTTCTTTTTTAGTTACCAAAAAACCATCCTAATTAATAATTGCTTTTATTTAAAATACAATAATTCAAGTTTATAAGATAAAATAATAATAAATTAATATTTAATTAAAAAATAGCATAAAAATCACTAACATCCCCTGTGTGTTGGTAATATTACACAGGCACCTCCTGACATTTTATAAATAACATGGAGACCCCTAAGGTTTGAAATTCATTGTACAGAGACCCCTTATGTCTTCCTTTTGTCAATGTTGTTAACGAAAATTAATAATTTCATCCCAAAAAATTTTATTATTTTTACAAATTTTCTTCTCCAAATTCAATACCAAAAATAATTTAAAAATTTAATAAAATCAAATAAAATTTGGTTTAGTATCCAACAAATTGATTAAATGAATTTCAATATTAATTTGATAACAATGAAAATTATCAATGGTCATAGTGGTGGTGGTGGCGGCGGCGACGGTGGTTGTGGTGGCGACGACGATGGTGGTGGTGGTGGCGGTNAAGTATTAAATTTAATCAAACTATGTGACAATACAAAGAGCTAAAGTTTAAAAAATAATACTATTCTAATTTTTTCATTCTCCTTAACCATCTCTCCGTAACTGTCGTATTCCTATCACCACCATAACAATGGTGGTGGCGGCAAAGGTGGTGGTGGCGGTGGTGATGGCACAATGGTAGTGTTGGCAGTGACACAATAGTAGCAATAGTGGTGGTGGTGGCAGTGGCACAATAGTGGTAGTGGTGGTGGTGGTGGTGGGGGTGGGGGTGGTGGCATTGGCGATGGTGGTGGCTATGGCAACGATGGCAGTGGTGGTGGCGGCAGTGATAGTGTGGGTTGCAATGACGACAACAGCGGCAGTGGTGATGGCGGCGGTGAGGGTGGTAGAGGTAGTGGTTGTGATGGTAAAGGTAGTGGTGGAGCGATTTCAAACACTATTTTTTTTAAAGTACTTATGAAAAATAATTCGTGAAATTATTTTTAAAAAGTCACTCCAAACATACCCTTAGAGACCTATTTTTTCGATTAAATTTAGGGTATTAATACTAGCCGTTAGATTAATTTTAAAGTAAAATTTAAAGTTATTTGAATCGCAAAAAGTAGAAGTTATTTTGTTTATCTTTTGTAATTGGAATTGTAAACTACTTTATTATATAGATGATCAATGAAATGATAATGTAATGTATTTAGCATTACTCAATGATCGAAGAAGAGAAAAAGGAAGGTTGAGCTAAGACACGTGCCCTCCATGTGCTACCCCCTGGCTTTGCATTTATTGTTTATCCATCCCCAAAAATCATTTGCATACAAAATCTACCATCTTTTATTTTCTTCCAAAAAAAACAACTATTCTATCTTTAATTCCTATTAAGATATTAACTAAGCCAAAACATTATTAGCAATTCGTCTAACAAATCGTCTTTGTGCCTACATATAAGCTTGTTTTAATTGCAGAAATAAAGCTGCCTTGCAAGATATTTGATTTTCATTATCCCTGGGCTTTGTCAATGGTTGCTATTATTTGGAGAAGAAAATGCCCAACATGTGTTTGATAAAATGTATCAAAGAATCATAACCCCTAACGCATTACCATTTAATTTGGACTTTGATGTTCAGGATTAGTTTTAGACTGGAAAACTAAAAAACCCACTTGCAGGAATTTGAGAAGCAAGCACTGAGTGGATTTGCTTATGGGAGTCGCACAATTTATGGTAGCTTTGCCGTGTTAATAATGGCCTATAGGCATTTGCAATTCTTCCTTTGTGGGCCAAGCAAAACAGAGTTTTTGGTTTGAGTGTGGTGTTCTATCACTGCTCAGAAGAATCTCATGAAGAGTCTTTACCTTCTGAATATTACCAAAAGGCATTTGCAAAGCTAGCAAAATTAACCCTCTTGTTAAAAGATTTGAACTTGATTGATGGAAGGCTAGTAAATATAAATGATCATTTGACAGTCGCCGATGAATGCCATGAGCTCAAAATGCACACGTTTAAGTCCTTTGCCAGGGACTTTATTGGGTGTCCATTGGTGCAAGAAACACTCAAGAAGAATATTTCAGCTTCATTTGCTGATGCAAAATGCAGACCACCTCTATGCTTCAGTAGATTAAGCGAAATAGAACCAATGTCTGTGAATTCACTCGCCAAAGTGAGTAACTTTTTGAATGTTTCTACTCAACAGAGGAATTTAGTTCGTCTCCCAATTTGCCCTCTAGTTATGCAACATCGGGTATGGACTGGTGCACTTGAGGAGGTATTAAATGGATTGAATCTGACATAAATTCTCTGAATCATGGGTGCCAGCCTAAAGGGATTCTAATGGGTTAGCAAATTGTCACTAGTTGTCTAAATTCTTAGACACAAAATTTTCTTATGAGCCTAATTCAGTGTCATGGATGCGCCTTGCACCTACAAAAGGTGCAGATTCACCTGCTTCCCCTAAATGGGAAGATGTTCTTGAGATGTTCCATAACCTTATAAATTGCTTGAGAGATGAAAAGGAGTTCCTTTTACATGTTTCGAAGCTTGAGGTGATGAAATAAGGGCTTTCCCAGATCAAGGATGTTTTTATAGATAAAAATATTGGGTACAGGGAGACTAGGCATCAAGAGAGTTTAGTGCAGAAGAAGCTCACAAAGATATTGGGTCACTCATCTAGATGCTTGTTTACACTTCTACTGTATTATCTCTATGGCAGTGTTAGAGATATTGAAGTTGAACTTTGTGGTGGGGTTTATGAGAGTGGTCAAGGGAAGGGTTCTGTTTGTGTATGGGGAGATTTTTGAAATCAGATCAGGAGAATATGGTTTGGTGTGGGGTGAAGCAATTGGACAAGGCTCTTGTGCTCTTCAAGTTTGTGTGGGAAATCGCTAGAATGAAAGGTGTTTTGGAGCTGTAAGGCCATTTGTGGTGTGTTGGGGTTGAGAACAGGTCACTGGCACATAGAGAACCATCTACCATCTACGCTTGTCATCGTCACCCACTCAACACCGCCTCTTGATGCTGCCAGCACCCATCACTATCATAGTTGCCACATGTGCATGTGTGCACTCGAGATCACTTTAGTAAGTGTGACAGAAATAAGTGTTTTTTCGCTGACAATCCAAAAACAATTTTTGAAAAAGTAATTTTTATGTTAATTGTTTTTTACTGCAAACATTCATACAATGCTTATTTAATAATAGTGTTTTTTATAAATTATTTTTGATAAATATATTTTTAATAAGTACTTTTTGGATTGCATTATTCATCCCAAACATGACCTGGATATTCATCTCCTCAATCTGCAATAAAAACCTCTTGTGGGAATTTGAAAAGCAAGGTGCGAGCAAACACTCTAAAGAGAGTCTCACCATAAGTTACTAAATTTAAAGATATTGTGCACAACCCATTGGAAGGAACGTTTAAGTAACCAAAATCCATATTTTTGGGCATGCATACTTTTGGCATAAAATATATGTCAATTGGAAATTTTTTTATATCTATATCGTATCCAGCTATTCTCTGATGTTACTAAGAAAATATTCATATGCGGAACAAGTCTACAGCACAACAGGTGAATTCGCCGACCAAATCTAGACATTTTTGACTTAAACTACTTGGACCAGCTCAGTCATGACAACAAAGCAACTTAGCAGTGTCTGGAGGAATTCCATTTATATTGGCAAAAGGATTGAAGATAAATTACACCATCAAATCTTACCTTGGGAATGAAGAATCCATCTCTAGAATGCCACACCATTTCTAAGTAAGACTACCACTAATGACCAAATATTCCCCTAAATATCCTAACAAACTAGAAGCCCACACCATCATTGCTTAAGAACCACACTACCCTATTGTATAAATAGGCAGACCATTGTCTTGCCAAAACATAGTGTGCAATTGTAATCTCAATAGTGTAACTGTCTTCTTCTCCAAGTAAAACAAACCAGAGGTGTCACACCCCCACCCCGGATCACATAGGGTGGGCGACGGACTGGCCACCAAGCCCTTAACCAACCAATCTTGTGCATAATAAATGTAAAATACAATGGAAGACAAATAATAAAGTGATTCATTCCACTAATTTAATGAATACCAGATGAATGAACTAAACATCACCAACATCATTACTAAATCCATGTAAAATAATAACCAAACTGTAAGGTTCTCTACTCCAAACATAAGTAACAATGTTTCCAAAATAATTAAATACTTGTCTCAAAATTACAAAAAGACATTTATTCCTTAAGACCTATAGTAAAATAAATCTTCAAGTCCTCTAATCTCTTATCTATTTGTAAACTTAATCCTCACCTGAAAAAAATATTAAATGTTTGGATGAGTGCAATGTCCCGTGAATAGCAATCACCTCTAATGAGGTGTGAAAATAAATCTCAGAGTTTATATACAAAAATAAACTTTGATACACACATAAGTATAATAAATTATACCCCAACCCCTCCCACATAATCATTTGAACAAAATAATTTCATGATCACAAATAACTTTATAAATGAAAAGACATTTATAACTCAAAACACTCACACACACATTCAGTTTCAAATACATTTGTCAAATCATGTTTGTTATCACTAACTTGGTAACTGGCATAGTCTCTTGTTACTACTAGCCTAGTAACTAACCTAATCTCTTGTCATCACTAGCCTGATGACTGACCCCGTCTCTTGTTACTACTAACCTGATAACTGACACAGTCTCTTATTACCACTTAGACCTAGTAACTCCAATCCTCATCTCATAAACATAATTTTCACATATACAAAAACTGTANATTCAGTGTCATGGATGCGCCTTGCACCTACAAAAGTTACAGATTCACCTGCTTCCCCTAAATGGGAAGATGTTCTTGAGATGTTCCATAACCTTATAAATTGCTTGAGAGATGAAAAGGAGTTCCTTTTACATGTTTCGAAGCTTGAGGTGATGAAATAAGGGCTTTCCCAGATCAAGGATGTTTTTATAGATAAAAATATTGGGTACAGGGAGACTAGGCATCAAGAGAGTTTAGTGCAGAAGAAGCTCACAAAGATATTGGGTCACTCATCTAGATGCTTGTTTACACTTCTACTGTATTATCTCTATGGCAGTGTTAGAGATATTGAAGTTGAACTTTGTGGTGGGGTTTATGAGAGTGGTCAAGGGAAGGGTTCTGTTTGTGTATGGGGAAATTTTTGAAATCAGATCAGGAGAATATGGTTTGGTGTGGGGTGAAGCAATTGGACAAGGCTCTTGTGCTCTTCAAGTTTGTGTGGGAAATCGCTAGAATGAAAGGTGTTTTGGAGCTGTAAGGCCATTTGTGGTGTGTTGGGGTTGAGAACAGGTCACTGGCACATAGAGAACCATCTACCATCTACGCTTGTCATCGTCACCCACTCAACACCGCCTCTTGATGCTGCCAGCACCCATCACTATCATAGTTGCCACATGTGCATGTGTGCACTCGAGATCACTTTAGTAAGTGTGACAGAAATAAGTGTTTTTTCGCTGACAATCCAAAAACAATTTTTGAAAAAGTAATTTTTATGTTAATTGTTTTTTACTGCAAACATTCATACAATGCTTATTTAATAATAGTGTTTTTTATAAATTATTTTTGATAAATATATTTTTAATAAGTACTTTTTGGATTGCATTATTCATCCCAAACATGACCTGGATATTCATCTCCTCAATCTGCAATAAAAACCTCTTGTGGGAATCTGAAAAGCAAGGTGCGAGCAAACACTCTAAAGAGAGTCTCACCATAAGTTACTAAATTTAAAGATATTGTGCACAACCCATTGGAAGGAACGTTTAAGTAACCAAACTCCATATTTTTGGGCATGCATACTTTTGGCATAAAATATATGTCAATTGGAATTTTTTTTATATCTATATCGTATCCAGCTATTCTCTGATGTTACTAAGAAAATATTCATATGCGGAACAAGTCTACAGCACAACAGGTGAATTCGCCGACCAAATCTAGACATTTTTGACTTAAACTACTTGGACCAGCTCAGTCATGACAACAAAGCAACTTAGCAGTGTCTGGAGGAATTCCGTTTATATTGGCAAAAGGATTGAAGATAAATTACACCATCAAATCTTACCTTGGGAATGAAGAATCCATCTCTAGAATGCCACACCATTTCTAAGTAAGACTACCACTAATGACCAAATATTCCCCTAAATATCCTAACAAACTAGAAGCCCACACCATCATTGCTTAAGAACCACACTACCCTATTGTATAAATAGGCAGACCATTGTCTTGCCAAAACATAGTGTGCAATTGTAATCTCAATAGTGTAACTGTCTTCTTCTCCAAGTAAAACAAACCAGAGGTGTCACACCCCCACCCCGGATCACATAGGGTGGGCGACGGACCGGCCACCAAGCCCTTAACCAACCAATCTTGTGCATAATAAATGTAAAATACAATGGAAGACAAATAATAAAGTGATTCATTCCACTAATTTAATGAATACCAGATGAATGAACTAAACATCACCAACATCATTACTAAATCCATGTAAAATAATAACCAAACTGTAAGGTTCTCTACTCCAAACATAAGTAACAATGTTTCCAAAATAATTAAATACTTGTCTCAAAATTACAAAAAAGACATTTATTCCTTAAGACCTATAGTAAAATAAATCTTCAAGTCCTCTAATCTCTTATCTATCTGTAAACTTAATCCTCACCTGAAAAAAATATTAAATGTTTGGATGAGTGCAATGTCCCGTGAATAGCAATCACCTCTAATGAGGTGTGAAAATAAATCTCAGAGTTTATATACAAAAATAAACTTTGATACACACATAAGTATAATAAATTATACCCCAACCCCTCCCTCATAATCATTTGAACAAAATAATTTCATGATCACAAATAACTTTATAAATGAAAAGACATTTATAACTCAAAACACTCACACACACATTCAGTTTCAAATACATTTGTCAAATCATGTTTGTTATCACTAACTTGGTAACTGGCATAGTCTCTTGTTACTACTAGCCTAGTAACTAACCTAATCTCTTGTCATCACTAGCCTGATGACTGACCCCGTCTCTTGTTACTACTAACCTGATAACTGACACAGTCTCTTATTACCACTTAGACCTAGTAACTCCAATCCTCATCTCATAAACATAATTTTCACATATACAAAAACTGTAGTTTTAGTCCCAACACACAATTTTTCTTTCATCACCAAAATAATGATATAAAATTATCTCACAAGTTTTCTAAAATTCACATGTAGAACAGTTCACAAATTCAAAATATTTAAATGCAACCCCAAACATCAACACATATATCATATATATGAAAAATCCACACGCACAAACCCACACATTGAATATAGAAAATCCTCCCAAAAGAAGTAGTAAACTACTCATCTTGATTCCCAAAATCCAATTCAAAGCTCTCTTTCCCAACTTTAATGCAATCACTACCTAATCCAATAATAACATATAACGACGAATCTTTATTCTTAATTTTGTCGTTTCACGATTCTATATTTAATTTTTGTACTTTCTATCCACTTATATATATATATATATAGAAAATCCTCCCAAAAGAAGTAGTAAACTACTCATCTTGATTCTCAAAATCCAATTCAAAGCTCTCTTTCCTAACTTCAATACAATCACCACTTAATCCAATAATAACATATAACGATCAATCTTTATTCTTAATTTTATCGTTTCGCGATTATGATTATATATATATATATCCTTTCTAATATGAGGTTATAGTGTATAAAAGTATTCTGGGCTGTTTAGAAAAACTTTTGGGGTTAAATCATAATTTTTGAAACTTTTGGGGTCAAAGTGTAATTTTCTTAAAAAAGAATTTTTTGTTTTCGGGCTGCCATAAATTTTCTAGAATTCTATTCTTCCAAATTATGTCTAAAAACACCTATATTAGCATCTTTCACTAAAATCCATTTATATTCATCAATATTTTTTACCATGAATATTTATATAATAAAATAGTTAGATTTCTTTGTCTTTAATTTTTCGCGGCTTAGATCGCTTGATGATTATTGTTTTGACGGTTTTCATGCCAACTTTTTTTAAGACTATTGTCACTCATTTAACTCTCTTTATGTCTACCTTATATTTTCTCTCTCTCTCTCTCACTCTCATATTATTATCTTATTTTTTATGTTTCCCAAGTGTTATTTTTTATTATTTACTTTATAAAATATATGAAACTACATGTTATGCAATTATTTATTTCATAAAATTAATTCAAAATTTTATATATTTGACAACATGTATTTTGTCACTTGCTTCTTAATTTGTAAATAACACTTAATGTAAATAAAAAATA
>CAUOFW020002725.1:686210-713532 GCA_963454935.2 Ilex paraguariensis
TTTTTTTTTGTTTGAGATATTTATTACATGGGGATAAGGTGGATTGAAAATATGATGATTTTGTTTATAATTTTATATTGTTATTAGATTGATTGGTGGTAAAGGTGATAAATTCATGAGTCTTATAAATGAGCAAAATTTTATTTATTACTTAAAGATTATAAATTTCAATGAATTGAGTTAGTATTTTTATTTTTTTGAGGCATTTGTATATGTGGTATTGTTTTGAAGATTTTTATATATTTTTACGACAGTTTTATTAATATGGAGAATATGATCGGCGATATATTTCAATTCATTTTAAAAGAAGAATTGGTATGAAAATTTTTAGACCATTCTTTTTGAATTTGGGCAATTGTGTAAAAAAATTTTGTTTGTTATATAGTGCCTTCAAGCACGGATAATGACTAATATATATATATATATTACTACTTATGATAAACCTAACACTTTGATTGAATAAAATACCAAACCCATAAATTAAATAATAAATTTATACTTTTAATGGATTCAAGTCCTTTCTTTCTTTCCTCCTCCTTCTTCCTTCTTTCTCTATCTTTCTCCCTCTTTTCTTCTTTGTTCACGGGACTGCCCCTCCACAAGCTTTCTCACCAATAAAAACCCTACATATATATATATATATATATAAAAAGGGTTTGACCTATCAAATGATACTATCTTATTTAAACCACATGTATTATAGTCATAATAGGTTTGTATAATTATTTGAAATTTTCCCCTACACCCAAAAAGCTAAATTAACTCTATTGATTTTCAAAACATATCCATAAGCCCATAAAGATAGAGTCCAAGTCAAACAAAAGTCTAAAACTTATTAAATCCAATTTATTCCCTTTATTATTATTATTGTAATTATTATTTTATTTTTTTTATACTTGGCTATTACAAGAGGAGCAAGAACCTCTATTACAGTGGACTAGTCTAACTCTTCAGTTTAATAGATTATTTATTTCCTTGTATTCTAGCTTACTGGTATTCTCCCCCCCCCCCCTTCCTCCAAACACACACACACACAACTTATTCATCACTTATAGAGCTCCACTAATATTTTTTCTTTTAATTCTATTCTTGGCGCCTCATCTGTCAATAATAAGTGAGAAACTCACTTGTATACAATGAATCATACTTGAATCATGATAAATGATTCGCTAAGAAGGAATAAATTGTCCTTAATTTATTTATGAGTTAATAAATTCATAAAATATTTTTTACTCCAAATTTTAAAATACTTGGCAAAACCCAATTGGAAAGAATATTTGGCTAACCAGAATTTTAATTCTGATAACTTATTCAAACTGTATCCATAGTAAAAGCTTAGTTCTGGAAAACCTCCTAAGATTTTAGAAATTATGACAAAACCCTTGACGTTTAAGGTCAGTTTTCAGTCAACATTACTCCTTCGACTGTCCATTAATGGACCTTGAAATTTTTTTTTTTTTTTTTGAAAACCTACAAATTTAAAATTTTTGGGATTAAAAGTGTAGTGAGATTAGATCTATAATTTAAATTGGTATAATAAACTAGAAGAATTACAAAGACAGGTATAAATTGATTCAAGTCACTAGTTTGATCTATTTGCCAATATTTGAAAAGAGTAAAAAAAATCTTAATTTTAAACCATTAATTAAAAATTTTAATGTACTTTCCAAATAAGATTAGAATTACAATTAATATGAGATTCAAATTTCCTATTAGTCAATAAACAAATTTGGTAAGTTTTACCATTTAATTCCACACATTTTTGGTGGTGACCATTAGAGCATGCTTTATCGGCTCACATAAAAAGAACTTGCCAAAGGGTACGGCGCTTAGTTTTCACGACAGCTTAGTGCATAGTTTCCATGACAATTTCATGACCCTTGGATTGTAATCTAACTATTCACGTGAAAAATTTCCACCAGAGATTGTGGTGCAGAGTTTCCATTACTACGCTACTATATATATACACACGACACACATATTTCATCGAAAGTTAAATAATTTCGATTCTATAATCATTCAAACCTGAGCAGCAAGCAGGTCTCTAATTTACTTGGCATTACATCCTTTTCTTCAGCTTGCCAATTAAAGACATTAATTTAAGTAAACCATATGTCAAAAGGCAATGAAACTACAAACTATGATACCCATTGAATGTTCAAAAGTACAAATACGATGAGTATAGAATNATCTAACTATTCACGTGAAAAATTTCCACCAGAGATTGTGGTGCAGAGTTTCCATTACTACGCTACTATATATATACACACGACACACATATTCCATCGAAAGTTAAATAATTTCGATTCTATAATCATTCAAACCTGAGCAGCAAGCAGGTCTCTAATTTACTTGGCATTACATCCTTTTCTTCAGCTTGCCAATTGAAGACATTAATTTAAGTAAACCATATGTCAAAAGGCAATGAAACTACAAACCATGATACCCATTGAATGTTCAAAAGTACAAATACGATGAGTACAGAGTATTTAGACGAAAACTTACAAACAAGTATAGCTTACTCATTGGAGAATTAAAAGGTTTTGCTGTTTTTTTTTTGTCAGAAAAAAGCCTTGATGGTTTGAATAAAGGTAAGCACAAGCAATACAACTGCAGCAACAGTGGAAGCAGTTCTCCACGGAGTACTGAAATAATCACGGTTTCAGAGTTGCCTTCCATTTATGTCGTGGGACGTTGCAATATTTATTCATGTCCTTACATATGTCACGATAATAGTATGGTCCACATGTAGCACCAGTGCAAAGGTTATTGAAGAGAGTTGCCACTGCAGAGCTGTCGTCTACTACGCTATAAAGAACTCCACTCTTGATAAGTAACTCCACATCTTGAGCAGAGTCAATAAGCCTATCCATGAAAACAAGATAATCAATTATGTAAGTATCAGGATAATAATGGCATACCTCCAAAGCAACAAGGTTTCTATATAAAACTTCGGTCACGTCTTCTACAATTAATCTAGGGACTTGTAACACTCCATTTGTATATGTTATGTCAAGTAAACGATGGTTTGATGATGCACTCATAATCATTCCTGCCTCTTGCATCTCCGTTGCTTGTGGCATCTCTGAAAAATAAAAAATCTTCTTCCCAATCCAATGACCGTGGACTTGACGGTAAGAACCATACCCTAGCAAATCAACAAAATGCTTCACTTCAGTATTTGATGTATCCAGTGCAATGTCCTCAATCGGAACGAAGGCTCGGATGCAAAACATGGAAAGCTGGCGGAAAGAGGGCAGGTGGTGGTCTGGGTTTGAATGGAATGCTAGGTTGAATACACCCTCTATTATAAAGAATGGAAGCTGATTTTCAAGTAATATTATGTCTGATCCCACTTGAGTAATCACCCGTTGATCACTTAGATGGTCAAGTAATATTACGCCTTCTAGTTCTACCACTTGATCATCAGCATATCCAATATTCAAAAACACCTCAATGATGAAACAACAATCCAAAAGGATCATGTTCACAAAGCTATCACTGTTAAGCTTGTCAAATCTTTCTGCTTAACAGTTGCGAACTCCCAGTTCCAACTCTTTTATCATGCTTACACAATCATCCAAAGTGATGTGAGTACGACCAAGGAATGCTTTCAAGCACCTGAATTTGAACTCTTGCCTGCCTACCAACTCCTTTTCTGCATGGTGTAGTGTGCCAACAGAAACTATTTGGGGTGTATAGGCTTTTGGGTTCCGTTCTCGAATTCGTCTTGGAACTCTATAGATACAGCATTCGGGCGATATAGGAAGGTAAAGCAAGTATATTCTTCTTAATGGAATGTACCAATGGAATATGGGTATATTTGTCCATTCTTTTTCTGGTACCTGGTGACATTTTAGAGAAGAAAGAAGGCACAATCAACACATTATTCCTTCATGATTAGTTGGCAATTAAAAGAAAAAAAAAACCCAAAGTGATGTAGTGCATACTTTCGCAACCTATAGTCCCTCGAAGCTATTGTCAGGTAGATTGACGTGTTAACAGACTTCTTTATGCTCAAGGGTGGAGTCAAGATTTCGCATTAGAGGTGATAAATGATTACCGAAAAAAATTTCACCATTTTATACAAATACATTTACAAGCATGAAAAAATATATTAGAAAGTATAGCCTTCACCAAAAGCCCGTTGGTATGATTACAACAGGTAAAGTTTTTTTTTTGGGTAAGTAAACAGGAAGTTGTATTGATAAAAAAACAAATGTTCAGAGCTGCATCCAATCCCTAAGGGAAAAGACCAAAACAAAGAAACAAGGAGAAAGCGTACAAAAAATACATCATGTGCAAATACAAGAGCCTGGAAGTTGCCACGGAGAAGCTGCCTANCTGCATTTTGCACTCCCCACAGACTACGCAGCCTGTAAAAAGCGTACAAAAAATACATCATGTGCAAAAACAAGAGCCTGGAAGTTGCCAAGGAGAAGCTGCCCAGTCTGTGAAGAGGAGTGTCCTTGATTTTGACTGAGAGGAGCCTACTTCTCACCATATTCAAGACAGTTAATTGGGGAATACCTGAATCTTTATACTCATTGGTGAAAATTCTATGATTTCTTTCACCCCGTAAGACATAGACAGCGACAGCAAGGCAAAGTTTCCTAATGGAATTCTACAGATTCTTGTCTTTCCATTGGGTGGACATAGCCTCAATGAGACTCTGCCAAGAAGAAGAACGCCATGGCTAATCACACTTACTGATGACATTCCTCCAAACACTCTTTGAGTAAGAGCATTCAAAGAAAAGGTGAGAGTGAGATTCTTGATCAGCTCTACAAAGCACACAGGTAGTTCCACTATTGGGTGTAAAACTAAGGATTCTGTCCTTTGTGGCCAGCCTACACCTAATAGCAAGCCAAAGGATAAAGCTGGATCTAGGAATGCAGAGATTGAACCAAATAAGATGGTACCACAGCACCTCTGGTTTGGTGGTCTTGATTAGATTCCAAGTTGAAGAAGTTGAGAATTTTTCATTTACTCGGGGAAGCCATTTGAACTCATCCTTTGTATCCATTGTTGGGGAGTAATTGGGCATAGTTGAGATGATCTCCTCAATAACTCTGGAGTTTCTAGGATTTACTGGAGGCCACCTCCACTGGTTACCTTGGATAATGGAGGCAACCTTGGCATTCTTAGGGATCCCAGAATCATAAATCACTATAGGACCCCATTTAAGAAGGAAAGGACCGTTAGGATGCCAAAAATCATGCCAGAGAGATATACTCCTACCATTTCCAATAACATAAAGAATGAAAAGTCTTGCTAACTCCCTGACTTGTAGTAGCTTTCTCTAGTTCCATGAGCAGACTTGTGATGGTTTGGCTTCCCAAATGCTCTTGCCTCTAAGATGGTGGTCCTTGATCCAATTGGTCCAAGTGTTATTCTCGTCAGAAATTAAGTGCCAGAGATGCTTGAGCACGAGGGCTTTATTCCAAGCCCTTAAATCTTTCAATCCTAAGTCCCCCTTCCTTTATGGGTGCACAAACCTCACTCCAAGCAACTTTGGCAGCCTTTGTTTTCATTTCAGTTCTAGACCATAAGAAAGATCTGAGCTTCTAATCAATTGCATGGAGGACCTTCTTAGGATGCATAAGATGACTAGCCTAATACACCTGGATGCTACATAACACAGATTTAATGAGCTGAAGTCTTCCAGCATAAGACAGAGCTCTATTAACCCACGAATTAATCCTTGAATCCACTTTCTCAAGTAACAAACAACAGTCTTGCAACTTAAGCTTAGTGGTAATAATAGGGATCCCAAGATCATTCAAAGGCAGACAACCAATGGAAAAATCGAAACACCTAGCCATCAACTATTGTTGCTCATCCAGAANACATAACACAGATTTAATGAGCTGAAGTCTTCCAGCATAAGACAGAGCTCTATTAACCCACGAATTAATCCTTGAATCCACTTTCTCAAGTAACAAACAACAGTCTTGCAACTTAAGCTTAGTGGTAATAATAGGGATCCCAAGATCATTCAAAGGCAGACAACCAATGGAAAAACCGAAACACCTAGCCATCAACTATTGTTGCTCATCCAGAACACCTGAAAGAGAAGATGTGGCTTTTGGAAGGATTGGCCTTTAAACCAGATAACATTTGGAATTTATCAAGTGCCTTTTTAAGAACTTCAACTGATTTGGGGTCCCCATGGCATAACATGATTAAGTCATCAGCAAAGCAAAGTTGGGAAATCTTTTGTCTTTTGCATCTCCAATGATATTTAATCTAAGGCTCATCTTGAATGCCTTGCTCAAGAATTCTTGACAGCACATCCATCATAATGACAAATAAATAAGGAGACATTGGGTCTCCTTGTCTAAGACCTCTACCGCTTGGGAAGTACCCTGCCAATTCCCCATTAATATTGGTAGAAAACTTAGGAGTAGTAATGCATTCTCTAATTCATTTGACCACAATTCTAGGAAGATTAAGAGCAGCTAGCACATCAAGCAAGAAATCTCAGTCAACCATGTCAAAAGCCTTCATTAAATCAACCTTGATAGCACATTTGGGGGCCCCATCATTCTTATGATAGTTCTTAAGCAGTTCCTGGGCAAGGAGAATATTGTCTCCAATTCTTCTACCCTTTATAAAGGCATTTTGAGATGGGTTGATCACATGGGGAAGAAGGATTTTAAGCCTATTTGCAATAATTTTGGAGATTACCTTATATAGGGTATTACAACATAAGATAGGTCTAAAATCAGACATGCTTGTGGGGTTTGGGACTTTCAGAACAAAAGCAAAAATAGTAGCATTTAGTTCCTTGAGAAGCTGAACTATGGCAAAAAAATTCTTTAACAACNAATCAGACATGCTTGTGGGGTTTGGGACTTTCGGAACAAAAGCAAAAATAGTAGCATTTAGTTCCTTAAGAAGCTGAACTGTGGCAAAAAATTCTTTAACAACAGCAACAATGTCATCACCAATGATAGACCATGCCTTTTGGAAGAATAGCCCATTGAACCCATCAGGACCTGGAGTTTTATTGGGATTGAGAGAGAAGCAAACTTCTTTAATTTCAGCCCTAGTAACTTCATTGCTAAGAATCAGAGCTTGCTCCCTTGAAATGGTGCTTTGCAAAATATTCCGTATAGTAGAAGCTCCGCAAGGATCCTAAGAGCTTCTCCTACCCATCAAGTTTTGAAAAAAATTCACTGCCTCATCTTTAATTTCCTTATCGCTTTTAGCAAAAGACCCATCCTGTCTTTGTATGGTGATAATCTTGGAATTGTTCCTTCTGCTTGAGATGGATTTGAAGAAGAATAAGGAGTTTTTGTCACCTACATCTAACCATTGGATTCTGGACTTCTGTCTCAAAAAATTTTCCTTGATTTTTAAGGCCTCAAAGCATTTTCCCACCAATTCTTTTTCAAGAGTCCTGAGTGATTGGTCTAGTGGATTGGTAACCAGTTGCCTTTGGCAGCTGAAAGTTGATCCTTTGCCTCAATAGCCTTGACAGTAACATCACCAACTTTCTCCTTGTTGATTTTTTTAAACTCAACTTTCAAGAGCTTTAGCTTTTGGTTGACTTGGAATTGAATAGTTCCCCTAACTTGAGTTTGCCAAATGAAAAGAAAATCCTCCCTCTCAACAATGAAATTGAAGAACTTAAAAGGGCATTTTTTAGCTTTGAAATCATTCCATGATTTAACCACAATGGGGCTGTGATCAGAAATACCAACAGGAAGGAACTCAATTGCAGCCATTGGGAATCTAAGAATCCAAGCATTATTGACCATAGTTCTGTCCAGTTTCCTAACAGTACAACCTGGTCCCCTATTATTACACCAAGTAAACTGAACACCCGAGTATCTCAAGTCAGTGATTTCAACTACTTGAATGACATTTTCAAACTCATCCATGGCCAAAGTCCTCCTAGCTGAGCCACCAAGAATTTCTTCAATTGATCTAACTATATTAAAGTCCCCAAGGATTATCCAGGGATCATTAATAGTAGTTCTTGATACACTCTCCATGTCACCCCAAAGCCTTCTTCACTCTATATCATCGTTAGAACCATAAACCATAGTAAGAGCAAATGATGTCATGCTTGCATGATGAGTGACCTTGCAATGAATAGCTTGGTCCATTTCAGCTAACTTTTGTACACTGATGCTTTGAGGATTCCACCCAATCCATACCCTATCCAGCGTGTGACTGTTATAATTATCACACCAACACCAATCTCTGATGATGGTTCTCCTGGCAACATCCTTATTAACAACCTTGACCTTGGTTTCGACTATACCAACCAAGTCAAGCTGCTATTCAAAAATTATTTTTCTAATCTCCATTTGTTTAGGGGTGGAGTTAAGACCCCTAATATTCCAGCAAGATAGATTGATCATTTGGGTTTAGGTAATCCTTGACCCTGGGCTTTAGGAACCCCAACTTTCCCTTGGATTGGAGATTTTTGGTTTTGTTTCTTCTTTCAATTTGTACCAATTGAAATTCCATCAATGTTCTTCACTTTTCTACTTAGGATGCTTTTTACCGGGGAAGCTGATTTCTCCATGTCGTTCCCCTGCTACTTAGAAAGGTCCACCACAAGGCTAGCAAACTTCTTGCAAGTCGCAATGTTAACAGGAGCCTTAAGAGTGGGAGAGGACTGGATTACCACATTCCCAGTAGGAGCAAGAATCTCCTCTTGAGACTGTTGAGGTGACTCAAGCAATGTAAGATGGGGGACATTTGAGCTTGTACTACATTTATACAGATTTTCTTGATTCTGCTCTTGACTCCGTTCTGCTATAGCTGGATCAATAACCATTTCCTTGCCCTTTTCTAAGGGAGTCTTTTGTTTCCATACTTTCTTAGTTGTACCCATATAGCACTTAGAGTTACTATGTCCAAACACCACTACAACAAAAATCGTTTTTTACGACGATTTTTTTCGTCGCTAAATTAAAAGAAATCGTCGCAAAATATTTTTTGTGACAATTTATTTTCATTGCGTTTTCGTCGCAGAAAGTCTTTTGTGACACAAATTTATTTTTATCGCAAAAAAAATTTCTTGCAATGAAAAAAAAACGTCGTGAAAAGTTAAAAAAATGTANACACAAATTTATTTTTATCGCAAAAAAAATTTCTTGCAACGAAAAAAAAACATCGCGAAAAGTTAAAAAAATGAAACTAAAACCTATTCTCCCAGCATAAAAATATTAAAATAATAATTTAATTAATTTTTTGTGACGTAAATAAATCGTCGCCCAAAATTTTTTTAATAAAAATATTAATTAAAATAATTTTTCGCGACGTTAATAAATCGTCGCAAATAAATTTTTACATAAATAAAAATGGTTTATATAATAATTTAATTAAGTTTTTGCGACGTAAAAAAAGCGTCGCGAATAATTTTTAAATAAATTAAAAATGTAAAAAATAATAATTAAATTAATTTTTTGCGACATAAAAAAAGTCATCGCAAATATTATTTTAATAAAAAAAGTAAAAAATAATTTAATTAATTTTAGTGACGAAAAAAATCGTCGCAAAAATATTTTTAATTAAAAATATGTAAAAAATAATTGAATAAATATATTTGCGACATAAAAAATTCGTCGCAAAAAAGGTTGGTACTGCAATTTTGGCGACGATTTTTATTTCGTCGCAAAAATGTTCATTTTTTTTTATTTTATATAAAGAAATCATTTTTCCAATAAAATTTTTCGCTTATACACCAATAATACCTGTGTTTAATAAAAACTAACATAATTAATACATTTAACATCTTTTTCTAAAAAAAATAAAATTTTATTTCCAAAAAGAATGAATTACAAGAATCAAAGAACAAAAAGTCCTAAAAATAGAAAAAATAACTTTAATCCTTCAAGAGGATTTAAATCATCTCTAATTACATTTAATGTCTCTTAAACTTAAACAGCTCCAACAGTCTAGCTCCATGCATTGAAATATCATGTCAAAGCTCAACACTATCCGTCCAGGATCTACATAATCAAACTGACTACCACACATAACCTTCCTCCTCCAAGCAATAGGGATCTTGGACTGATGCTGATGCAAAACTAACCATCCATCCAGTGGCAGAATACCACTTTCTGAAAAATTAATAAAAGCAAAATAAAAGTATTGAAAGAGAAATGAATAATTTACAATGGAAACAAGTGTTGATAAAGTAGTTTGGATAAACTAAGAGAAAAATCAGTGCAGTGCTAGCCAGTATCACAATTTCAGAACTGAGCAACTTACCTCAACAACCTTTTCATCATTTGTTTCTATGATTACCCCTACTGCTGCATTTCNAAAAAAATAAAATTTTATTTCCAAAAAGAATGAATTACAAGAATCAAAGAACAAAAAGTCCTAAAAATAGAAAAAATAACTTTAATCCTTCAAGAGGATTTAAATCATCTCTAATTACATTTAATGTCTCTTAAACTTAAACAGCTCCAACAGTCTAGCTCCATGCATTGAAATATCATGTCAAAGCTCAACACTATCCGTCCAGGATCTACATAATCAAACTGACTACCACACATAACCTTCCTCCTCCAAGCAATAGGGATCTTGGACTGATGCTGATGCAAAACTAACCATCCATCCAGTGGCAGAATACACTTTCTGAAAAATTAATAAAAGCAAAATAAAAGTATTGAAAGAGAAATGAATCATTTACAATGGAAACAAGTGTTGATAAAGTAGTTTGGATAAACTAAGAGAAAAATCAGTGCAGTGCTAGCCAGTATCACAATTTCAGAACTGAGCAACTTACCTCAACAACCTTTTCATTATTTGTTTCTATGATTACCCCTACTGCTGCATTTCCTTCATTTCTATTAATGGTAGATCACTTATCATTGACCAATACGTCATCTATAATTGAAGAGAATTAAGAGAAAAAAAAATTGAAAGTGATCCCAAGCCGAAATAAGACATGCACTCGCTACAATCATGCAGAAAAGACTACAGATTATGTTATTGATTGCCCACAAAATGCCACAAAATCACAACAAAGAAAACAAACATAAGCATGAAGAGAGAACTATGCAGATGCTAGTACAATATAGGTTGTTGCATCAACAACAAATGATTAGCAATCCACACAGCATGAATGCAAAAACGTATGATTTCAGCTTTCACATGTGAAATGGGTTGTGTACCAAGCCTTACTTGGATCTATGAAATCATAGATTTCATCGTCATTGAATCCATGCATTACAACACAGTTCACCTGAGATATGACACATAAGAAAGACATTTCAGTTGTGAATTTAAACAAAACTTTGACATTGAACAAGAAGTAATCAGAAGCTTAGCCTAAAACATATAGCGATAATATATTACCACAACTAATTTTTTTTTAAAAAAAAAACTAACATAATACATGAACCAAGAATAAATGGCAAAACAGAAAAAAATGAAATACACTATTAAAAAGTTGGATAGAACATACTTTAATAGGATTGTATCAAGGTGATATGATTTTCTCTATCAGACTTTTACGGCAACATGATCAACGGGAGATCAATGCTACTCGTCAGAGGTTTTCTGCCTCCTCCTAGTTTATTTACTGTTCGATTTTTTATGGAAGCATACAAATCAAGCAACCAGAATACCTCAATCACATGGATCAAGTCTAGACTAAAGCCCATTCAAAAAACACAGTCCAGTATATTTTCAGGCTTTAGGTCAGTGTGAATTAACTGNCTCCTAGTTTATTTACTGTTCGATTTTTTATGGAAGCATACAAATCAAGCAACCAGAATACCTCAATCACATGGATCAAGTCTAGACTAAAGCCCATTCAAAAAACACAGTCTAGTATATTTTCAGGCTTTAGGTCAGTGTGAATTAACCGTAAATCATGCATATCTGTTGGATATGACAAATCATAAAAAAATGTTAAACAAGAAATCTCACAATTATACATCTGTCGCTACACCCTGGACAAAAAGAACATGCCAAAAAAAATCCCAAAAAATTGATCAGAAAAGGAAAAGAAAATGNTATGACAAATCATAAAAAAATGTTAAACAAGAAATCTCACAATTATACATCTGTCGCTACATCCTGGACAAAAAGAACATGCCAAAAAACAAATCCCAAAAAATTGATCAGAAAAGGAAAAGAATACGGAAATCGAGATATAATTCAAGGCCAAGATTAATCCACATACATGCTACAGATTCCAAAAGCTGACGTCCAAATTCCCGAACATGATCCACAAGAAATGGGTAGTATCTATTTCTCTTTAGAAAATCATATAAACTTGGTCCAAAATATGCAGCAGCCACCATCATTCAATCCCAAAAAACATGGATCAGCTAAAAGGATCAGCACCTCAGAAACAGGCAACTTTCAAACCACCCCAGCAACAAAGAAATCCATTGCATCGCAGAACCCCAAGCTGGAACCAAGAAATTAGATGAAATAGCCCAAGTGGCATGAATAGTGTAAGACTAATGTATTCAGTAAGAATACTGTAGGGGGAGGGGTTTAAATATAAGACAATGTTGAAGTGACGTGATTTAGAAAATAATGACTCAAAACTAGAATAGGTATGCTGAATATTTAGTGCATACCTCACCGTGACGCCCTTTGGAACAATTTCCTCCATTTTACTGTGACAAATGCTGTATAGCTCAACAACATGTTTCCACACCCTGTTAAAGGAAATAAACACATAAAAAAAGGCATCATTTTAAGTGATACTTTGAACTACTTTTATATAAAATATGACTACAGACCTGTTTTAAAGATTAGTAAAATTGATTAATTGAGCAATTATAGCAACAAAAAATTTTCCTAAAGGAGGCAAAGGCTCACAAGTCACAACCTTGGGGCATAAATTGTATTGCCAAAAGCCTCAAAGAAGGCTTCAAAATTTTGATAGTATAGTTGTACGAAGAGCAATCAAAATCCAAGGAACATAGCATATGTAAATACAACAAAAAAAATTCCTACATGGACCACTGTCAAGAGACTTATGTTTGTGAGTGTAAAATCTACACCTATAATGCTTCTAGTACAAGTGGTACCTTATCCTTTACCATCAGCAACATCTACACCTATAACAACTGCTATCTGAGGCACTCTGGACCATATACATAACACAAATAACATAATATTTAACAGTGCAATGTGCAAGTAGTTAACAATGTAGAACCATATATTTTTTTTANCTGTCAAGAGACTTATGTTTGTGAGTGTAAAATCTACACCTATAATGCTTCTGGTACAAGTGGTACCTTATCCTTTACCATCAGCAACATCTACACCTATAACAACTGCTATCTGAGGCACTCTGGACCATATACATAACACAAATAACATAATAGTTAACAGTGTAGAACCATATTTTTTTTAAAAAGACAATGAAATATATGAAAGGAATAATTACAAGAAGCAAAGAACCAACAAGCAACAAAAGGGGACCAAGCCAGAAATGGCTTTAATCCTGCAAGACAAGAAAAAAGGGGATAAGAAATCTTCATGGAGGGAGGAGGACCCATCAGCAACTTAGAAGACGAGAAACGGCTGANCAAGCCAGAAATGGCTTTAATCCTGCAAGACAAGAAGAAAGGGGAGAAGAAATCTTCATGGAGGGAGAAGGACCCATCAGCAACTCAGAAGACGAGAAACGGCTAAAAACCAGCTGAGGGTCCAGCTGGACAACAAAATGACCAGCTGAACAGTCAGTTGGAACCAGGCACGGCAGGCAGCAACATGCGGGGCAGCTGAGGGCAGGCAAAAACAGTAGAAACATCCCCAGGAGCATTCTAGAAGAGAGCCCCCAGCTGACCCCCAGCTGGGAGGGGCAACTAAGAGATCATAAATGAAAGTGTAGTACATCCAACCCAAAAAGGAAAACCTCAGCTAAGATAAACCAAGAGACAAAAGGCNAAAGATCATAAATGAAAGTGCAATACATCCAACCCAAAAAGGAAAACCTCAACTAAGATAAACCAAGAGACAAAAGACAAAAGAGGAAGGGGAGCAACCCAATAATATCCAGCTGAAGGAGCATCATCTGACTTGAATGCATCGGGAAAAGTGAACAACGAAGTCCAAAGGTCAGGAAAAGAGACAGAGAGGATCGCCCAAGNGGAGGGGCAACTGAAAGATCATAAATGAAAGTGCAATACATCCAACCCAAAAAGGAAAACCTCAACTAAGATAAACCAAGAGACAAAAGACAAAAGAGGAAGGGGAGCAACCCAATAATATCCAGCTGAAGGAGCATCATCTGACTTGAATGCATCGGGAAAAGTGAACAACGAAGTCCAAAGGTCAGGAAGAGAGACAAAGAGGATCGCCCAGGAAAGATAACCCCTCCTCTCCCAATGGTGTTGTTCCTGATGATGCAGCAGCTTTGCCTTGAATGGCATCCAATGGACACAGAGGAAACACAAGAGAACCAGAAGCCCAAGTAGAAATAGTAGAAGAGCCGCAGAACCAACAGAAGACACCATCCCCTTCCCCATTCTGATAAACCATAGAGAACTTTCAAATTTACACAAACTTTTTTTGAATGAAAATGTACACATGAGTTTCCCTCTTATAATGAAAAGGAACAATTGAATCTGATTCACCATGATAGGAACACATAAAAGAATAGTGTCNAGAAATAGTAGAAGAGGCGCAGAACCAGCAGAAGACACCATCCCCTTCCCCATTCTGATAAACCACAGAGAACTTTCAAATTTACACAAACTTCTTTTGAATGCAAATGTACACATGAGTTTCCCTCTTATAATGAAAAGGAACAATTGAATCTGATTCACCATGATAGGAACACATAAAAGAATAGCNACACAGAAAAGAATAGTGTCACATAGCATAGCAGAGAACACCACGCAGCACACCCAATCCCATAAGCATAAATAAACAACAGAAGCATCCATCACAAAGAATATGTATCAATAAATAAAGATGAGCAGAANTCACATAGCATAGCAGAGAACACCACACAGCACACCCAGTCCCATAAGCATAAATAAACAGCAGAAGCATCCATCACAAAGAATATGTATCAATAAATAAAGATGAGCAGAAATGGACATGCAGAAAGAATATGTATCATTAAATCCAATCAAATCAAACACTAACTTGCAAAATTCAATTTAGCGGAACATCATCTTGTCATGATAAAATAAGAAAACAAAATTCATATACCTGAGAAAGAGCTTCCTACCTAAGCTTTTGTAACATTCAAGTTAAAAAAATTCACATGAAAACAAAAATTGAACACAAAGAGACATATTAAAAAAGCCCCAAGTTCAATAATGAAATGTAAATCAAAGATTAAAATTCATTATAATTTATTTTAACAATCCATTACACAAGGGGTAAAAAGATCAAATAGTATTTCAAATTCTGTGAAACATGTGTTTCTTGATTACCATGCTAATGGTAACTGAGATGCTGGACAGTGAGAAAATCAAAGAATTGTTTTACCTCTTAGAAAAATCAAAATCCTTGGTGGATTCACCCATGGCTCCTTTCAGCTCTTTTATTCATAGTTTCAGCTCTTTTACCAACTTGACATTCTGATGAAGTTGAACAACAATATTTTACATAAAATGTAATTAGACCGAAATCGAAAATTGTAGTCAGCATCAACCTGCTCAGATGCCCGCAGTTCATCAACAGTTTTCTTCAATTGTTCATAGTCATGCTTTGCTCTTTCTCGATGGTATGAGAGAAAGAGGATGAAGGCTTCGAGTTTGATCGGGGCTTGTGGCTTCACTGTCGATTTCTCACCTCCAGTATTACTGCATATGTTGAAAAAATTCTCCTGGAAAATTTTCAAGTTAACTTTGTCAAAATAACATTAAATTAATAACTTTGTAACATCTTCGTTGGTTGATTCAGATCACAATAACCACGAGTTAGTTAAAATTTATGAACAATAAAAAGATTAAGTGACACTGTTTTCATACAAGCAACCAACGAACCTAACTAGTTCAAAGTAGTTCTTCAAGTCACTTGATTAAAGCATAATTTGGACAAAGTAGTATCCTAAATTCCTAATTAAAATTACAAATTTAATTCAATTAGGTTTATATGTGTTGATATTTGTTAATTAGGTGTGTGTGATGTGAGTTTGTAACTTGCAAATTGAGTGAGTGTGTGTCAGATTAAGACAGGAAGAGAGACTAAGGGATGGGGAAATAGAGGAAAGAAGAAAGATTGAATGGACTGAGATTCGTGAATCGTGAATCCCGGCTCTCTGTGTGTGAGAGAGAGAGAGAGAGAAAGAGAGAAGAAAAGAGAAGACTTGCAGACCGAAATCAAATGCTTGTGCGTCTAGACTGGAGAGTTCGAGAGCTAAGTTGAGGAGTTGCTGGTTGTGCCTGTGCATCGTCTGGACTGGAGAAGAAGAGAAGACCGCCTTCACTGCCTTCCACTGCATTCTCATAATCACAGCCCTAATCAAAGAGGGAGAGAGAGTACTGTGTGTCGAGTGAAATAAACAAATAGTGGGAGATGGGGGAAAGTGAGAATGAGGGAAAAAGGGTATTTGGTAGGAGGGAAATCAACAAAGAAAATATTCGAAAATTAGTAAGGGATGGAGGCTGAAGTTGAATGGAAGAAATATTAATGGGTGGGCAATTCTGGACTGGACCTTGGTCACCATTGGACCAATGGAAGAAACAATATATGGATGGAGAGAGAGAGAGGGGGGGTTACCTAAGCCCAAGAGGGATGATGTCGCTGGCGGCAGTGTTTGATGGTTGGCGGTGTTCTAGGGCTCACTGGTGGAGAGAGATGGGGGAGATATGTATAGCGTAGTTGGCAGGAGGAAAAAAAAGAGGGGGAAAGAAGAGTATACTATTTGCAATGTTTTACAATAACATTGCTCAAAAAGTAGATTGTTATTTTTAAATTTTTTTATTTACGAAAAAGTTTACTAGTTGCGACGTTTTTTTGAAACCATCGCGAAACAAAAAGTAGATTGTTATTTTTTAATTCTTTTATTTATGAAAAAGTTAACTATTTGCGACATTTTTAAAAAACGTCGCCAAAAAGTAGATTGTTATTTTTGAATTTTTTTATTTACGAAAAAGTATACTATTTGCGACATTTTTTTAAAACGTCGCAAAACAACAATTAGATTGTCATTTTAAAAAAAAAATTAGATTGCTATTTTTAAAATTTTTATTTTCGAAATTTACTATTTGCGACGTTTTATAAAAATGTCGCAAATTGTTATTTTTTAATTTTTTATTTACGAAAAATTTTACTATTTGCGACGTTTTTAAAAAACGTCGCGAAAAATGAAGTAGATTGTTATTTTTAATTTAAAAAAACTATTGGTGTCGCGAATTGTTATTTTTAATTTTTTTATTTACGAAAATTTTACTANAAATATTTTATAAGGGTAAAATAGAGAGTTAAAAGTTTTTCATCTTAAAGTACTTAGATATAGATATATATAGATGTATAGTTAAATTCTCATCGTATCGAGTTTGTGTCATATATAAACTTTATTAAATAAGATTTGTATCTTGTTTGCCTAGCTCATGTCGGCCCATCTTGTTTCACATGTCCAACATGTGCACTCTTTTGCCACTCAACTTCTTAAAATTAAATCTCAATTTAATTTTTTGTTGAATTTTTTGATCATGTTTAAATTTGTGAGCTACACTCACAAATAATGGGCTCTAGAAGGGTTGGTGACCAGGTCTATCAAAACGACCAATACAATTGAGTCTAGTAATTCTAAAAAGGACCAACAAATTCAACATGAAATTAGTGAGTTTTAATATCATTTTATTGAGTTTGTATAATGAACAGGTGCTCAATACTAGGGATGCAACTCTGACGAGCTAGTCAAATTAAAAGATTAACCCAAAGTTGAAAACAAACTACCTTCGCAATAATAGGGGAAGTTTTGGTTAAATAGTCATGCAAATATTTTGTTATGAAAGACCGACGATTTGAGTATAAAAATAGACAATAACGTAATAAGAAATAATTAATATACACAAAGACACAAGAAATTTACGTGGTTCAACAAAAAACTTTGATTATGTACACGGAGCTGACCTAGATTCTATAGAGCAGGAGTGTAAAAGCAACAAAATTAAAAAATATTTAGCGAGAGCACTTTGAGAACGTCATATTATATGCATTAAGACAAACATTCGCCATAAAAGTTCATAAAAATAAAATATAAAAAATTAAATTTCATNTTTTTTTTTTTTTTGTAAGTAACAACCTGCTCATGTCAAAGTAGCTAAAACAAGTTAAGCTAATTTTTTACTTTGGGTTCTCAATCGTGAAAGAGACAAAAGAAATAAAGATGTGGCAACATCACAATCTGTTTCATTCAATGATGAATGACTTTGATAAAAACTTGTATAAATATAAACCATAAACAGTACATGTGAGGCAAAGCCTTTAACAAAATACTTTAGGCTCAGCCTAGTTTAATAAAAAGTATAAGCATGAACCAAAAAGAGACTCTACGAAATAGAATTCCAAAGAAAGTATAGGCCTTCACCTAGTACTTCCAAATGAATCACACTTTGAGAAAGCATCATTTGACAGAATGCAAATTCATGAAGCATTGGTAAATGTTGAAGCATCCAAAAACCCTTGTATGTTATTAAGTCCAAGCTTACTCCCTTCTTCCATGCTTACTAACATCATGTGCTAGTATGCATATACACATATAGATCAATTTTATCATTTAGTGTTCGCATTTAGCTTGCACTTGTTGGCCACTCATTTTTTGCATAAGCCTGTAGTAGTTGCAGAGTAAGGACAATGAAAAAATAAGTGTTGGTAGGTATGATTCATTTCCATTTCTACCGAGAATGCACCCAGTCCCTAAATGTGTAGTGGCTAGCCAAAGAATGAAAATCATTCTAGGTACACTAGAATTGTTGAGAGTAAAAAAGATGCACAAACTGAACGTAGAGTTCTGTATATATAGCTAAATAAGAGTGCAACTAACCAGAACACCCATCTGGTTTGGGTAAGAAATAAAAAGCATAGTAAGGACAAAATAGATAAAACACTAAACATCCTAATAACTAGGCTATAACTCCAACACTCACCCTCAAGTTAGGCACAAAGATGTCAATCAACCCAAGCTTGACAATGGAGTCCTAGAAAATGGATAACGTGACAGGTTTAGAAAAGATATCTGCAACTTAATCACTAGTCCCCACAAATGATGAGGTAACAATGTCGTAGATGATCTTCTCCTAAAGAAAGTGAACATCAATTTCTATATACTTCGTCCTCTCATGTAGTGCAGAGTCAAAAGCGAGCTGAATATCATATCGATTATCACAATATAGTGTAGATGGAGAAGTCAATAGAAATCTCAACTCGCCAAGAATAGACCAAAGTTAAATAATCTTACATGTGTCTAGTGTAAGTGTCTGATATTCTGTCTCTGTTGATGAATAGGAGATAATTGTTTGCTTCTCGCTCTTTCAAGAGATTAGATGAATCCCTCAAAAAGTATAGAAACTCGTAGTAGATCGACTGTCACAAACTCCCCCATAATTTAAATCTGAATAATAGGGTAGAGAATCGGTTTGTGACCTCAATGCATATAACAACTCAAGTCTAGGACAAGACCTGAGGTATCGAAGAATATGATATATCGCATCCAGATAAGATTGACATGACTTGTGCATGAACTGATTAACCTAGCTGATGGCAAATGAAATGTCTGGCTTAATGTTAGTTAGATAGGTAAGCCTACCATCCAATTTCTGATAAACAGTCAGATCTCTCAATTCCTTACTTTCAGTTGTAAGTTTCCTAGTTAATTATTGACAAATCCTCCAATTGGGTTCACTCCTTAATTGATTCCCAATTGAGATTTAAAACTAGGATCGCTTTGCTATCTAAGTGTTATTGAAATAGTATCTGATGCCTTGGTATTTTTTCCAAATTATTTTTCATAAACAATTTTAGTTTATTTGTTTTAAATTTCAATTCCCAAACCGCTCTCTCAAACACTCACATATTTTTTTTATTAATCATTTTTCACACTCCGAAATTCTCATCTCCCTGTCGATTGACCTTGGACTTTATCAAGATTTACTACTTATTTAACAACCTATACATGGGTTTACAACTTTTGAGGTGAAGCAAAAGGCCCATTCTGATTCGAACATGTAAACTTAGAAAATCACTTCCCATATTTGATAGAAAAATAATTTTTTGATGAAAATAAAAAACCAAGCATTTATTAAGGAAAAAGAAGAAGTAAGGTATGTCAGGGTTTGGCAGATGTTTTTGAAGAAGAAGAAGCATACCTAGAGTAAAGGAGATGTCATCTTTGTGTGATGTTCATAGAGACATGAACAATCGCTTGAGAGGCAGAGACTAAATCGAATAGGGACTAAATCAATTCTATNAAAAAAACCAAGCATTTATTAAGGAAAAAGAAGAAGTAGGGTATGTTTGGGTTTGATAGATGTTTTTGAAGAAGAAGAAGCATACCTAGAGTGAATGAGACATTGTCTTTGTGTGATGTTCATAGAGAGTTGAACAATTGCTTGAGAGGCAGAGACTAAATCGATTCTATAGTAAGATACGAATTAAATGGGGACTACATTGAATCTACTTGTACGATTTTGATAATAATTGAATCAATATATAATTATCATTTACTGTTACTTTGTTCTATCATTATTACAGCAATTATTTGGACAGAATTGCGAGGTTAAGTGGTTTATTCATCACTGGGTGTCTTATTTATTAAAATCTTCCTCTTGCCTTTATTGACTCTAGAGCGAGTCAAACCAAGAAAGTTGGTGTTTTTGAAGATTTCAGTTTGATTAAGATTTGTAGCTACCTTACCAGACTAGCTAGGAGAACTTCTGTAAAGTACAACGATTTAGGGCTAATCACACTTCATCGGTCAGGTGAGTTAAATTGTTGAGTTTTGAATTTAAATATGAAATAGGTTTTAGTTTAACTTGATTTAAGTGAAAAAAAGTGATGCTTTTATGATTGGTGTTTATGCTTAACTTTCTATATCATTAGTTTTTATGGTTCTATGATCATTGTTATACTTAATACTTAGTAATGACTAAATAATATGCATGCCTTAGGGAAAGAAATGACGAAATACTAAACTTTAATCTGGTTGACAACAATCGTTATGTCACACACCACAGAAAATGTGATGTGATATTATTTATTTGGGTGAATGACTTCCTAAATTTCTCAAGTATGGACTCTTAAGATGACCTTGATTTCCATTCCAAGTGGAAGTCGGAGTTATTTGCGCAAAAGTTAAGATTGGTTAGTAAGCACTAATGCTGCTCTGTTTACTACAAAACTTAAGGACTATGGGGTAACGGTTATCTGTATAGAATTTGTGTTGGAAAAAATTATATGCAAATAAAGTGAACGGTAGGGTGAGGCGCGGACTAGATCGCTCTCTTAAGACGTTCCCTTTATGAAAGGATCACAGCGCAGAAGGTAGTAGCGCGTTGTCCCCAAGATACAACAGTTCAGCCTATCAAATGTTGCTTTACTCGAATCTGCATAATCGAATGAAGATAGTTGATANAGAGGCATTTCTGAACTATAGAGACCTTGACTTGGTATCAACCGTTAAGAAATATGGGGTTATTTTATTTATTAAGGGTAGAATAGTTTTTTATTTTTTCTACCTTGTTTACCTTATATATAGTCTCTTTGTATTTAGGTTAAATTATTCCCTTGTATTCAATTAAATTATGCATTATTAATAAAACCCTAGTTTTCTCTCTTTCTTATCTCTTGTATGTCTTTAGATTGTTTAACATGATATCAGAGCAAAGTTTCATGGGACAAGGCTTAATCTCAAACACAGTTTACGCGGATCCAACTTAATAAACAATCTAAAGACATACAAGAGATAAGACAGAGAGGAAACTAGAGTTTTATTAATACTGTATAATTTAATTGAATATAAGGGAATAATTTAACCTAAATACAAAGAGACTATATATAAGCTAAACAAGGTAGGACAAGTAAAAGACTATTCTACCCTTAATAAATAAAATAATCATATATTTCTTAGCATCTCCCCTCAAACTCACAATGTAGCAGCGACAAGCATCGAGAGTTTGTCAACTAGAAAACGAAAACGGAAAATAGAATACGACTTGGTAAAGAAATCTACAATCTGCAAAGAATAAGAAACAAAGGGTAAAGTAATGGTGTCATGCTTGAGATGATGACAAGTAAGGTGACAATGGATCTCAATGTATTTAGTTCGTTCATGAAAAATCGAGTTGTGAGCAATCTAAATAGAACTCCGGTTGTCACAATACATAGGAGNCATTCATGAAAAACCGAGTTGTGAGCAATGTGAATAGAACTCTGGTTATCACAATTCATATGAGTGGGATGAGAAACTCACATATCTGCAAGTAACCAACGTAATCAAACAATCTATTTGGTAGTAGATGTCATAGCACGATATTCTGCTTCGGTTGAAGATTGAGAAACAATAGATTGTTTCTTGCTCTTCCAAGAAATAAGAGAATCACGCAAAAAGATACAGAAATCAGAAACAGACTTACGATCTGTGGGATCACTGCCATGATCAGCATCAAAGTATACACACAGCTCCAAGGAAGAGGTAGATGGAAGTAAAAGACTCTGAAAGACTGTACCCCAAAGATACTACAAAATACGAAGAACAGCTGCCCAATGAACTGTAGTAGGAGAAGCAACAAATTGACTAACAACATGAACAACATATGCAATATCTGGACAAGCAATAGTGAGATATACCAAACTCCTAACAATAGTACGGTATAAAGTAGGATCTGACAAAGGTAAACCATCAGAAGAAGAATACTTTGCGTTAACCTTAATGGGAGTATCTACAGTCTTATTATCAGTAAGTCTAGCTCGCTTAAGAATATCTGTAACATATTTCGACTAAGAAAAAAGATAACCTCTGGGTGAGCAGACGACCTCAATATCCAAGAAATATCGTAGAGAACTCAAATCCTTCATTTCAAACTGTCTAGCTAACTCTGTCTTCAAAACTGAAATACTATCAATATCATCACCAATAATAATCATGTCATCAACATATAAAGACAAAATGATATGACCTGCATCAGTGCACTTAACAAAAAGAGCAGAATCATGACTACTAGAAGTAAATCCAAGGGAAGAGATCACAACAGAAAATTTCTCAAATCAAGCACAAGGTGCTTGTTTGAGACCATATAATATTTTCTTGAGCTTGCAAACATACCCAGAATCATGTGAAATACCAGGAGGGGGCACCATATAAAATTCTTCTTGAAGATCTTCATTCAAAAAGACATTTTTAACATCAAGTTGAGAGATATGCCACTGACGAACCGAAGCAACTGCAATAAGTGTACGAATAGTAGTCATTTTTGCAACAGGAACAAATGTCTCCTCATAATTCATATCATACTATTGAGAGTACCTGTTTGCAACCAACCTAGCTTTGTATCGCTCAACAGATCCATTAAAATTAGTTTTGATCTTATACACCCAACGACAACCAACAACACTTTTACCAGAAGGTAGAGGAACCAAATTTCAAGTAACTGTCTTATGCAAAGCAGAAAGTTCCTCATACATAGCTTACTGCCAAAGAGGATCAAGAATTGCCTCTTTATAGGAAAAGGGCTTAGAGAGACAATGAATAGAAGCTAAAAAAGGAAGTAAAAGATGAAGAATAACAATAATAAGCAAAATCTGGTAACTTTGTGGACTTACGAATGCATATGGATTGACGTAGAGGTGGATCCACAATCTCAGATGGAGCTTGAGGGACCATAGTAAAAGAGGTAGCTTCAGGTATGCTAGAGAGTAAAGTGTCAGTACCTGCAAAATGATCAGTATGAATTGGTCGAGTATAATGTAAAGATAACAGGGTAAGAACATGAGAAGGGGTATTTGAAGTACTAGAAACCTGAGATGACAAACTATCAGAATCCTCAAAAAAAGGATCTATACAAATAAGATCAGATTTAGTCAAGCTATGAGTAATAGATGGAATAGAAAAGAAAGGTATATGCTCGAGAAAAACAACATGACGAGACACATAAAGTTTCTGAGTTATTGGATCAAAACAACGATACTCCTTTTTACCTTCACCATAACCAAGAAAGACACAAATAGCAGATCGAGAGGACAACTTTGCTGCGTTCAACATGAGGACGAAGAACGAAACAAGTACAACCAAAAACTCTAAAGGAAGAATAAGGGGCATACCCATACAACTTTTCGAAAGGAGATACACCTAAAATATGAGAAGATGAAATTGTATTAATCAAACTTACAGTAGTAAGAACAGCTTCACCCCAAAACACACTATGAACAAAAGTAGACAATAAGAAAGAACGAGCAGTTTCAACAATGTGCCTATGTTTTTTTTAGCAACACCATTTTACTCAAGAGTATCTTTACAGGAAATTTGGTGAATAGTTTCATCTAAAGCAAGCAACTCATCAAATTTATTAGAAGTGTATTTCCCACCCAAATCACACCTAAAACATTTGATAACAGCAGAATGTTGAGTTTTGACAAGAGCTCGAAAAGCTGTATATATCTCAAAACGATGTTTCATTAAATAACGATGTTTCATTAAATAAATCCAACAATAACGAGTATGATCATCAATAAAAGAAACATAATATCGAGACCCTCCTTTTGTGACAACAGAAGAAGGTCCCCATACATCAGAATGAATCAAATCAAATGCAGAAGAAGAAACATAAATACTTCGATTAAAAGATAAAGCTAAAAATTTTGCCAGTTTACATCCATTACAATCAAAAATATCACAATTTTGTAAATTTCCTAATGCCCTTGTGGATGGCAAAAATCTCAAACGAGAAGACGAAACATGACCTAGACGAGAATGTCATAAATAAAAATTAGAAGAAGGACTCAAACGAAAAGAAGATAAATCAACACTAGTAGCAGCAGCAACAACTAGCACTTTTAACTCATCCAAAATATATAGTCCCCTTTCCTACGGCCTGTCCTTATTAGCTTCTGAGACTGCAAATCCTGCACATAACAAGAAGAAGAGGAAAATGATAAACATTAGGGAGAGACAAGTGAGGTGTGACAACAGAACCAACACCTACTAAAGGCATATGAGTGTCATCAATAGTCATAACAGGAATAGAAGATGAAGGGGATACAGAAACAAAAGATGAAGAATTTGGAGACATATGATGTGAAGCACCAAAATCCAAGACCCATACAGAATGTGACATATCTAAAGAACTATGAGGCAACTGACCTATGGAAGAAGAAATAGACATAGCTTGTGGCTGTAAGGAGAGAAACTTCTGAAATTGCTCAGCCAAAGTACTAGAATCAGTGAAAGGACCTAATGAAACTACTGTTGCATTATTAGACTGTGGTGGTTTGTAACCCTGAGGTGGTCTATGAGCATTAGATTGTGACTAGTTGTCAGGCTTCCAAGCTTGAGATTGTTGTTGCGATTAATTTTTCTGTCTTAACTTAGGATATTGAGTCTTCCAATGACCTTTCTGTTTACAGAAATTGCACTTGTCGAAGGTAGTCCTTGTGTAAAGCTTTTTCTGATTATTAGAGAATGGTTTAGAAGGTACTGCTAGCACAGAAGGATTAGAAGTAGAAATAATTCCCTTTTCAGAATAAGACTTAAGGCGTATTTCTTCAACCAATAACTCACTGATAACTGAGTCAACAGAAGGAAGTGGAGAACGATGCAAAATTCAACCTCTAAGTCCTTCAAAATCACTACGAAGTGCCGTTAAAAACTGTACCAACCGTTTCTGCTCTCTATGAGCAATATAGGCACCACATGCCTTTAATTCGACAGATTCTATAAGAGTCAATTGATCCCAAAGATCTGTTATAGTAGAATAAAACTCATGAATACTCATATTCTTCTGCTGAAAAGCTCGTATGTCATCCTCCAATTAATACTGTTTTGCAAAATTTGATTGAGTGAATAACCTTTGCAGATGATCTCAAACTTCCTTTGCTGTCTCATACTTTGCCAACTGTGTATCTATAGAATGCTCAACAGAATTGTTAATCCAAGTAATAATTTTTGCATTGTCTGCTTCCAAAACATCTCTCAAAGCAGCATAACCCGCATCAGTATTCTTAGGTTTCACAGAATTTTCACTAACATATCCCCATATCTTTTTACCCTTAAAAAAATTTCTCATCACATAACTCCAATACAAATAATTCTTTCCATCCAACCTCACATTCACAGACTGAAGTGAATTGTCTCTTTTAGTAGCCATAATCAAAAAACAAAGAAAATCAAATTGCAAAAATGGAACGAATACCTTTTCGAAAAAAAAATCTACCATGTTGGATCTGCGTAAGCTGTGTTTGAGATTAAGTATTGTCCCATGAAAATTTTGCTCTGATACCATGTCAAACAATCTAATAAAAGAGAAATACAACAAATAAGAAAATAGGAGGGTAGGATTTTATTGATACTGTATAATTCAATTGAATATGAAGAAGTAATTTAACTTAAATACAAAAAAATTATATATAGGCTAAACAAAGGGAAAGTAAAGAACTATTTTATTTGTAATAAATAAAATAACCCTATATTTTAGTGGATGTTGAATGGATGAATTAAACAAGTTTAATGTGGATGAATTGTACGGATTCAATGTGAACTGACACATTTTAGTTAGTGTGGATGTTATTTATAATTTAATTGCACATATTTTATTGAAAAAAAACAAAAGTAGAATACAAAAAAAAAAAAAAAAAAAAAAATTCCCAGCGCTGATTTTAAACGACAATAAATGCCGGTAAAAAGGATTTTTCATCAATGAAATCTCACCTTTAGCGACGTTTACTAAATGCCAGTATTTCTCATTCTGGCCACCGGAAACTAACAGTAGGTTGGCATTTATAAAACGACCCTGTTTTACATAAGCCAATGCCGGGAGATTTACCGATGGCGATATAGGAGGCGCCCGTTTGGAACGCCGACAAAGGATTTTTCCAGTGGTCTTTTCGTTTTTACCGGCATTTGTTAAATGTTGGGCTTTGCTCAAAATTCCTATAGTGGTTCATTTTATTGGATGCAGAAAGTCAACAAGTGGTATTAGAGCTTCCAAGTTGGGCACAAAAAGGGTGGAATCTTGATCATGGGCATTAAAGCACGCATGTTCTGAATTTTTGGTATTCAATGGCGGAAGAAAGAACCTTGATGGACATATTCGACGTGGAACCCTGTGATGGGACTATGGCTGATGATGTACAAAAATGGTTTTGCACACCACCTGTCAAGTGTAGGTAATAAATGCAGTGAAATCAATGAAAAAATTAAAGAAGA
>CAUOFW020002725.1:724774-743010 GCA_963454935.2 Ilex paraguariensis
CGCTTCAGAACTGAGAAAAGGAAACTTGATGAACGGAGGCCACCCAAGAAGGCGGTCATCGTCACCTTGTCGTCGGGTTCATCAACTTGGAGTACCTCCTCGTTAAAACGAGTGAGGTAGCTCCTCAGGCTCTCCTCGCAGTCCTACTTTATACTAAGCAGGTGCGTAATTNCTTTCCTGGCAGAGTTGGAGTCTCCTCCTCCTCATAGCCCTCTGGAGATCATTTGGATTTCTTTGAGGGGTTGCTGGCATTCTTTATCATTGTTGTCTCGGCCAGGTGGCGGGGCTTATACTCTACTAGTAACGTACTGCCTCAGTTGGCCACACTGTATGAGCTCCTTAATCTGTCTCTTGAGCTCATAACAATCATTAGTGTCATGGCCATGGTCATGGTGGGAACGACAATACTTGTTCAAGTGTCTACGATTCTGGGCGGACTTCATTTTTTCAGGCCATCGAAGTGTGGGATCATCCTGTATCTAGAACAAGATGTGCTCCACCGAGGCGTTGAGTGTCGTGAAGGTTTTTTGTTCTGTCTAGGGTACTAGACTGAGATGGTCTTTAAAAGACACTCTCTCAGCTCTCTTAATCTTGCTCTCTACTTCTCTCTTATCTTCACGGGTGTCTTTCTTTTTTTCTCCTCCTTTGGAGGACTTACCTCAATGGGCATTGGTGACGTCTTCGACGTTTATATACTTCTATGCCCTTGACAACAACTCGATCATACTAGAGGGCGACTTCTTAAGGATGGAGAACATAAAGTTAGAGGAGCACAAAACAACAATTAAGGGGGCCATGGTTGCCTTATCGTCTGGCTCCTCAATTTGGAGAGCCTCCTTGTTGAAAGGAGTGAGGTAGCTCCTAAGGCTTTCATCCTAGTCCTGCTTGGTGGTGAGTAGGTGGGTACTAGGATTTTGATGTCAGTGTCCCCCAATGAAGTGGGAGATAAAGGATTTGCTCAACTTTGCGAAGAAGTGGATTGAAAAGGGTTTGATCTTCGCGAACCACTGTCGAGCAAACCCCTTCAAGGTGGTTGGGAAGGCTCTACACAAGATTTCATCAGGCACGTTGTGAAGTAGCATGAGAGATTTATATGTGTTGAAGTGGTCCAGAGGGTCTTTGGTACCGTTGAAGATCTCGATGGCAGGCATCTTGAACTTCAAAGGTAGGGGATAATTGACAACATCTGCCACGAATAGGGTATGAATGCGCCTTAAAAAGTAATCCACCATCTCCAACACATGTGCTTTGATGGTGTTGAGGGCATCGCCAAGATGGATTTGCACCTCCCTGATCTTCTCGTCCCATTGGTTGGGGAATCCTCTGTGGCGTCATTGTAATGACTTTCATGATCAGCATACTGGCTTTCTCCCTCGTCTTCTTGCATAGGTACATAAGGAGGGGAAACACATAAGCTTTCTGCGCATTGAGGAGGGACTCCCGGGCGAGGGTCACTGCCTAGGGGCATTCTAGCACGGGGCCCCATGTTATGGTGCGGCTTGGAGCCCAAAGTGGAGAGTTTGTAATGCTTCTCCTGTTAGAGGGAGCAGTGCTCCTCCTACAGGTGAAGGGGTTGACGCCTCTAGAGGCGAGCATTAACTGGATGATTTACTAGTTCTTGCTAAGCTGTTGCCCGACCATGGGAGTCACTGCAGTGGATGGTTCTGAGGGTGCGGGGGGAGGCGGAGCCTTCTCCTAGGGGGAGGGCGGGTTGTTGTCTCCTAGTTGTTAACTCATCAACCTGGTCGTGGTAAGGTAGTAGAAAACTTAATAATTTCCCACAGACTGCGCCAAACTGATGATGCACAAAAATGGTTTTGCACACCACCTGTCAAGTGTAGGTAATAAATGCAGTGAAATCAATAAAAAAAAATTAAAGAAGACACGATTTATAGTGGTTCGGTTAATTCAACCTACGTCCACTCTTCAATGGCTTCAGTTGTCAGGTATTTTATTGATTCAAAGGTATGGAGAATAGAGATACAAGCTTTGAGAGAGAGAATGGAGAATCAAAGAAATAGTAATCTCCGGTAGTCGGTTCGTCCTCTGTAAGTCTTGGTGGGGCGTGACATTCTTCTCCCTCTTCTACCAGATTGGAGCTATTTTATAGCAGCTAAGAGATCATTATTGTGGAGATAATGACATATCCTCAAGGCTTCTTTATCGCAGCTAAAAGATTATTCTTGGTGGAGATCACGACTTATTCTCAAGGCTTCTTTATTGCAGCTAAAAGATTATTCTTGGTGGAGATCACGACTTATCCTCAAGGCTTCTTTATCGCAGCTAAGAGATTATTCTTGGTGGAGATTACGACTTATCCTCAACGGAAGGAGGAGGTTGGGGAGCTCTTCATGAAACGTGGTCAAAGATTAGACCGTTTTCTTCGGTGGTGCAGATAAGCTTCCCATGCTCTCCTCTTGATGACGTGCTAAGCAAAAAGTCTAACCGATCTTGGACTTGGTGGATTTGGACCGTTTCCTTTGATGGTGCAGATAAGCTTCCCATGCTTTCTTCTTGGTGACGTGCTAAGCAAAAAGTCTAACCGGTCTTGGGCTGTCTTGGACTTGGTGGAATCAAAATTACGTTGGGCTCCTTAATTGGGGTTGAATTTTAACACATAAATTAGATTATTTGAGTTTAACCCATCAATGGCAATGCACGATTGAAAACATCTTGGTGCAACCCAACAGAAAGCTCAGCCCCTACCATTAACTGTAAGGGAGGGTGTGCTGGGAAAGGGAAGTAAAGAAAATGATTGTGGAAACCCGTGGAGGAGTCCTCTCTCTCTAGATTTTAGAAAGAGAAACTGCCCTTCCCCTTGAATTACCACAATACGCTTCTTGAAACGCTACCACCAGTTGTCTACACAGTGAGTGTATCGTCAAAGGTCCATGATGTGCTTCTAGTGCCCTAAGCCCCATTGTGGTCCACTTATTAGAGTACTAACATGTGATAAGTGAGCATTAATACATCTTCGTTTCTTCTCCTTGNTTCTAGTGCCCTAAGCCCCATTGTGGTCCACTTATTAGAGTACTAACATGTGATAAGTGAGCATTAATACATCTTCGTTTCTTCTCCTTGACAATTTAGAATTGTCCTTTTAAGGCTTTCAACACTTTTGTAGAAATATTTATTAGTGTTTTGAGAAACTGGTAAAAGTATACATACTAAATATACAGATACCAAAAGTACAGAATATTTAGAGAGTACGCAAAAATTGCAAACAAACACAATTTCTTCATGAAAGAATTAAAAAGAGTTGATGGTTTGAATAAACGTAAGCACAAGCAACATAGCAGCAACAACTGTAGCAGCCGTTCTCCAAGGAGTACTGAAATAATCACGTCTTAGGGTTGCCTTCCACTTATGCCAAGAAGAATTGCAATAGTCATCCACATCTTTAGATATGCGACGGTAATAGTAGCCTCTTAATGGAACACCTGAGCAAAGCTTATTGAAAATATTCGCCACTAACGCGTTATCACCATAGTAACTTTTAATAATTCCCTCATGAACAAGTAATTTCACATCTTTGTCAGAGCCAATAAGGCTGTTCATGAAGAATGTATAATCAGTTATGTAATTCTCTGAAAAATAATGGCATACTTCCAAAGCAACAAGGTTTTTAAGAACCAATTCTGTCCGTCCTTCTACTTTTAATGTAGGAATTTCTAACACTCCCTCTGCATATTTTATGTCTAGTAAACGTTGATTCGAGCCCCTCAAAATCATTCCCGCCTCTTGTATCTCTGTTGCTTTTGGTATTTTCTTAAAACTATCCTTCTGTGTTTGTGATGACCGTAAAGATGATGGCAAGTGACATATCCTTAGCAAATCAACAAAATGTTTGACTTCAGAACTTGAAAGCTGTGAAGTTTCATCGAAGGGAAGTAAGTTTTTGAAGTATGAAATCGAAAGCTCCAAGAAGGAGGGCCCTTGGTTTGTACAAGGATGGAAGGCTAAGTAGTATATGCCCTCAATTATGAAGAATGAAAGCTGATTTTCAAGCAATATTGTGTCTCTTTGCACCTCAAGCATCACCAGTTGCTCACTGAAGTAGTCAAATTCTTTCGGATTAGAGGCACCTTGCGTCAAAATCACCTTAATGATGAAACAACAATCCAAAAGGATCATTTTCACAAAGATCTCACTACTAAGATCATCAAAATTTTCTGCATAACAACTGCGAGCTCTCAGTTCCCACTCCTTTATCTTTTGTATACAATTCTCCACTGTGATGCCAGTATCATTGATGAATGCATTCAAGCACCTTAATTTGAACTCTTCCATGCCTAGCAACTCTTTTTTCCCATGTGTAGAGGGCCAATAGAAACCGTATGGGGTGTATAAGCTTTTTCGTTGTTCTCTCGAATTTGTTTTGGAACTCTATAGATACAACAGTTAGGTGGGACGGAAGGTAAGTCAAGTATTTGCTCCTTAATGGAATTTGCCAATGAGATTTGGGGATCTTCCACTGCATCTATAATTAAATGGTCTTCTTCCATTCTTTTGATCCACGCTTTTCTTTTACTAATGACATTTACAGAGGAAAGGCGACATAATCAACACATTCTTCCTTCACGACATATTAAGCATTTCTTTTAGAAACAGTTAGCTACAAGGCAGTGCTTGTAGGAANCATATTAAGCATTTCTTTTAGAAACAGTTAGCTACAAGGCAGTGCTTGTAGGAAGTTGTGATCTAAATTAGGGAATATTGTACATTGTACCTTGAAAATTTTAAAAAAATTTACTTTATACCCTCAAAGATTAGATTTTCTATATTAGACCCTTAATGTATAAAAAATATTATAATATGATCCTTCTGTAAGTTTTCNCACGACATATTAAGCATTTCTTTTAGAAACAGTTAGCTACAAGGCAGTGCTTGTAGGAAGTTGTGATCTAAATTAGGGAATATTGTACATTGTACCTTGAAAATTTTAAAAAATTTTACTTTATACCCTTAAAGATTAGATTTTCTACATTAGACCCTTAATGTATAAAAAATATTATAATATAATCCTTCTGTTAGTTTCCATTACTAATTTTGTCAACTTCAATAAGATGGGTTTTGACAGAATAAACAACTGAATGTAATATAATGGTCATATTACAACACTTTTAAGATATTGAGAGTGCAATGTAAAAAATCTCATCTTTGAGAGTTCAAAGTAAAAAAATTTAAATTTTTTGGTGTGCAAGGTGAGTTCTCCCTAGAAATTACAGTATCTATCTNTTGACAGAATAAACAACTGAATGTAATATAATGGTCATATTACAACACTTTTAAGACATTGAGAGTACAATGTAAAAAATCTCATCTTTGAGAGTTCAAAGTAAAAAAGTTTAAATCTTTTGGTGTGCAAGGTGAGTTCTCCCTAGAAATTACAGTATCTATCTTGCGGTGTAGATGCCAAATCTAACCCTCAAGTAAGGGGTAAGACTTTGGTGCCAAAAAGAGGTACCGTAACCAAATTTACATTTTTTTTTTTGAGTGAACTTACAGTTAAATGAGGTCAGGTTATGACAAAAGAAGTTAGAATCGATCCAAAAATATTAGAATTGATCTCAAACCATCCCAATTTTGTTATAATTGCAACCCACAAAATTTGTAACTAGACTCNGGGGTAAGACTTTGGTGCCAAAAAGAGGTACCGTAACCAAATTTACATTTTTTTTTGAGTGAACTTACAGTTAAATGAGGTCAGGTTATGACAAAAGAAGTTAGAATCGATCCAAAAATATTAGAATCGATCTCAAACCATCCCAATTTTGTTATAACTGCAACCCACAAAATTTGTAACTAGAGACNTATGACAAAAGAAGTTAGAATCGATCCAAAAATATTAGAATTGATCTCAAACCATCCCAATTTTGTTATAATTGCAACCCACAAAATTTGTAACTAGACTCAAAAAAAATTATAAATTTTGGTATATTACTAAATAACAAATTATTAATACCACAGTGGTAAGAGATTCAAGCATGGCAACGAGAAAACAGGTAGATGCCGAAAGACAAATTCAGAATGCAAAAAGGATAAGGAAGAAGATGACAAGCTTACTTAATCAACATACCTTGAATATATTTGATGTCTGCACAATAATATACANATGCCGAAAGACAAATTCAGAATGCAAAAAGGATAAGGAAGAAGATGACAAGCTTATTTAATCAACATACCTTGAATATATTTGATGTCTGCACAATAATATACAAAAAAATTATTCGCAGATAAATAAAAAGAAAGCATAAATAAACTAGGAAATTATCAATTCAACTCACGTCTTTAAGGACCTCTCTATGCCACGTCTTGTGCGATCTAGCAAGTGTAAGTAACCAAAACAACTATAAACATTAATATATAGTCACCATAAAGGATTGCTTTGCTTAGACATTATTCCAAGGCAAGTATTGTTCTTTTTGCCTAACTAAAATTGGTAAAGTTGGTTATTTGCTTAGTCTTAGCCGTCAAGCCNTTTGCTTAGACATTATTCCAAGGCAAGTATTGTTCTTTTTGCCTAACTAAAATTGGTAAAGTTGGTTATTTGCTTAGTCTTAGCCATCAAGCCACCGAAGAAAGACTAAACTCCAAACAATGCATTTTACATGCATTTTTTTTTTTTTGGGTAAGTCAAGAAAAGTACTGTTGGTACTAGTTCATCCTAATTAGTGATTTTTTTTTGTTGGTTTATGATAAATTGAGAAAAGAAAAGGGCACAATGGTCGACTAGATTAAACTCAAATATCACACCAAAATGGCCTAGATGTTCTTGAACGAGGATTGAACTTGAAGAATAATTGAACATTTCGCCGTTGTGTCAATATAGCTAAACCTAGGAAAGTTGATTCTTTACTTTATCTTCTCAATCAAGCCTTCAGAANTTTTTTTTTTTTTGGGTAAGTCAAGGAAAGTACTGTTGGTACTAGTTCATCCTAATTAGTGATTTTTTTTTGTTGGTTTATGAAAAATTGAGAAAAGAAAAGGGCACAATGGTCGACTAGATTAAACTCAAATATCACACCAAAATGGCCTAGATGTTCTTGAAACGAGGATTGAACTTTAAGAATAATTGAACATTTCGCCGTTGTGGCAATATAGCTAAACCTAGGAAAGTTGATTCTTTACTTTATCTTCTCAATCAAGCCTTCAGAAAAAAAGAGACAAAAGAAGTAAAGACGATGCAACACTGAATGATTTCATTTTTGGTTGAAGAGTATCTCCATGCTTACTTCAAAGAGTGGCACAAATTTAACAAGCCAAATGTTACGTATGAGAATGAGCTTTCTTCTCATGGCCTCTCTGGGATGGACATCATTTTGTATTCCCACAAATTTTCTTTTCTGCTAGCTTTGGCTCTGTCAAGCGTAGGTAACCCTAATGCTATACTAATGTTCCAAAACACACCAAAATTAAAAACCCAAGACAAACATAAGTAACAATACATTATTTGTGACAGTATAATCGTATGTTGTTAAGTGATTGGTTCATCAGTACTAGATAGTGATGCAAGGAAGAGTGAAGCAAAAATTTGGGTCAGACAACAGAAACTATAATTTGTTCATTACTGCAATACTACCAAATTACAGCCTTCAAGAGCCTTGTTGATTCCTAAGAATACCCAGATAATTAGAATTGAAAGAGAACTAGTCTCTAAATTTTATTCAAAACAAGCCAAAGCTGCTGAATACATTTTTAGCAAAATATAAATAAGAAACTCTAATGGTCCTAGATTACTAAAAAAATCAATTAGAAATGAAATATTACGAAAGTAACCAAAACGGCGGAATAAAAATAGAAAAATGTCCTAACCGTTGTTTTTGGTTTAAAAATGACTAGAGTAAAGGCAAAGGCTTCAATCTTTGTCAGATTGCCGAGAACTTTAAAAAATAAGGTCTTTTGTAACATTTGTTCAAGTGCTAATATTTGTTCAGGTGCTATAATAAAAGGGGGCAGCGGATCCTCTGTTGTTCTAGAAGAACAGCACATTGTGCTATTCCACAAGACGGTAACGTTTTGTGAGCTATGACACCAGCAATTGTAATCCCTTTTCCCACCGGTCAAAATTTGAAGTTTTTCAAATAAGAACATTGCGTTGGAAAAACATATGATTAAAGTTTATATTGCATTATGGTATTGAAAGTTTATTTTTGGAATTAATTAGAGTACTGAAAAAATATTTTTTTGGTACAATATTTTAGATTTTCTAATGAAAAACTATGACGCATTCAAAATTTTCCTATTTTATCATAAAATGCAGAACAATGACAAAATATGGTATCATACTTTAATTTTTTATCCAATAAAAATGTGATACATGTAAAAATTTTATATTTTTTTTACAATTCATATTTGAATTCATTAAAATAAAAAAAATTATATTTGAATTCGTTAAAATAAAAAATTCAAATTTGAATCTGTTAAAATAAAATATTCAATCTAATCCGAACAACTTTGTACTCGAGTTTTAGCAAATTACATCATAATTTTGACACAATCTCATCAAATAATTATTTTATTTTATACATATAATTCAGGTCGGATAACAATCCTAATAAAAATTAGATATATCCAATATCCAAAATCATAAACTGTAATATAATCGATTAATGTTTGGAATCGAATTTGAAATAAAATATATTTACTTTTCGTTTGGCAAATTTACTCGGATTAGTTCAATTTTTTTATTTTTAATGGATTCAAATGTGTTGTAAAAATAAAATATAAATATTTGACACATCTCACATTTTTATTGGATGAAAAGTTAAAATATGATACCATATTTTGTCATAGTTTTGCATTTTGTCATATAATATGAAAAATTTGAACGTGTCACATTTTTTTAATTAGAAAAGCTAAAATATTGTACAAAAAAAATTTTTTTTGGTAATCTAATTAATTCCAAAAATAAATTTTTTGATACAATAATTGAATATAAACTTTAATCATTTGTTTTTTCAGTGCAAAGTTTTTACTTGAAAAACTTATAATTTTGACCAATAAGCAGGTGATTGCAATTGCTATTTGTTGGTGCCATTTGTCGGTATTCACAAGATGTTGAGGTCTTGTTGAACTGTACAATGTGCTGTTCTTTTGAACAGCAGAGGATCCGCTCCCAATAAAAGGGTCCGTTAAGTGACTTAGAGACGGGGTTTTTGAATAAATTTTGTTTAGAATCTCTCTCAATTCTTATGTTTGATTGAGTATTTTCATATGTCTTTAAAAACTTCAAGGATATCAATAGATGCAAAACAAAAAAATAATGGTGGTAGTGGTACTGGTGGTGTTGACAAGGTAAGATCTATTGATCATGCTTTTACTTAGTTGGGCATATTGTTGGGCTCTTCTTTCAACNCTTAGAGACGGGGTTTTTGAATAAATTTTGTTTAGAATCTCTCTCAATTCTTATGTTTGATCGAGTATTTTCATATGTCTTTAAAAACTTCAAGGATATCAATAGATGCAAAACAAAAAAATAATGGTGGTAGTGGCACTGGTGGTGTTGACAAGGTAAGATCTATTGATCATGCTTTTACTTAGTTGGGCATATTGTTGGGCTGTTCTTTCAACATAAACCTATAAGCCTCTATCTCTTCACCTGTTTTTTTTTTTTTCACATATAAAAATTTCCCTTTTGGGGTATCATCTTCATCAGCATGATCAATGTGAGTTTCTTTCTGACAGATCAATGTGGCATCTTCATCTTCATCTTTATCATCAGTAGATACGAACCAGGTAGTGTTTTGCCAATAAATATATTCTTTTCAATATGATTGATTATTAAAAAAGATATCTGTGGGTTTCTTTTTGACAGATCTTTCTTAATTATTATTTATGTTGGTTCCATTTAATATATATTTGATCTATTTGTTAAACTGATGTTTGCTCCCAACTACACCACTATTGTCTAACAGTCATTCTGGGCTTTTTTTTTTTTTTTTTCTCGGTAAGTAAGATGAAATCATTAAAATAAAAAAATACAAGGTGATACCATGGGATGACAGATCTTCTGAACAGGGGAGAAGAAGATCAACCATCCCAATCAGCAAAATAAAATACAAGGAATACAAATCCAAAAAGACTGAACAAAAAATGTACAAAGCAGAAACTTATCTGATGGAGCATCCAGAAAAGAAAAGAAGGAGGGAGCAGCCAACAAAACCAATGAAACATCAGTAGCAATCAGAACCCCCATTCCAAGCAACAGCAAGAAAGCAGCAGGAGGCACCCAAAAGCCTCTCAAGTAGACTAGGCTCCAACAAGCCCAAGTAGTAGCAGGTCAAGACAAACACCAGCAACNGTCCCGGTCCCGCCATTTGGAACAATACCAACTTTTTCCAAAAAACAACAACAAACTGTTAAAGAAAGGAGAAAGCTCAGGCACTCTTTTTGGTAACTGCGTTTTTACCGGTTCTCTCACTTACTTAGTCCCCCCCTTCTCTCTCTCTCTCTCTCTCTCTCTCTCTCTCTCTCCAAAATCTTATCAGATCTCCTTCCTTCATTCTCTGATATCTTCATTTCCCAGTCCAAGAAAATTCTACAGTTTATAAAACTCCTATTGATAGCAGCTGTTGGGGACATAGCAAAAGTGTAAGGAGTGGTTACGTGACATGCATGCGCGTGTGCCTACTGCCAAGAACAATGGTGGGGTTAACGTTACGGGAGACAAAATTGCAAATGCCCCTGAACTGACTCGGTCCCTGGTATGGACAGCTCGGGTCCTACCAGTTGGTTCTCTGAAAGATTCCCACGCTCGTTTCATGATCCGTGAAACAAACAACTCTCATTTCTCTCTATCTCTAATCTCCCATCAACCACCCCCAAATCCCACCCTCTGACTCCATTCCTCTTCTTCCCCTTATAAAATCAAAACCACCCTCTTAATCTCTCTCTCTCTCTCTCCATTCCCTTTTATTTTGTGGGACATTTTGATTTGGGGGTTTGGTTGAGGTGGTGCTGTTAGAGATGACAGGTCCAAACATGGCGACCATAACTGCATCGCTGGAAAGATCTCTTCAAAACTGCTCGCTAAACCACCACAACCACAACAGTAGTAGTAGCAGCAGCAATAGCATCGCAGGGGTTGGAAGGTCAGCAACTTCAGATTCGCCGGAGAATCATCATGGTGATCTCTCTAATAACTCATCAGACACCGNAACCACAACAGTAGTAGTAGCAGCAGCAATAGCATCGCAGGGGTTGGAAGGTCAGCAGCTTCAGATTCGCCGGAGAATCATCATGGTGATCTCTCTAATAACTCATCAGACACCGCATTGGAACTCAATTCCCAGATCTCCCTTCCTTACCACTGGGAACAGTGCCTCGATTTAAAGGTTCCTTCTCCGTTAAAGTACCTTTGATTAATTGGAGTTAAAATCACACACACTCATCATCTCCTTTTTCTCTTTCAGCTCACATTTAATACACAAAGCCTTCAGTTCACAGATCTTGTACGATCTTTCCTTTGTTTCTTTCTCAAAGTTCCCTTCTTTAATGTCTGATATTTAATGCATGTCTTGGATTATTTCTCTCTCCTTTACTTTTCTCCTTTCACCCTCAGGGAAAAAAGAATCACAAACCCAAACCAAAACCCTAAAAAAGGCACAAGTTTTTCCCACCTTAATCACCGTCATTATTGATTACTTTCTTCTCTTCCTCATGAGATCAAAGCAAAATAAACAAAGAAATTCATTCTCTATTAGTGCCGGAGTTGTTCCTATTAGTTTTGTTTGACAGGGTACAGTTGGTTTTTAAATTAGCATGCTGATGATAATCCTTCTTGATCATTAATGTCATGATGGTAATCGTATGCTTGTTTTTTCTTCCTTGCATTCAGCATTTTTATTTTTCTGATTTCAGAGTTTTTCTTCGTTTATAATATAATGGGAAATGGGAATGCTTTATTAATTGTTACAGACGGGGGAGATATATTACATAAACTGGAGGACGGGGATAAAAGCGAAAGAAGATCCAAGAACAAGGGGTGAGTCTAGTGGAGATATCTACAGCGATGATGATGATAGGTCGTCGTATGACAGTGAAGGGTCTTCATCGGAGTCATCTCTATTATCATCAAGAGAACCACATAATTTTCAGGAGAGAAATGGTCATAAAGACCATATACTCGTTGTGGCTGGGTGCAAGAGCTGTCTAATGTACTTCATGTTGCCCAAACAGGTCGAGGATTGCCCCAAATGTTGTGGTCAACTTCTCCATTTTGATCGCTCCTTTGATAATACCAGCTCTCCATGAATAATTAGTGATTCCATTTATATATCTTCTGAGTCTTTCAGGTTTTTTTTTATAAATTATTATTTTGAAAATTTATTTCTCTTTATATGCTTTTGAAATCATCTCTGTGCTTTCAGAAGTATAGTTTTGGCTTTGGGAGTTGATTGGTGAAATCATGAGACCAAAGGCCATCTTTCTTCATAATATCGTGCCATTCTCTCTCTATTATGCTAGCTAGCTAGCTAGCTATTACGTTGTTTCCTCTTTCCTTTTTCATGTTTGTGTACATGTATTGTCTTCTTCACTGTCTTGAGGACAAAGTAGTGATGAATCCTGAAGGTAGCAGTAACAGTAGCAGCAAGCTAGTCAAACTCAAACATGGTAGAAGAAAAATAAAATTATATTGGTAATGATCACGACTAGTTGCTTTCCCGATTCCATTAATCATGTCCATGTTTTAATTAAGAATAAGATTTATTACAATATAATCAAACCACTATATATTTAGGGATATGCATAAGTAAGTGGGTAGCATAAACTATACAATATAATGCGTACGTGCTCATATTATAACCAACATTAATTGCACCTTCATATAATCCTTCTAATTTATGGCGACAATTTTATATTTCTTTCTGAGTTTGTTCTAAATTCCTCATCATCCTGTTTCAAACTCAAAAGGCATGAAGCATTGCAATATTGATGTAATGTTCTATATATCATCATCTATCATCATTGAATGGTTGACTTGTGTGATTGGTATATACTAGCGATACCCATGACTAAAGTCATTGTACACTAAATGATTACATTGTGCGTGTATTGAAATGTGTGTTGGAGTGTGTATGTATGTACAACTGTGTGTTGTAGAGTGTGTGTTGAGTTTTTGAAATTTGGGGGGAGGGGAAAGTAGGGATGTCAATGGACCGAAGCGGGGGCAGAAGGTATAGTCTTCATCCCTGTACCCATTTAAAAAATCTTCATCCATCCCCGGTTCATCCCCACTAACAGGGATAATTTTTATCCCCATCCCGTCCGCGGGTAAATTTATAATCTTCGTTCCCGTCCCCGCTTTTCCCGTACCCGCCCAAACCCAAGCATAAGCCCAAGCCCAAGCCTAAACCTAAGCTCAAGTTCAACCCAACATAATTCAAAATTCTAAATAAATCCAAAATTTTAAATAATTCAACAACATTCTAAATAATCTAACACAACATAATGTAGAATAACATATTCGAACATAACAAAAATCACAAATGTCCAAAATACTACTTAAATTTGATATAATTTAACATTATACAACATAACACAAATAACATAACGGGTGGTAGAATCATCTTAATCAAATATTTTCATGACTCAAGATGGAAACTATAGTCTCATTAGTTAAGAAAATACTCAGAAATAGAAGAAAAACCAATGTCACAAGGTCGAGTACTCATTATTTTATCGCTATGATATTGAGAAAAGATTCAGAAATAGAAGAAAAATCATTAAGTTTGTTTGTTTGCTCCATTCATTAAAAAAGAACATAACTTTTATCTACCAAAATCAGTGCGATCAGAACATCAAGTTTTGTGAGTAAATGTTACCAAATGCATATCTCTAAAGATCATTTATGAAAATACTTATTCGTTAAAAAAATATTTAAATAGAAAAGACTAATGCAAAAAANTTTTATCTACCAAAATCAGTGCGATCAGAACATCAAGTTTTGTGAGTAAATGTTACCAAATGCATATCTCTAAAGATCATTTATGAAAATACTTATTCGTTAAAAAAATATTTAAATAGAAAAGACTAATGCAAAAAAATACTTATTCGTCAAAAAAAAAACATTTAAATAGAAANTTGTTTCCCTTTCTTGATACTTCAAACGGTGGCTTGTCTTCTTCTTTTTATTTTTTAAGCTCATCAACCAATGAACGAACAATTGTCTTAATTAAGTTTTTGTTGTTTGGGTCTACTGAAAAAAGTTTTGATTTAATGATGTCTCTTAAAAACTGACAAATACGAAAGCAAAATGAGGAGGTTAAGGCATATGGTGCTAATGTTGACGATAACATTCTTTATGTTGAGGTTGGTTTTTGAAAGTTTTTTTATTTCTCCTCTTATGCAAAANGGTGCTAATGTTGACGATAACATTCTTTATGTTGAGGTTGGTTTTTGAAAGTTTTTTTATTTCTCCTCTTATGCAAAATTTTCTTAGATATTGTACACTTTTGGAATATCTGGTGAGTGATGAGGTTGGATTGGTTTGATAATGATCACATGATGAGAAAACTTATGCACTTAAACAAGATCATTATTTGTCTTCAATCAATTGAAATTGACTTTTATATGAATTTAGTGAATAGTAAGTGACGAGCTTAGATCTAATTGGGCCAGTCAGTAAATCAAGCAAGTCTAAATCCATTAGGAAGGCAGCCCAAGCCCGGTTCATCAATCCGACCCAATCCAAGATTCAATGAGTCCATGAAGAAAGAAAACGTGGGGTAGAGATCATCGGGACACATAGTCTCAAAGATTTAGGCTACCTTAATTGTACTTACCTTTGTAACTATCATCCCCGAAGAATTAGTACCCTCACACTCATGTCACTGCCTCACCATGCCTATAAATTGTAAGCCCTCTCCTTTGAAAGGGGCATCTCACCACACTTCTCTACACACACACACATAGCTTCTCTCTCGGAGCTAACAATTGCTCTCTCCCCCGTTTACCCTACTTCATCAATAAAGACCCCCCCGACCACCGTTGTTGTTTTTCAAAGTAGAGTATGTCACCCAAATCGAACCACTATATATCTATGTATTGACTCAATATTTACATTACTATTATTGATTGTTTTATTTATTGTCAATTAATTATATCTTATCACACACTCGACTATTGATCTTGCATAAGACTATTTTGTACATCATCAATTTGACATTGTTTGTGAGAAACAACTAAGTTTTCTATTACCTTGCTATCCATGACATTCAAGACTAGGTCGATGAGTCAACAACCGGGAGATAACAACCCGGCCCATCGGGAGGAGGCTCTGTCTCCCCTCGCACCCTCGGAACTATCCATTGCGGCAATTCTTGCGATCGGGCAACAACTTTTATAGACCATGCAACTGCTAGTAAACCAGAACCAGTAAATCATCCAATTGATGCTCACCTCGGGAGGCGTCGCCCTTCAGCCCGTAGAAGGAGCACCACTCCCTCAAAGGGGAGAAACATAACAACCTCTCCACTCTGGGCGTCAAGCTGCCCCCATTGTGGAGCCTCGTGCCAAAATGCCCCCGGACAACTCTTGGGTGCCCTCGCCTAGGAGTCCCTCCTCAGTGCGCAAGAAGTTCACCTGTTCCCCCTCCTCATGTACCTATGCAGGAGGACGAGGGAGAAAACCAGTATGCCGATCATGAAAGCCATTATAACAACCTGAAGGAAGATGTCCCCAATCAATGGGACGAGAAGATCAAAGAGGTGTAAAACCAACTCGGCGATGCCCTTAACGTCATCAAGGCACAAGCACCCGATACGGTGGATTACTTGGTAAGGCGCACTGATATTCTGTTTGTTACAGACATTGTCAATTACCCCCACCCTCGAAGTTCAAGATGTCTACCATCAAGATCTTTGATGGTACCAAGGACCCTTTAGATCATCTTGACACCTATAAGTCTCTCATGCAACTCCACAACGTGATTGATAAGATCATGTGTAGAGCATTTCCCACCACCTTGAAGGGGTCTGCTTGACAATGGTTAGTGAACATCAAACCCTCCTCTGTCTACTCCTTCGTGGAGATAAAAAAATCTTTTGTCTCCCACTTCATTGGGGACGCTGACATCAGAAGCCTATTATCCACCTACTCACTATCAAGCAGGATCGAGATGAAAGCCTTAGAAGCTACTTCACTCATTTCAATGAGGAGGCTCTCCACATCAAGGAGCCAGATGATAAGGTAGTTCTAGCCGCCTTTATTCCTAGTCTACACTCCTCTAGCTTTATGTTCTCTGTCCTCAAGAAGCTACCCTCTAACATGCCTAAGCTATTGTCAAGGGCACAAAAGTACATGAACGTTGAGGACGTCACCAAAGCTCATCTAGGTGATTCCTCCCGAGGAGGGAAAAAAGGAAGGTAACTCGTGAAGACAAGTGGGAGGTAGAGAAAAAGAGAAAGAAAATCGAGAGAGTCTCTGTCAAAGACCGTCTCGATCCTGTACCCCCGAGAGAACGAAAGCCTTTCATGCCACTCAACGCCTCAGTGGAGTACATCTTATTCCAAACACAAGATGACCCCGAGCTCTGCTGGCTCAAAAAAATGAAATCTGACCCAAAGCGCAGGAATCCCAATAGGTACTGTCGCTTCTACCACGACCACGGCCATGACACTGATGACTGGTTCCAGTTAAATAGACAAATCGATGAGCTTATTCAGCATGGCTGGCTGAGGCAGTATATTGCTGGCCAAGGACCCGCTCCACAATCCAGTCAAAATTAGGAGAATCGAGAGCGCCAGTAGCCCCTCGGAGAAATCTAGACTATCGCCGAAGTGTTAGGAGGAGGAGGTGACTCCAATTCTGCCAGAAAGACACACACCCAAAAAGTCAGATAGGCAAAGTCACATGACTCTCGCCCAAGGAAGACGCCCTGGCACGGGGATGAAGAAGTCATTACCTTCTTAGACAGGGACCTCGAAGGGATTCAAGTCCCTCATGATGATCCTTTAGTCTTGACCCTGATGGTAGTCAACTACCATGTTAAGAGGATCTTGGTTGATAGTGACAGCTCAACCGATATTCTGTTTGCAACAGCTTTTGACAGCCTTCATCTAGGCAAAAAGAGATTACAGCCCATCAGGACTCCCCTTATTGGTTTTTTGGGAGAAAGGGTCTACCCCTTGGGTTCCATCACCCTGTCGATTACAACAGGAATAACACTAAGGAATTCCACCATCATGGTAAATTTTATTGTACTTAACTATCCCTCTACCTATAATATAATTATTGGACATTTTGCCCTCAATACCTTATGTACAGTGTCGTCCATCTATCACATTCTTCTCAATTTTTCCATCCACCAATGGGATTGGAGAGATCGGAGTAGACCAAGTCTCCGCCCGAAAATGCTATGTGGCCTCTACGAGGACCAGAAGGCCAAATGAGACTCTCCAAGTCGAAGTACTTGACCTGAGGGATGAAAACACCTTGGAGAGAGGGGAACCAGTAGAAGAACTTCAGCCAGTAGCAATGGATCACAGCTTTCTAGATAGAAGAGTCTATATAGGCTTCTCATTTTCCTAGGAGCAAGCATCCCGACTTGATAGACTTCCTCAGTCAGAACACGAATGTCTTCGCCTGGTCCCACGAAGACTTGGAGGGCATCAATCTCGAAGTGGCATCCCACTGACTCAACGTCGATCCTAGGTACAAGCCTATCCGCCAGAAGTGTAAGTACTGAGAGAGGCCAGGCCATGGAGAAGCAAGTAGAGAAATTACTAACAAATGGGTCAGTAAGGGGGGTAGCCTACCTAGACTTGCTATCCAACATAGTGTTGGTTACGAAGGCCAATAAAAAGTGCCACCTCTGCGTGGACTTTACGGAGTTCAACAAAGCTTATCCCAAAGATAGCAACCCTCTCCCATGCATCAATCTCCTTATTGACGCCACCGCTGGACACAAGCTATTGAGTTTTCTGGATGCCTACTCTAGGTACAACCAGATCAGCATGTTCCCTTTAAACTAGAAGAAAACTTCATTCATCATCCCTAAAGGCACCTACTGTTGCAGGGTGATGCCTTTCAGACTCAAAAATGTCAAAGCTACATATCAATGGCTCATGAACAAGATGTTCGAGGCTCAAATCAGAAAGACTATGGAGATCTACGTAGATGATATGTTAGTAAAAAGTATGGTTGTGGCAGACCATATGACACACCTCCAAGAAACCTTTGATGTACTGAGAGCCTACAGGATGAAATTGAATCCTGAAAAGTGCGCATTTGAT
>CAUOFW020002726.1:0-44585 GCA_963454935.2 Ilex paraguariensis
AATCGCACCTCCGGCTCCGTACGCCGTTACACTTTTCTGGAATTTCACCGCCGGTAAGTGTATGAACCAAGTGGTCGGGTTTTTCACCCGAGGGAGTGTCTAGCCCTACTTGCTATACCCGACACAAGTTTTCTTATGCATGTCACCGTGCGACTCCGTAGGACATTCCATCCCACTTTCCCGAGCCTACCATCAAGAACCAATGTTGGTGTTGATCACCCATGCAACCCTACACCCACACTCATGCATGTAGCCCATGAATGTGATGTTAATTCCATGTCCATATTGCAATGCATGCCAAATGACAATTTTTAAATATCATTGTATACCATGACAATTAATATCATTTGCATATAATCACATAACCATTTCAAGTTCAATATATCCAAGAGCATATATCAACACTCCATCAACATGATAACACATAATACATGCTAATATTACATTTCATTCACAAGGCATAATATAAAACACAAAGCATGCCCACATGATCCCAATTTTCAAGGGATTACATAAATACTTCCATATACCAAAATCAAGCCAAGATTTTATATGGATCATTCAAACAAAATAAAAATCAGAATATATGATTTTTATATAACCAATTATCTAAACATTCAAGAAATCACAAACTAGCACTTTCTAACTACCAATTCACACTAAAATTGATCCTACCCATTTCCATAGCACCAATCATAATGGAAAAATATTAGAAATACCCAAAACAGCCCACATGAACCCTATGGACACCTTAGGTTAGAAATAGGTCCGAGTAGGAGGAACCCTACCTCTTGAAGCGTAAAGAATTTGTAGGAAGCCTCAAGAACAAGATTGAAGCCAAAGTTTAGATTTCTCCAAAATCCTCTCTTGAATCTTCGGTGAAAATCTTTGTTTTTGGTACCCACGCGTAGCTCTCGTCGCGTAGATCGACTTTAATTCTTGGCCCGACGAATTTCGACCGACGGAACTCCGAGAATCGGCGAAAGAAAGCTTGAAGAATTATATTTTTTTTCTCCTTTGCTCTTTGGTTTGATCCAGCCGGCCAAATGAAGAGCAAATATTTGATTTGCTCACTTTTATACCTTCTAAACACTTGGCCCTCGTCGCGCCAAGTGTCGTCCTTTGTCCGGGTCCGTTTTCATCCCGAAACGATTAAATTTCGTACCGATTTAAACTCAAAATATTTTATATGAACTTTATTTAAAATATTTTTCAAATTTTCAAATTTTTATAAAAATTTCGTTTTTTAGGGGTCATCGAACACCCGTCACCTCGAAAAACGTGAAAAATCTGACTATCTCAGAATTCGACGAAATTTGTCTGGGTAACTAGATTTCGTGAGACGAATCCAACGGTGAGGTCCGTTTCATCATCCGAGGTCTATAAAAATACCAGTTTTTTTTAACCACACTATAATGGCAAATTACCATTTTGCCGTTTTTTTTCAGAAAAAGTTAAAATTTTTCCCGGGTTTCACATTCTTCCTCCCTTAAAAGAATTTCGTCCCGAAATTCACATACACATGCACATACAATCACATGCATATGCAAAAGTCAATTAATGGTAAATGACCAGAAGAATATACCTCCATCCTCGAACAAGAAAGGATAACTAGTACGGACAGTGTCCTCGCGCTCCCATGTTGCCTCCTCTACTCCTCGATGCTGCCACAGCACCTTCACTAGCCGCACGGTTTTGCCTCGCAAAACCTGTTCCCGGCTATCCATGATGCGCACCGGTCCCTCCTCGAAAGTCCCATCAGCATCAACAACAAGCTCTCCCCAATCCACCACATGAGTCGGATGTGGGGTGTACTTCCGAAGCATAGAGACATGGAATACTGCATGAACACTCGATAGATTTGGCGGTAATGCCAACCGGTAAGCAACTGTACCCACTCTCTCAAGTACCTCGAAGGGCCCGATGTATCTCGGTGACAGCTTCCCCCGCTTACCAAACCGGACCACTCCTCTCTTAGGCATAACCTTCAAGAAGACATGATCTCCCACCTCAAACTCTAGAGGTCGCCGCCGTCTATCAGCATAACTCTTTTGCCGGCTTTGAGCCGTGAGAAGACGCTTCCGAATCAAGTCCACCTTCTCCGAGGTGTCTCTGATCAATTCCGGACCCGTAGAAGACCTTTCTCCTACCTCCGTCCAACAAACCGGAGAACGACATGGCCTCCCATATAGTGCCTCATAGGGTGCCATCTCTATGCTCGCCTGGTAACTGTTATTGTATGCAAACTCCACCAAGGATAAGTGATCTTCCCAGCTACCCTTAAGATCTAGGACGCATGCCCGTAGCATGTCCTCTAAAGTCTGGATAGTCCTCTCAGACTGACCGTCTGTCTGGGGATGAAAAGCAGTGCTCATCATTAATTGTGTCCCCATGGCTCGCTGGAAACTCTCCCAAAAATGAGCCGTAAACCTGGGATCCCGGTCCGATACAATAGATACAGGTACTCCATGCAGCCGGACAATCTCCCGTATATACAACCTGCAGAATTCCTCCAATGTGAAGGTCATCCGCACAGCCAAAAAGTGGTGCCGACTTAGTAAGCCGGTCCACTATCACCCACACCGCGTCATGACCCCGCGATGTCCGTGGCAAATGGGTCACAAAATCCATCGTGATATGCTCCCACTTCCACTCAGCTACCTCCAAAGGCTGGAGTAATCCCGCTGGTCTCTGGTGTTCAGCCTTAACCTGCTGACACGTGAGACATCGACTGACAAAATCGCCAACCTGCCTCTTCATTCCACTCCAGTAATACTGGCGACGAAGATCATGATACATCTTTGTGCCCCCTGGATGAACTGCAAAACGGGAGCAATGAAACTCCCTAAGGATCTCCTCCCTCAGATCTGCCAATTGAGGAACCACAACCCTTCCTCGATATCGAAGACTACCATCTGAGTGAGTAGCCCAGCCCTCGTCACCCATACCTGCCTGTACACGGTCCCGGATGAACAATAGCTCCGTGTCCTGACTCTGGGACTCAATCACCCTGCTCAGTAGAGACGGTATAGTCACCAAACTCCCCAAAGTACCCTGAGCCTGACCCATATAACATAGCCCGAACTGTCCCACAGTCTCGAGCATCTGCCACTCCCGGGAAGCTACACTAGCTAAAACTCTCTGTGACCTTCGGCTAAGTGCATCAGCCACCACGTTTGCCTTACCAGGATGGTAATGCAAAGTGAAGTCATAGTCCTCTAAATACTCCATCCACCGGCGTTGCCTCATGTTAAGGTCCCGCTGTGTAAAAATATACTTCAAACTCTTGTGGTCCGAAAATACTTCAAACTGCTCACCATACAGGTAGTGACGCCAAGCCTTCAAGGCAAAGACAATGGCTGCTAACTCCATGTCATGTGTGGGGTAATTCTGCTCGTGATTCTTTAGCTGTCGAGAACCATAAGCTACTACCCTCCCAGACTGCATCAAAACACATCCCAGCCCGTCCTTCGAGGCATCACAATAGACCGTGTACCTCTGTCCTCGTTCTGGAACTATCAGAATAGGAGCTGAAGTAAGCCTCTTCTTCAACTCTTGGAATGCATTCTCACAAGAATCATTCCACACAAACTTGACATCTTTCCGGGTCAACTTCGTCATAGGTGCAGCCAATCGAGAGAAATCCTCAATAAACCGCCGGTAATACCCCGCCAATCCCAAGAAACTACGTATCTCGAAGACTGACTTCGGTCTCTCCCAATTCATAACTGCCTCAACCTTCTCCGGGTCCACGGATACACCCGAAGCCGACACCACGTGTCCCAGAAATTTCACCTCAGTAAGCCAGAATTCACACTTGCTGAACTTGGCATATAACTGATAATCTCTCAATGTCTGGAGAACAATTCTCAAGTGACTCTCATGCTCCTCCTCAGACTTGGAGTAGATCAAGATGTCATCAACAAAAACCACAACAAATTGATCTAAATAGGGTTGGAACACCCTGTGCATGAGGTCCATGAATGCCGCTGGAGCATTGGTCAATCCAAATGGCATCACTGTGAACTCGAAATGCCCATACCGCGTTCTAAACGCCGTCTTAGGAATATCTTCCTCCCTAACCCTCAATTGATGGTAACCGGTTCTAAGATCTATCTTGGAATAGACTCGTGCCCCCCTCAGCTGATCAAACAAGTCATCAATCCTCGGCAAAGGGTACCTATTCTTGATAGTGACCCTATTCAACTTTCGGTAATCAATACACAACCGAAGAGTCTTATCTTTCTTCTTAGCAAACAGAACCGGAGCGCCCCAAGGTGAAGTGCTCGGTCTAATAAACCCCTTGTCCAACAATTCTTGCAATTGTACCTTGAGTTCTTGCAACTCAGTAGGCGCCATCCTGTGTGGTGTCATAGAGATGGGAGATGTATCGAGATGCAACTCTATAGTGAAGTCCACATCCCTATGTGGAGGTAATCCCGGTAGTTCATCCGGAAAAATATCCTCATAATCACACACAACCCGAGGTAGACTTAACTCCTGCCTCGCCTCGTCTTCAAGGGTCAGGCTTGCTAGCCAACCCATCAGCTGCCTATGCCATCTGGAGTCGTATACTGCTTGGGGTAAAGCATCGTGCTTATCCCCTTGAAACATGAAACAAACCCCATCCGGTGTGTAAGCAGTGATTCGCTTTCGATCACAATCAATGACGACTCGGTGTGCCGCCAACCAATCCATCCCAAGGATCACATCGAACTCCGACATGTCCATGACTCGAAGGTCCATAGTGAGTAGAATCCCTGAGATCTCCAACTCACACCCCCGACATATCTGATCAACCCTCACCCTAGCACCTAGGGGAGAACTCACATGCAATGGCTCTTTCAAGGTCTCAACCTCTAAGCCCAAGTCATCCACACAAGATGCAGCAATAAATGAATGAGATGCACCAGAATCAAATAACACTCTAGCCCATAAGCGGGAAAGTAGAAATGTACCCTGTATCACCGACGGATCTGCCAGCCCAGTCTGTGGCATCATGGCGTAGACACGCCCCGGAGTCCCTGAAGTCCCGGCTTGTGAGCCCTGGCCTCTTCCTCGACCCATTCCTTGGCCCATCTGGCCAGCTTGCGGTGTCCCTGCACGAGAAATAGTAGGGCCTTGTGCTGCACCCTGAAACTGGTACTGGCTGCCCTGACCCGTAGTAGGGTAGTGAGGAGCATACTGCGTCTGTGGTTGCCCCACTGAAGTCTGAGATTGCGACGACCCATGACCCTGGGATCCCTGCCTCTGAGGACAATCCCTCTTCATGTGACCCGGTTGGTGGCAATGATAGCAAGTCCTCTGGCCAACCTGGTAGGAAGGTCTCTGATTTCTCCCACCTTGGGAGGATTGACTTTGGCCTTGGCCTTGATAACTGCGGTCCTGTACCTGAAATCCTTGTGGAGTAGAAGTCCTTTGCTTCTTCCTTGAGCTAGAAGAAGAGGATTGGCCTTCCTTCTTCTTGTCTTTTGCACCAGACTCCCGGATGCTCCTTGCGTCATTCACCTCTCTCTCAATGGCCAAAGCTGTGGTGACCATCAAGTCGAAGTCTTGTAGTAGAAGACCGACGATTTTACCCCGGATGGATAACTTCAGCCCATCCTCAAATTTTCTAACCTTGGCCATATCTGTGGCCACATATTGGTCAGCGAAACGTGCTAACTCAGTGAATTTAGCCACATATTCCATCACTGACATCGTTCCTTGCCTCAGATCTAGGAACTCCCGGGCCTTTGCATGCCTCGCAGTGCCGGGAAGTATTTCCCATGAAAAGTTCCTGGAACTCTACCCATGTCATGGCCTCCAAGTTCTTGGAGTCTTTCACCCAATCCCACCATACTTGGGATTCCCCCTCCAACTGGAATGTAGCTAGAGTTATCCTGGTGGCGTCAGAGGTGATCTCCATTGCCCTCAAGATCTTGTCAACCTGCCGGAACCAATGATCAGCTACCATCGGGTCCGCCCCTCCCATAAAGATCGGCGGTTGATGTGCCTTGAACTTCTGGAGATGACTGGAGCCTCCTTGGCCCCCACTTGTACCCGTCTGTGCAATAGTAGCGGCCGTAGCACTAGCTTGTGCAATGGTAGCCGCCGCTGCACCAATAGCCTCCATGAAGGCTTGTTGGTCAAAGGCCGGTGGTGGTTGGTTGTTATTCTGCCTACCACCTCTGCCTCGGCCGCGTCCTCTTCCCCTTCCTCTATTTTCCATCTACACACATGTCAAATAGAAACAGAGCATTTACTTAGTATCCCAAGATAGAAGTCAAGTATTTAAACTTGAAGATTTTCCTCCTTGTTTCACTAGTAGTGCGTGTGCCACCTACTAGTAGACATTTACACATAAACTATACCATTCATTCCTTTTTTTTTTTTTGAACCCAAGGTTATGTTTTCTAACCCTAGTGTTTGTTTTTTTTTTTTTTTTCATGTGCCTTTTACCATGCATATCATTCACATAATCACTTAGCAAATAATCATGTTTCACATAACACGTTGCACAAAACATATAACAATTTAAGCACATAAGATGAGATGCACAATGCATGCAATGGTCTAGTCCCAATACCCAACAAGCCTTAGGTAAATCGTATAACCTAGGCTCTGATACCAAGCTGTGACACCCCAAATTCATGGGGTCCGTTAATTTCCCATCAACCCATGGAATGCCCGTGGATACCGTATAACTCGATATCGCACCGTTGTGTCCCATTTACCAGGATCCATAATTTAACGAAATTCGGGCAGAGTCTCCTTTGTACGGGAAACTCTACCCCAAAACACAATCTGTGCAATCAACATTTACATGACCCATCCGAGGTCCAATATAATACCATAACCACACAGGGTCCATTTTATACGTAAAACTTGACCACACCGGGTCCAATCATCATATTTATATCAAAATATGCAAGGTTATATTAAAACAGTCCATATATACTCTATTACAATTCCTTTACACATTACATGCCAAAATTTAATTACAAATCTACTTTTACAAAAAAAAAATGGATTGGAAGCCACAAGTCGACTTTTCTTCAACCATGTGACCCGGATTGTGAGCCGTCCATTGGTGCATGACCCACACCTAAAATGTTTCCCGTATAGGGTGAGCCAATGCCCAGTAGAATAATCCTTACAGAGGCTACTCATCACCTAAAATGCATATACAATGTATAAATGCAACATTTCACAACAAGTATTCCCTCCAACAATAACATATAATACAATGTTGGAAAATCAAGATGTCATGCCAAGTAATGAGATGAAACTCACTCATGCATGTTATCCCGAGCCCACACCGACTCCCACAACACAATGCGACACTTACGTGTAAAACAAACGTCTTTGATGAAACACATCCAAAGATCATTTTGAAATCAACCATATGTCATAAAACTAATTCATTCTTGGATGTTTCCCATCAAATGAATAATTTATATATCAAAATCATGTGCCTTTATGGGGTATCGGATTCAGGAATCGCACCTCCGGCTCCGTACGCCGTTACACTTTTCTGGAATTTCACCGCCGGTAAGTGTATGAACCAAGTGGTCGGGTTTTTCACCCGAGGGAGTGTCTAGCCCTACTTGCTATACCCGACACAAGTTTTCTTATGCATGTCACCGTGCGACTCCGTAGGACATTCCATCTCACTTTCCCGAGCCTACCATCAAGAACCAATGTTGGTGTTGATCACCCCATGCAACCCTACACCCACACTCATGCATGTAGCCCATGAATGTGATGTTAATTCCATGTCCATATTGCAATGCATGCCAAATGACAATTTTTAAATATCAATGTATACCATGGCAATTAATATCATTTGCATATAATCACATAACCATTTCAAGTTCAATATATCCAAGAGCATATATCAACACTCCATCAACATGATAACACATAATACATGCTAATATTACATTTCATTCACAAGGCATAATATAAAACACAAAGCATGCCCACATGATCCCAATTTTCAAGGGATTACATAAATACTTTCATATACCAAAATCAAGCCAAGATTTTATATGGATCATTCAAACAAAATAAAAATCAGAATATATGATTTTTATATAACCAATTATCTAAACATTCAAGAAATCACAAACTAACACTTTCTAACTACCAATTCACACTAAAATTGATCATACCCATTTTCATAGCACCATTCATAATGGAAAAATATTAGAAATACCCAAAACAGCCCACATGAACCCTATGGACACCTTAGGTTAGAAATAGGTCCGAGTAGGAGGAACCCTACCTCTTGAAGCGTAAAGAATTTGTAGGAAGCCTCAAGAACAAGATTGAAGCCAAAAGTTTAGATTTCTCCAAAATCCTCTCTTTGAATCTTCGGTGAAAATCTTTGTTTTTGGTACCCACGCGTAGCTCTCGTCGCGTAGATCGACTTTAATTCTTGACCCGACGAATTTCGACCGATGGAACTTCGAGAATCGGCGAAAGAAAGCTTGAAGAATTATATCACTTTTATACCTTCTAAACACTTGGCCCTCGTCGCGCCAAGTGTCGTCCTTTGTCCGGGTCCGTTTTCATCCCGAAACGATTAAATTTCGTACCGATTTAAACTCAAAATATTTTATATGAACTTTATTTAAAATATTTTTCAAAATTTCAAATTTTTATAAAAATTTCGTTTTTTGGGGTCATCGAACACCCGTCACCTCGAAAAACGTGAAAAATCTGACTATCTCAGAATTCGACGAAATTTGTCTGGGTAACTAGATTTCGTGAGACGAATCCAACGGTGAGGTCTGTTTCATCATCCGAGGTCTATAAAAATACCAATTTTTTTTTTTAACCCACACTATAATGGCAAATTACCATTTTGCCGTTTTTTTTCAGAAAAAGTGAAAATTTTTCCCGGGTTTCACAGATACACATTCTATCAATCAAGGTATGAAAGGAAGAATGATTCACTTTTCTTCTTTTGTGTTTAGTTAGATGGATGGAAAATAAAAATGATTAATTTTTTTTTTTGTCTTTGCTAAGATTAGGGGTGACGATCGAGTCGTGTCATGTCAAGTCATTGCGGGTTCATGTCGAACATTAGTCAAACATAACTCAACTCATTTAACAAATCGTGTCATTTCGAGTTGACATGTTTTATTTGTGTATCGTGTTCGTGTTTGTATTTATGTTGACCCACGTAAACTTTGAATAAAAAACTTTAATGCTAATATTTTATTTTGACTTAATTAAATCCATGCTCATACTTTTTTTATAATCTCAAAATTAACTTAAATAAATATAATAATAATAATAATAATAGGTGAAAATATATTTTTTATTTTATAATTATGTCGGTGCTTAATAAATAGTTATAAATAATTAGCATTTTACGTTTATAATACCAGTTAAATATGTTAATTTCGTATTACAATATAAACAAGAAAATAGAGAAAGTGTTTATTCTTAAATAAACGAGTTGATGTGTCAATTTTGAGTTTGTCGAGTTCAACTGAATAAGAACCGTTTATGCAACTGAATATGCAACTACTTTATTCCTACTTGCACCACCACAATGGTTGTGGTGATATTACTATTTTTTTGTTTAGCGTGTTATTGTTTGATGTTAATATTTTTTTGTTGAGCGTGTTACTGTTTGATATTACTATATGTGTGTGTGTGTGTATTACTATTCGTACGCATACATATATATATATAGAGAGAGAGAGAGAGACTACATGTTTGAGTAGAGAAACAGAGTTTTGAATATTAGGACTAGAGAGATTGATACAATTAAGAAAAGAAATTGTGCCAGAATCCGTTAGAGATTTGATCGCTTCTTCGTCTGTCTTCATCATTTTCAAGAATCAAATTATAACAGACCCCAGGTCATGAAATTCACATACGAAAAAAACAGAGTTCTCGTTCACTACAGAGAGCGAGAAATGGTTGTGACTTGACAATTGACAACCACTTAGAGACAAAGTTTGACATGACAATTGACGACCACTTGAGTGGTGTTTGGATAATGGGTTAAAAATGGTTATCCACTAGTTGTAAGGGATATAGTAGAAGTGGTATACTACCATTTGATTATATTGTCTTTATACCCTTCTCTTATATTTTGTTTTTGGTAAGCCCCCTGTACTCAATGCTCTGTTTTGTAAATGAGGATGGAAATTAGAAGGGATATAAAGTAGGAAAGATACACATTCTATCAATCAAGGTATGAAAGAAAGAATGATTCACTTTTCTTCTTTTGTGTTTAATTAGATGGATGGAAAATAAAAATGATTAATTTTTATTTTTTTGTCCTTGTTAAGATTAGGGGTGACGATCGAGTCGTGTCATGTCAAGTCATTGCGGGTTCATGTCGAATATTAGTCAAACATAACTCAACTCATTTAACAAATCGTGTTATTTCGAGTTGACGTGTTTGATTTTTGTATCGTGTTCGTGTTTGTATTTTTGTTGACCCACGTAAACTTTGAATAAAAAATTTAATGCTAATATTTTATTTTGACTTAATTAAATCCATGCCCATACTTTTTTTATAATCTCAAAATTAACTTAAATAAATATAATAATAATAATAGGTGAAAATATATTTTTTATATTATAATTATGTCAGTGCTTAATAAATAGTTATAAATAATTAGCATTTTACATTTATAATACCAGTTAAATATGTTAATTTTGTATTACAATATAAACGAGAAAATAGAGAAAGTGTTTATTCTTAAATAAACGAGTTGATGTGTCAATTTTGAGTTTGTCGGGTTCAACTAAATATGAACCGTTTATATTTTGTGTTCGTGTGTCAAATCATTTTCGAGTTTGTGTCATAAAATTCATGTTGAGTTCTAGTAGTGTTATCGTGTTGAGTCAAAAATTTACACTCCTAAATAAAATGGAAAATTAATTTTTTTTTTCTTTTTTTTCTTGTGTTTAAAAAATATATATGCATATTTTATCATTGAATTTATATATGAAATTAATCTATACATAATATATGTATATATCAAAAGATACATAGACAAATAAGATATAAATTCACACAAATAATTAACTTTTCATCCACTTTCGTTCAGATTTTTAGGGATTGATTTTGGTGAGTTGGAAGGAAAGCTCATCCATCCACTTTTTCATCCATCCTATTTTTATTCCTTACTAAACATGATATTTTATTTATCCCTCAAACTTTTCATCCTTCCAACTTTCCATCCTTTCAACTTTCCATCCTTTCAGTTTTCCATCATACCAAATAGAGCATAAATGTTATTACTTGAGGCTATTTAGCTCTTGGATTAAAAAAAATTAACTTAGGTGGTGTTTGATAAAACTAAAAATTGAACACTGAAAACTGAATGCTGAATTTTTTAATTCGCAAACTGTTTAGTATCAACTAAAATTTAAGTATTTAATTGAATAAAACTGTTTGAAAAATAAAAAAAGTTGAAGTCTGAAAATTAATATTATTCTATTTTTGTCCTTTTTTTAACTATTTCTCTGCAACTACTTTATTCCTACCTCCACCACCACAATGGTAGTAGTGATATTGCTATTTTTTTTGAGTCTGTTACTGTTTGATGTTACTATTTCTTTGTTGAGCTTGTTACTGTTTGGTATTACTATATGAGTGTGTGTGTTTGTGTATACATATTAATGTTCGTACGTATACATGATTCACTATATATATCTATAGATAGAGAGAGACTACCTATTTGAGTAGAGAAACAGAGTTTTGAATATTAGGACTAGAGAGATCAATACAATTAAGAAAAGAAACTGTGGCAGTATCCAAAAGAGTTTTGATACCTTCTTCATCTATGCTCTTCATTTTCAAGAATCAAATTACAACAGACCTCAGGTCTTGAAATTCACATACGAGAAAAATAAAGTTCTCGTTCACTATAGAGAGCGAGAAACGGTTGTGACTTGACAATTGACAAGCACTTAAAGACAAAGTTTGACATGACAATTGACAACCACTTGAGTGGTGTTTGGATAGTGGGTTAAAAATGGTTATCCACTAGTTGTAAGGGATACAATAGGAGTGGTGTACTACCATTTGATTATATCTTCTTCATACCCTTCTCTTATCTTTTGTTTTTGGTAAGCCCCCTGTACTCAATGCTCCGTTTGGTAAATACGGATGGAAAGTAGAAGGGATAGAAAGTAAGAAAGATACATTTTCTATCATTTAAGGAAGGAAAGTAGGAATGATATATTTTTCTTCTTTTGTGTTTAGTTAGATGAATGGAAAATGTGAAACCCGGGAAAAATTTTAACTTTTTCTGAAAAAAAAATGGCAAAATGGTAATTTGCCATTATAGTGCGAGTTAAAAAAATATTGGTATTTTTATAGACCTCGGGTGATGAAACGGATCTCACCGTTGGATTCGTCTCACGAAATCTAGTTACCAAGACAAATTTCGTCCAATTCTGAGATTGTTAGATTTTCACGTTTTTTGAGGTGACGGGCGTTCGATGACTCCTAAAAACGAAATTTTTATAAAAATTTTAAAATTTAAAAAATATTTTAAATAAAGTTCATATAAAATATTTTGAGCTTAAATCGGTACGAAATTTAATCGTTTCGGGGTGAAAACGGACCCGAACAAAGGACGACACTTGGCGCGACGAAGGCCAAGTGTTTAGAAAGTATAAAAGTGGGCAAATATCTGAAAAATCAGATATTTTCTCTTCATATGGCCGGCTGGATCAGACCCAAGAGCAAAGAAGAAAAAAATATAATTCTTCAACCTTTCTTTCGCCGATTCTCGGAGTTTCGTCGGTCGGAATTCTTCGGGCCAAGAATTAAAGTCGATCAACGCGACGAGAGCTACGCGTGGGTACCAAAAACAAAGATTTTCAACGAAGATTCAAAGAGAGGATTTTGGAGAAATCTAAGCTTTGGGCTTCAATCTTGTTCTTGAGGCTTCCTACAAATTCTTTACGCTTCAAGAGGTAGGGTTCCTCCTACTCGGACCTATTTCTAACCTAAGGTGTCCATAGGGTTCATGTGGGCTGTTTTGGGTATTTCTAATATTTTTCCATTATGATTGGTGCTATGGAAATGGGTAGGATCAATTCTAGTGTGAATTGGTAGTTAGAAAGTGCTAGTTTGTGATTTCTTGAATATTTAGATAATTGGTTATATAAAAATCATATATTCTGATTTTTATTTAGTTTGAATGATCCATATAAAACCTTGGCTTGATTTTGGTATATGGAAGTATTTATGTAATCCCTTGAAAATTGGGATCATGTGGGCATGCTTTGTGTTTTATATTATGCCTTGTGAATGAAATGTAATATTAGCATGTATTATGTGTTATCATGTTCATGGAGTGTTGATATATGCTCTTGGATATATTGAATTAGAAATAGTTATGTGATTATATGCAAATGATATTAATTGCCATGGTATACAATGATATTTAAAAATTGTCATTTGGCATGCATTGCAATATGGACATGGAATTAACATCACATTCATGAGCTACATGCATGAGTGTGGGTGTAGGGTTGCATGGCGTGATCAACACCAACATTGGTACTTGATGGTAGGCTTGGGAAAGTGGGATGGAACGTCCTACGGAGTCGCACGGTGACATGCATAAGAAAACTTATGTCGGGTATAGCAAGTAGGGCTAGACACTCCCTCGGGTGAAAAACCCAGCCACTTGGTTCATACACATACCGGCGGTGAAATTCCAGAAAAGTGTAACGGCGTACGGAGCCGGAGGTGCGATTCCTGAATCCGATACCCCATAAAGGCACATGATTTTGATATATAAATTATTCATTTGATGGGAAACATCCAAGAATGAATCAGTTTTATGACATATGGTTGATTTCAAAATGATCTTTGGATGTGTTTAATCAAAGACGTTTGTTTTACACGTAAGTGTCGCATTGTGTTGTGGGAGTCGGTGTGGACTCGGGATAGCATGCATGAGTGAGTTTCATCTCATTACTTGGCATGACATCATGATTTTCCAACATTGTATTATATGTTATTGTTGGAGGGAATACTTGTTGTGAAATGTTGCATTTATACATTGCATATGCATTTTAGGTGATGAGTAGCCTTTGTAGGGATTATTCTACTGGGCATTGGCTCACCTTATACGGGAAACATTTCAGGTGTGGGTCATGCACCAATGGACGGCTCACAGTCAGGGTCACATGGTTGAAGAAAAGTCGACTTGTGGCTTCCAATCCATTTTTTTTTTTTTTGTAAAAGTAGATTTGTAATTAAATTTTGGCATGTAATGTGTAAAGGAATTGTAATACAGTCTATATGGACTGTTTTAATATAACCTTGCATATTTTGATATAAATATGATGATTGGACCCGGTGTGGTCAAGTTTTACGTATAAAATGGACCCTGTGTGGTTATGGTATTATATTGGACCTCGGATGGGTCATGTAAATGTTGATTGCACAGATTGTGTTTTGGGGTAGAGCTTCCCGTACAAAGGAGACTCTGCCCAGATTTCGTTAAATTATGGATCCCGGTAAATGGGACACAACGGTACGATATCGAGTTATACGGTATCCACGGGCATTCCGTGGGTTGATGGGAAATTAACGGACCCCATGAATTTGGGGTGTCACAAGAAAATAAAAATGATTAATTTTTTTTTTGTACTTGCTAAGATTATGGGTGACGATCGAGTCGTGTCGCGTCATTGCGGGTTCATGTCGAACATTAGTCAAACATAACTCAACACATTTAACGAATCGTGTCGTGTCGTGTTGACTTATTTCATTTTTGTATCGTGTTCATGTTTGTATTTATGTTGACCCACATAAACTTCGAATAAAAAATTTAATGCTAATATTTTATTTTTACTTAATTGAATCAATGCTCATACTTTTTTTATAATCTAAAAATCAACTTAAAAAGGTATAATAATAATAATAGGTAAAAATATATTTTTATATTATAATTATGTCAATGCTTATTAATTAGTTGCAAATAATTAGCATTTTATGTCTATAATATTAGTTAAACATATCAGTTTCGTATTACAATATAAATGAGAAAATAGAGAAAGTGTTTATTCTTAAATAAACGGGTTGATGTGTCAATTTTGAGTTTGACGGGTTCAACTGAATATGAACCCTTTATATTCCGTGTTCGTGTGTTAAATCATTTTCGAGTTTGTGTCACAAAATTCATGCAGTTTTCGAGTTTTGTCATCGTGTTAAGTAAAAAATTTACACCCGTAACAAAGAGGGTAATTTTTTCTCTTTTTTAGAAAAAAATATAAATACATATTTTATCATCGTATTTATATATGAAATTAATGTATTCATAATATATGTATATATCAAAAGATATATAGACAATTAAGATATATTTTCACACAAATACTTAACTTTTCATCCACTTTCGTTCAGATTTGGAGGGATTGATTTTGGTGAGTTGGAAGAAAAGCTCATTAATCCACTTTTTCATCCTTCCTATTTTCATTCCTTACCAAATATGATGTGTTATTTATCCCTTAAACTTTCCAACCTTCTAACTTTTCATCCTTTCAACTTTTCATTCTTCCGTTTTCTCATCATACCAAACAGAGCATAAGTGTTATTACCCGAGGCTATTTAGCTCTTGGATGAAGAAAAAATTAACTTAGGTGGTGTTTGATAAAACTATGAACTGAATGCATAATTTTTTAATTCGCAAACTGTTTGGTATCAACTAAAATTTAATTATTTAATTAAATCAAATTGTTTGACACATATAAAGAGTTGAAGTTTGCAAATTATATTATTCTAGTTTTGTCCTTTTTTTTAACTATTTCTCTGCAACTATTTTATTCCTTCCTCCACCACCACAATGGTTGTGGTGATATTACTATTTTTTTGTTGAGCGTCTTACTGTTTGATGTTACTATTTCTTTGTTGAGCATGTTACTGTTTGATATTACTATATATGTGTATGTATGTGTGTGTATATTACCTTTCGTACGTATACAAGATTCGCTATATATGTATATATATATATATATATATAGAGAGAGAGAGAGAGAGACTATATGTTTGAGTAGAGAAACAAAGTTTTGAATATCAGGACTAGAGAGATCAATACAATTAAGAAAATAAACAGTGGCAGAATCAGGTAGAGAATTGATAGCTTCTTCGTTTGTGTTCATCATTTTCAAGAATCAAATTACAACAGACCCCAGGTCATGAAATTCACATACGAGAAAAAGAGGGTTCTCCTTCACTACAAAGAAAGAGAAATGGTTGTGACTTGACAATTGACTACCACTTGGAGACAACGTTTGACAAGACAATTGACAACCACTTGAGTGGTGTTTGGATAGTGGGTTAAAAATGGTTATCCACTAGTTGGAAGGGATAAAATAGGAGTGGTGTACTACCATTTGATTATATCGTCTTTATACCCTTCTCTTATCTTTTTGTTTTTGGTAAGCCCCCTCTACTCAATGCTCCGTTTGGTAAATAAGGATGGAAAGTAGAAGGGATAGAAAGTAGGAAAGATACACTTTCTATCAATCAAGGAAGGAAATGAGGAATGATACACTTTTCTTCCTTTGTGTTTAGTTAGATAGATGGAAAATAAAAATGATTAATTTTTTTTTTGTGGTTGCTAATATTAGGGGTAACGATCGAGTCATGTCGAGTCATTGTGGGTTCATGTTGAACATTAGTCAAACATAACTCAACTCATTTAACAAATCGTGTCGTTTCGAGTTGAGGTGTTTTATTTTTGTATCGTGTTCGTGTTTGTATTTATGTTGACCCACATAAACTTTGAATAAAAAATTTAATGCTAATATTTTATTTTGGCTTAATTAAAACCATGCTCATACTTTTTTAATAATCTAAAAATTAACTTAAATAAATATAATAATAATAATAATAGGTGAAAATATATTTTTTATATAATAATTATGTTAGTGCTTAATAAATAGTTGTAAATAATTAGCATTTTATGTCTACAATACTTGTTAAACATGTTAATTTCATGTTATAATATAAACGAGAAAATAGAGAAAGTGTTTATTCTTAAATAAACGGTTTGATGTGTCAATTTTGAGTTTGACGGGTTCAACTGAATTTGAACCGTTTATATTTCGTGTTTGTGTGTCAGATCATTTTCGAGTTTGTGTCATCAAATTCATGTCGAGTTCGAGTCATGTCATCGTGTTGAGTCAAAAATTTACACCCCTAACTAAGATGGAAAAATAATTTTTTTTCTTTTTTTAAATTTTTTGTTTAAACAAATACAAATACATATTTTATCATTGAATTTATAAATGAAATTAATTTATACATAATATATGTGTATATCAAAAGATACATAGACATATAAGATATATTTTCACACAAATAATTAACTTTTCATCCACTTTCGTTCATATTTGTAGGGATTGATTTCGGTAAGTTGGAAGGAAAGCTCATTCATCCACTTTTTCATCTTTCCTATTTTCCTTTCTTACCAAACATGGTGTTTTATTCATTCCTCAAACTTTCCATCCTTCAAACTTTCCATCCTTTCAACTTTTCGTCCTTCCACTTTTTCATCATACCAAATAGAGCACTAGTGTTATTACTCGAGGCTATTTACCTCTTGGATAAAAAACAAATTAACTTAGATGGTGTTTGATAAGACTAAAAACTAAACACTGAAAACTAAATACTTAATTTTTTAATTCGTAGACTGTTTGGTATCAACTAAAATTACAGTATTTAATTGAATCAAACTGTTTGACAAATATAAAGAGTTGAAGTCTGAAAATTATTATTATTCTAGTTTTATCCATTTTTTTTAACTATTTTTCTGCAACTACCTTATTCCTACCTCCACCATCACAATTGTAGTGGTGACATTGCTATTTTTTTTTGAGCATGTTACTATTTGATGTTACTATTTCTTTGTTGAGCGTGTTACTGTTTGGTATTACTATATGTGTGTGTGCGTATATATATATTACTGTTCGTATGTATACATGATTCACTATATATATATATATATACAGAGAGAGAGAGACTATCTTTTTGAGTAGAGAAACAGAGTTTTGAATTTCAAGACTAGGGAGATCGATACAATTCAGAAAAGAAACAGTGGCAGAATCCGGAAGAGATTTGATAGCTTCTTCGTCTGTGTTCATCATTTTCAAGATTCAAACTACAACAGGCCTCACGTCATGAAATTCACATAAGAGAAAAATAGAGTTCTCGTTCACTATAAAGAGCGAGAAATGGTTGTGACTTGACAATTGACAACCTCTTGGGGACAAAGTTTGACATGACAATTGACAACCACTTGAGTGGTGTTTGGATAGTGGGTTAAAAATGGTTATCCACTAGTTGGAAGGGATAAAATAGGAGTGGTGTACTACCATTTGATTACATCGTCTTTATACCCTTCTCTTATCTTTTGTTTTTGGTAAGCCCCCTATACTTAATGCTCTGTTTGGTAAATAAGGATAGAAAGTAGGAAAGATACAGGGCGTGTTTGGTTAGCTTCTGCAAAACAGTTTTTTATTCTCAAAATTTCAGAAATACCCAAAATCTTTTTGTTTAGCATTTTTGTTATCTAAATTTTGGGACAAAATGAGATTTGAGTCCAAAAAATAAAAAACAAGTATAGCTTATTTTCAGAGTTTTCTTTGAAAATTTTGAAAACAAGGAGAACAATTTTGAATGTTCAAATATGAGTACGTGTGTATATATATATATATATATATATATATATATATATATATATATATATATATATATATATTATGAAATTGTCAATATAAAAATAACTTTTTTTTTATTAATGTTTGAATTTCTGTTCAAATATATATTTAAGTTGTCCAAACAGGTTTTACTATTTTCTTTATTGTAAAATTGTTTTTGAAATCATCTAACCAAACAAGTTTTTTATCTCAAAAAATATCAAAACCATTTTCTTAAAACTCTTCTTAAAAATTGTTTTCAGATATTATTTTTTGAAATACAAACCAAACAGGCCCACACTTTCTATCAATCAAGCAAGGAATTGAGGAATGATACATTTTTCTTTTTTTTTGTGTTTAGTTAGATTGATGGAAAATAAAAATGATTAATTTTTTATTTTTTCTCTGGTTGTTAAGATTAGGGGAGACGATCGAGTCATGTCAACTCATTGCGGGTTCATGTCGAACATTAGTCAAACATAACTCAACTCATTTAACAAATCGTGTCGTTTTGGGTTGACATGTTTTATTTTTGTATCTTGTTCGTGTTTGTATTTATGTTGACCCACATAAACTTTGAACAAAAAAATTAATGCTAATATTTTATTTTGACTTAATTAAATTCATGCTCATACTTTTTTAATAATCTAAAAATTAACTTAAATAAATATAATAATAATAATAATAATAGGTGAAAATAAATTTTTATATAATAATTATGTCAGTGCTTAACAAATAGTTATATTAATTAGCATTTTATGTCTATAATACAAGTTAAACATGTCAATTTCGTGTTATAATATAAACGAGAAAATAGAGAAAGTGTTTATTCTTAAATAAACGGGTTGATGTGTCAATTTTGAGTTTGACGGGTTCAACTGAATATGAACCGTTTATATTTCGTGTTCGTATGTCAGATCATTTTCGAGTTTGTGTCATCAAATTCATGTCGAGTTCAAGTCGTATCATCATGTTGAGTCAAAAATTTACACCCCTAACTAAGATGGAAAAATAATTTTTTTTCTTTTTTTAAATTTTTTTTAAAAAAAATATGAATACATATTTTACCATTGAATTTATATATGAAATTAATCTATACATAATATATGTATATATCAAAAGATACATAGACAAATAAAATATATATTCACACAAATAATTAAATTTTCATCCACTTTCGTTCAGATTTGTAGGGATTGATTTTGGTGAGTTAGAAGGAAAGCTCATCCATCCACTTTTTCATCCTTCCTAGTTTCCTTCATTACCAAAGATGATGATTTATTTATCCATCAAAATTTCCCTCCTTCTAACTTTCCATCCTTTCAACTTTCCGTCCTTCTATTTTTTAATCATACCAAACAAAGCACAAGTGTTATTACTCAAGGCTATTTAACTCTTGGATGAAGAAAAAATTAACTTAGGTGGTGTTTGATAAAACTTAAAACTGAAAAATGAAAACTGAATGCTGAATTTTTTAATTCGCAGACTGTTTGGTATCAACTAAAATTTAAGTATTTAATTGAATCAAACTGTTTGACAAATATAAAGAGTTGAAGTCTAAAAATTACTATTATTCTACTTTTATCCTTTTTTTTAACTATCTCTTTGCAACTTCCTTATTCCTACCTCCACCACCACAATGGTAGTGGTGATATTACTATTTTTTTGTTGAGGGTGTTACTGTTTGATGTTAATATTTCTTTGGTGAGCATGTTACTGTTTGATATTACTATATATATATGTGTGTGTGTGTGTGTGTATTACTATTCGTACGTGTACATGATTCGCTATATATATATATAAAGAGAGAGAGAGAGAGAGAGAGAGAGATAGACTACCTGTTTGAGTAGAGAAACAGAGTGTTGAATATCAGCACTAGAGAGATCGATACAACTCAAAAAAGAAACTATGGCTGAATCCGGAAGAGATTTGACAGCTTCTTCGTCTGTGTTCATCATTTTCAAAAATCAAATAACAACAGACCTCAGGTCATGAAATTCACATACGAGAAAAACAGAGTTCTCGTTCACTACAGGGAGCGAGAATTGGTTATGACTTGACAATTGACAACCACTTGGAGACAAAGTTTGACATGGCAATTGACAACCACTTGAGTGGTGGTTGGATAGTGGGTTAAAAATGGTTATCCACTAGTTGTATGGGAGACAATAGGAGTGGTTATCCACTTAACTTTCCTTTCACTTTTGTTCAGATTTGTAGGGATTGATTTTGGTGAGTTGGAAAGAAAGGTCTTCCATCAACTTTTTCATCCTTTCTACTTTCCTTCCTTACCAAACATGATGTTTTATTTATCTCTCAAACTTTCCATCTTTCCAACTTTCCTTCCTTCCAACTTTCTGTTCTTCCGCCATACCAAACAAGGCATAAGTGTTATTACTAGAGGCTATTTAGCTCTTGGATGAAGAAAAAATAAACTTAGGTGGTGTTTGATAAAACAAAAAGTTGAACACTGAAAACTTAAGGCTGAATTTTTTAATTCGCTGACTGTTTGGTTTCAACTGAAATTTAAGTATTTAATTGAATCAAACTGTTTGACAAATATAAAGAGTTGAAGTCTGAAAATTATTATTATTCTAGTTTTGTCCTTTTTTTTAACTATTTCTCTGCAACTACCTAATTACTACCCCTACCACCACAATGGTAGTGACGATATTACTATTTTTTTGTTGAGCGTGTTACTGTTTGATATTACTATATATGTGTGTGTTTGTGTGTGTGTGTGTATGACTGTTCGTACACACACACAGTCAGGATTGTGGTGGTAGAGAGAGAGAGAGAGACTACCTGTTTGAGTAGAGAAACAGAGTGATGAATATCAGGATTAGAGAGATCGATACAATTCAGAAAAGAAGCTGTGGCAGAATCCGGAAGAGATTTGATAGCTTCTTCGTTTGTGTTCATCATTTTCATGAATCAAATTACAACAAACCTCAAGTCATGAAATTCACATACGAGAAAAACAGAGTTCTCGTTCACTACAGAGAGCGAGAAATGGTTGTGACTTGACAATTGAAAACCACATGGAGAGAACGTTTGACATGACAACTGACAACCACTTTAGTGGTGTTAGGATACTGGGTGAAAAAATGGTTATCCACTAGTTGGAAGGGATAAAATAGGAGTGGTGTACTACCATTTGATGATATCGTCTTTATACCCTTCTCTTATCTTTTGTTTTTGGTAAGCCCCTGTACTCAATGCTCCGTTTGGTAAATAAGGATGAAAAGTAGAAGGGATAGAAAGTAGGAAAGATACACTTTCTATCAATCAAGGAAGGAAATGAGGAATGATACATTTTTCTTCCTTTGTGTTTGGTTAGATGGATGGAAAATAAAAATGATTAATTTTTTTTTTGTGGTTGCTAATATTAGGGGTGACAATCGGGCGTGTCGAGTCATTGTGAGTTCATGTCGAACATTAGTCAAACATAACTCAACTCATTTAACAAATCATGTCGTTTCGAGTTGATGTATTTTATTTTTGTATCGTGTTCGTGTTTGTATTTATGTTAACCCACATAAACTTTGAATAAAAAATTTTATGTCAATATTTTATTTTGGCTTAATTAAATCAATGCTCATACTTTTTTAATAATCTAAAAATTAACTTAAATAAATATAATAATAATAATAATAGGTGAAAATATATTTTTTATATAATAATTATGTCAACGCTTAATAAATAGTTGTAAATAATTAGCATTTTATGTCTATAATACTAGTTAAAGATGTTAATTTCGTGTTATAATATAAACGAGAAAATAGAGAAAGTGTTTATTCTTAAATAAACGGGTTGATGTGTCAATTTTGAGTTTGACCAGTTTAACTGAATATGAACCGTTCATATTTCGTGTTCGTGTGTCAGATCATTTTCGAGTTTGTGTAATAAAATTCATGTCGAGTTCGAGTCATGTCATTGTGTTGAGTCAAAAATTTATACCTCTAACTAAGATGGAAAAATATATTTTTTTTTTTTAAAATTTTTAAAATTGTTTTAAAAAAATATAAATACATATTTTATCATTGTATTTATAAATGAAATTAATGTATACATAACATATGTATACAGAAAAAGATATATAGACAAATAAGATATATTTTCACACAAATAATTAACTTTCCATTCACTTTGGTTCAGATTTGGAGGAATTGATTTTAGTGAGTTGGAAGGAAAGCTTATCCATCCACTTTTTTATCTTTCCTATTTTCCATCCTTACCAAACATAATGTTTTATTTATCCCTCAAACTTTTCATCCTTCCAACTTTTCATCCTTTCAACTTTTCGTCCTTCCATTTTTTCATCATACCAAACAGAGCATAAGTGTAATTACTCGAGGCTATTTGGCTCTTGGATGAAGAAAAAATTAACTTAGATAGTGTTTGATAAAACTAAAAGTTGAACACTAAAAACTGAATGCTGAATTTTTTAATTTGTAGACTGTTTGGTATCAACTGACATTTAAGTATTTAATTGAATCAAACTGTTTGACAAATATAAAGAGTTGAAGTCTGGAAATTTTTTTTTTCTAATTTTGTCCTTTTTTAAAACTATCTTTCTGCAACTACCTTTTTCCTATCTCCACCACCAAAATGGTAGTGGTGATATTACTATTTTTTTGTTGAGCGTGTTACTGTTTGATATTATTATTTCTTTGTTGAGCGTGTTACTCTTTGATATTACTATATATGTGTGTGTGTGTGTGTGTGTGTGTGTGTATATTACTGTCAATTAGGTATTCACTATTTATGTTAGGTATAATTATGGAATACATTTTAGAAAGAATTTGAATATGTTTTAAAATGTATACTTATGGGCAACTATTTGATGAAAAATAGGACTTAAAGGATGACAAGTTTGAAGCTGGAACTTAACGCCAAATAAGTTTTGAAAAAGGTACTCACATCTCATTATCTCTTAAAATATAAGTGATGGACCAGGCCCAACTCATGTTGAAAGCCTAGCCTTAATTAAGAGCCCAACTTATAAAGATCCAGTATCCAACCAAAGGGGTCCACGCCCGGTTAAGCTCACCAAGGGAGTAAGCAGGGTCATCTGAGAGCTTCATTCACGCCGCCTTCGAAAGAGTCAACTCTCACGTCATCCTTTGACCAAATCTTATGGAGAGTACTGTAACTACCTCATCCGTTGAGAAAAGGGTGTCAGCTCCACCAAATTAGCCACTTAGTTACTAGTAACTCGCCTCAATCTATTATGAGATGACCATAAATTGTAAACTCTACCAACACTTGGGGGACATCACACTCAGTGGAACACATCTCTTCTATCCCTCTCCACTTGTAACTCCCTGTTCTCGCTACACACTTGAAGTAATAAAATACCGTAATGACCCTAGCCATTCAAAGTGGATGCAGGTTACATTGACCAAACCACTATAAATACTTACCTTACTTGTGTCTCTATGTCTCTCTACTTTACTACTGCATTTATTACTGCCCATTTAAAAGGTAGTGTGCAAACCCAATTTGTGCATCATCAATAAGTATAGTTGAAATATTTACCATGTTTAACATGTCAACATTATAATATGAATAGATATAATTATCTTGATTAAAAAATTATAATGTAAAATCATTAGATTAATTGTCAGATCTAAACAATCTGAACTACTCTTGTGTTCCTGATATTCAGGAGATTTTCACTTTATTATGTAGATAACTAGGGCACCCTTGTACAAAACTCACTTTTTTACTATGGTTAAAATATTTACTATGGTTAAAAAATAAGTAGAATTAAAAAAATGCTAAATGTGAATTTATATATAGGTTTATCATGTTTAAAAAATTCAATCAAATACTCTTTTATTTAAGTCATTAAGTTAAAGACTTGTGATGAACTTTTTTTGTTTTTTCCGCTATAGTCCAATCTAAATAATCCTTTTTTTAATTACCAAAATACCCTTTAACTTATATTAGGCTAATTTCTTTCTTTTTTAGAAACCTGATCTCTTCTCTCTTTTTTTTTTTTTCTCTCTTTTCTATCGTTACCTACAAAAAAATACATTGAATATTCAACTAGATCCAACTTGGAGATACATAACCATCATAATTTTCATCAAATTTGACAAATGATCAGAGTGTTCAGGTCAATTTATGTGCATCTCGACTAATCTCCCCTCTTATCTAGTCAAGACCATTCACGCCGAAACTAATTCATAATGGATAACTGTTTCATCGCTGAAGTTCGCAATGGACGACGATGGGAATAAATCCCACACAGACCAGCACCTCTCACCCGCAATTCCCAGTCGCCCCATCTCGTTCTTCAACACCCTTACTCATTAAACAAGTTACTCCATCCAAGGAAACAGTGTAACATAAATTTTAGTCTTAGAAATTTTGCTCAGATGCTCACCACTCAACAATCTATCAAGTTCATATCATTTAGATAAATGTCGTCATTAGTAATATGTTGGCGGTCCATGTTTAAGTTACTTTTGTGTCTATTATATATCTCTCTTTTTATTTTGAAATGTTATGCTAATGATTATACGTAGACACCACTGTGTTGGTTTATTATAAAAATCAAAATTCAATGACTTTGGTACAACATGTTTTGGTTTCCTTAGGTTTTTGTTTGACCATTTGAGTCTATCGATGTGTGTGTGTTGGTGAGTTTGTGTGTGTGAAAGGAGGAGGAGAGTTACCACTATTTCACTGTCTAAATTGATATTTCAAAACAGATAAAACAAACAAATTCAAAACAAATAAAACAAATTGTAATGAAAATCAAAATTTTATTAATACAAATAAATTTATTTAAAATATTTTTAAAAATCTAAGACTTATTAAAACAGATAAATTCAAAACAAAAAATCAGGGGAAACAAAGTCTATAATACAGATAAATTCATGTTCTATATAATAAAAATCAAAGTTTTATTAAAATAGATAAACTCACTTAAAATATCATCGAAAACAATGTTTACAATATAGATAAATTTATGTTATATATAATAAAATTAAAATTTTGTTAATACTGTCAAATTTACTTCAAATAATTTTAAATTTTATTAAAATAAATAAATTCAAAACAAAAGAAGTTTTCTACTAACCGTAGAATTTTGATCTAAAAGAAGTTTTTGTTGATTGTGATATTCTAAATATAGTAAAATCACTTATTAAAATTTTTAATTTGTATTGTGTAACTTGTAATAAAACAATAACAGTCAAGTGCATAACAGTAACAAGAAAACTGAAATAATTACAAAAGAATTAACGAAAAATTTACAGTATTCTTAACAAAACAGTTACACATAAATGTTTATTTAACCAATATAAATATTGACGCATAGGAATTGTTATTGAACTTTAAATAGATCAAGACTAGTGTTTGATATTATATTCTTAAGACAGATTTCACCCCCACACATAGTGTTTATGGAATAAAAAGCGTCTGTCTCTCATCATACAATGATCTTCACATAAGTAGAAGTAACACTCAAATCTACTCTTTCAGCAAACTATAAATTATGTTGTGTACTCTCCAAATACAGACTGCCTTATTGTCGAAATATAATGCACTAATGACGGTCTTAACTCTAAAAATGGACTAATTAATTGATGTAGAATGGTAGTGAGAGCTTGGGTACTTATAGACAGTCTGGTGACTGTTCTGGACAATCACCATACGAAAAGACATCACTTGTATAATTGTTCTCTATGAACAGACACAACTCAGATTTCGGGCTGAAAGGAAGTTACAATTCAAACCAGTACGAATTCATATTTAATGAGTATCGAAATTAAATTCAAGATTAAGAAATTCACGATCAATTTATTAAACGAATTTTCTCCAAAAAAAATATGGCTTGGTCTAAACCACATTCACAGCCGAGCTCGGCCGTGGCGAGGCAGGTGAGCGGTGCGCATGGTAGAACCAAAGGCATGTAGGAACTCGCTTCACTCATAAAATTGTGGTACCCCTTGGAGGCCAATCCTATAGAGCAAACTTCGTCTATATATACCCATGTAAAACTTCTTCCTCAATCAAACATTGCACATCCTTTATTTTCACATTTTAAGATGGTCATTTTGCAGCATATTTTCTCATTCATTTCTTACTCAATTTGACTAAGTTAATATATTACATTATTCTCTTCACGTAGTAGAATACGAACCCATGAAAGTTTACTCGAAACAACGAACAAATCCCACTTTAATTTTGGCTCAAAATCGTCTAAAAAATCAATTTTTAAACTTACAAACTATTTTGGTCCAACTGTTTTCTAGTGCTTACGACAACTATAATGGCAGATATCAAGATCCACCAATTATTGTTGGGGATGGTATAGTCGATCTTCCGAGTCCTCTTTTAAAATTAGGATAAACTTGTCTTTTTATTTTTTATTTTTATTTTGGAAAGAAGAAATTTTAATGAATGAAAATCAGAATTTACAAGAATCAAAAAACAGAAAATATGTTTTAACAATCAACCAAGAAAATTTTCTATTTCGGTTACAAAGAATAGACAAAAGTTGTTGGTGTGACCTTCTCAATTCCCAGCATATCTGCAGCACCCCAGCTTCTTCGCATCCAGGCAGCAGCTTGAAAAGGATCAAAAAATTATCTATTTTACATGGAAAAACAACAAAACTTCTCTTAAAAAGAAAAAATCTATACAAAACCCCTATACAGACATTCTGTCTTAGCCTTTATCATAAAAAATGAGCACATTTTTTACTCTAGCAACTGGCAGCCCCCTTCGGTCCTGCATCAGCATCAGCTTGACCATTTTTGGCAACAAATCGACACATGAAAAATCAGAAGTGAACTGATCCTTTACCGCCCTGTTAGCCAAAGTATCAGCAACCCCATTCACTTCTCTATACACATAAAGTAATTGTGAATCCATACTCCCCAACAAATCCTTAATCCTTAATTCACTTCTCAAACCATTCTTTACAATATTCACAAGCACTATTGAATCCGACTCAATCAGAGATTTATAATCAAATAAACCATATTGTTCAATTAAACACAAACCATCCAATAGTGCCCTGAACTCAGCCTTCATGTTCGAACATATACCATAGAAAAAAAAGGTAGCTTCCACCATTCTTCCAATCTCATTTCGAACCACCACTCCCCCCCCCCCAGCAAGGCCAGGGTTTCCCTTGGATGCCCCATCCACGTTCATTTTCAGCATACCCACAGAAGGGCACCCCCAACAGACCCAGGTGACTCTAGCCCGAATCTGAACAGAGTAATCAACTCTAAGCAACTACAATAAATTCCTCCCCAAATCGTCTTCTTTAACTTTCGGCTTTATATTCTTCCTTTGATATCGAAGAGTACTACATATCCGTAAAAACATGGAATAAGACATAGTTTTCCCCTCCCCTGCTACCCTTTTGCACCTTTCCTTCCATAACTTCCAGTAGATAAGAAGTGAAATGCTCCTTACCAAACCATGACCAACAGACTGCTTGCTATAGAGTTTACAAATTCTTCTCAGTCTTGCAAAAGGAGACTTACCTTGGATTAAAATAAATCCCATCCAATTAGCCATCCTCCTCCAAACAGCCTTTGCATATGGACACTGCACAAACAAATGCTCAAAACTTTCTATATCATGGAAACACATCCAACACTACTAGCAAGAGGGATCCCTAGTTGCATAATTCTACAATCCAATGGAAGAGATCTCATCAACAATTTCCAACCAAGTAACTGAGCACTAGAAGTTGTCTTCATTCCCCAAATCTATGGAACAGTTTCATTTTTCTCTTGCTGACTCCTCAAATTCTACCAAACTGATGTAACAGTAAATACTCCAGATGGAGTACCCTACCAAATCAACTTGTCCTCTTGCCCATTCAAAACCACTCCAGACCCACAAATCACACCTTTTATGTAACGGCCCAAAAATCAGGGAAGGGGGTCCTTAATTTTACAAAATTCGGGCAGAGTCTCCTTTGTACGGAAAGCTCTACCCAAAACACAATCTGTGCAATTATACTACATTGACCACACCGGGTCCATTTATAAGTGAACATTAAAACAGTCCATATGAGTTCGATTTGTAATGCCCCAAAATCCCCCTTGGACGACATTACTATCTAAAACCATTCACATCATGAGAGCACTAAATAAATCCATCAAATAATAAAATTTCATTCACCATATGTAATATCCACAATATCATCCCAAAAAAATAGGCCAAGCTATGACAATTACATTCCAAAAGAATTACATTTAAACTTAGCAACGGAATAAACAAAATACTAGACTATACATGATCGTAAATAAATTCCCTAGTCTAGCACAAAAATAAACTATAGCTCTAGACGTCCACCTCAGGATCTAGGTTTCCCTCTAGTGGAGCCTCCCAATTTTCCGGCTTGTCAACTCCGGGATCTTTCTCTAGCACGAAATCTGAAAAAAAAAAAAAAACATTATTGGTAGGGGGTGAGCACTAAGCTCTGTAGGAAAATCCTCCCAAATTCTAACAAGGTTTGGAAAACATAAAAACGGTCAGTCTCATTTCACAAATAGCATACGTAAATTTTGAAAGAAAACATGATATTTTTAAAAGATCTCAAGTTTATACATTAACAATAATTAAGTACAAGAGTAAAGACAATCCCACCATAAATAACCATTCCAAAGAATAATTATTCCTACAACAATTTCCAAGATAATCATATCCAAAAGATAACGCAATAAACAATAACCACAATGTATCTCAAGTCTGATGTAAGATAATCACATGAATAAACACATAAAGAATATCCTGACCCACACACACACAAATCCTCGCAAGGATATCAAACTTCGGGAAGAACCGATGCATTATCCTATACCAATGCACCGGCAGTAACGAATCCGAACCAGGCATAGTATACTAATCCTCTGACACAGCACACGTGAGCTAATAGTGATTTGATCCTCGCAAGGCACCAACCCCACTACGAGTGGTAGGAAAAATTCAAACCCGAACAGAGTAAGAACCACACTCATCTACCCACTTTACGATACCCGGTCAATGGCCACCCATGGTCATCCAAACACCTCCATGAGATACATTCACCAACAATTTCTCAACAAAAGTTCATAATTCCCAAAATTCCCAAAATTTCTTGTATGTTATCCAAAAGAACCATGTAAGAAAAATAGACAAGAGATCAACATCAATACCATTTTATTGATTAATAGAAAGCCTAAAGTTTGGAAATCAAGAACAAAGGAAATATGGAGAGAAAAATCAATTTTTCTTAAAATATAAGGTTTGAAGATGAAAAAGAGAGCTTTAATGGTTACCCAACCATCACATTGTTTAAAACATAGCATTTATTGCAAGAATAGCAAGAATTAAAGGTTTTATAACATACATATTGAATTTAGAGTCAAAAGAGTACATATATACATAAACCCTATCCTCAATGTAGGAGAATGAGAAGAAATTTCTACCTTGAATCAAAGTTCTAAACCAAAATCCAAGCTCTAGAGACCTCCTTTCTTCTCCCTTTGCTCATTTCCTCTATCTTCTCCTAGGGTGCTAAGAGGTTTGGGGTGAGAGTGGAGTGAAAAAAATGGAAGTAAATGGGCTGAAATCAGTGTTTTAAACACAGCAGTCCCGAAGTTACTGTTCACAGGCTGTTTGAGTTTTCTCCAAAATTACGGTTTTGCCATTAAAAATCTCCAATTTGATCCACATGACTACCCTAAGGTTTTTCGATGTTTCGGATTCATTTTTAATGTTATTTTAACCTAAAAACATTTATTTTTATGATTTATCTCAAAACTAAAATAAATTTACATTCGAAACACTAAAATTACTATTTTATTCCTCCGAACCGCTATATGTGCTAAACGGCTATTCCAAGTTTTTCGGATCTCTTAGGTTCAATGATAATATTATTTTGACCTAAAAAAAATTAATATTTTTACTTAGTTACCCTTATCAACCTTAAACACCTCCAAAAATTAAATTTCAAAAAAAACATTTGCCTCCATAGTGTTTATTCATACTATTGAAATCTATAGGGTTCATGCATACCTCATCACCTATATTAGCATTTCAAAAATAATTACTTGTTATATAAAGATAAGAGTGTGGGGGTTTACATTTTAACTGATCATTCAACAAATCATCCACCCTATCAAACTGCCACTGAGCCCCAGCCACCTCTGATAATCTGGTAAACACACAAGGAACACCTGCAATTCTGCTTATTAAAGGCCCACTCCCTAACCAGTTATCGCACCAAAAGTTACTTTTCTCTCCATTACCAACCAAAACTTTCGACTTACACTCCACCTTATAAAAAAAAGGTCTCAAAACATTGAAACACTTAGAACAACCCCTACTCATACATCTCATCATATGCTTACCCTTCAGAAACTTGGTACTAAACACTCTAGCCCACAAAGAATCCCCTTTCATCAATCTCCATACTTGCTTCATTCGAAAGGCATCTTGCACCTCCTCCAATTTCCTTAAACCCAGACCACCCTCAGATTTAAGTAAGGTCACTTTTGCCCAAGAAACCCAATGCCTCCTCCTACTATCCAATTTTTTTGACCAAATAAAACTAGCCATCATTGAATTCATACGAGCCAAAATATTCTTAGACAAATTCGCACAAGCTAAAAGATGAATAGGAATAGAGCTCAGTACTGATTGTACCAAAAGAACTCTACCCATATTAGAAAGCAATTTAGAAAACCAACCCTCCATCCATTGTCGAAATTTCACTAAAACCTCCTCAAAATACATGATCCTAGTCCTCTCATTAAAGATAGGACAACCTAGGTAAGTAAATGGACATTTTTTGATAGGAATCCCAGCCATCTCAGACAGTACTTGCCTCCTAGAGCTCCCAATATGCTTTGAAACAAACATTGAGCTCTTAGGTAGACTTACCCTCTGGCCTGAACACATCTCATATTCCTTCAAAAAATTCAACAAGTGTTCCAGAGATTTTCTCAGCCCCCTTAAAAAAATTAGAGTGTCATCTGCAAAAAGCAAATAACTCACTAAAGATGAGCCTCTTCCCAGATGAAAACCTTTCACTAGACCCTCCTGATAAATTCTGCATAGACCCCTACTCAAGACCTCTTCAGCCAACACAAATAAGCATGGGGAGATGGGAACCCCTTTCCTTAACCCCCTAGAAGCAGGAAACAAACCCCTTCTCAAACCATTCACACATACATAAATCTTTTGATTTACCAAACAATTCTCAATGATCTTAACAAAGAGCTCATAAAATCCAAAAGAAGAAAGCACTTTCAACAAAAAATCCCACTCTATCTTGTCATACGCCTTCATCATGTCAAGCTTTAAAATCATGTTCCCACTCTCCACCTTCCTATCCAAGTCATTCACCATTAACTGAACCAAGGAAATACATTCCCCAATACCTCTACCCTTGACAAAACCATGCTACTCCTCAAACACCAACACAGCCAGCAAAGGAGCTAATCTAGAGGTCAACAACTTAGTAAAAATCTTGTAAAAAAATTACATAAGCTGATAGGCCTAAAGTCAGCAAAAGAAACTAGATTAAGCTTCTTAGGAATTATCACCAACAAAGTAGCATTTACGGACCTTGGAATTATGCCACCTTTAAGAAAAAAATTAACTGCCTTTAACACATCATGCTTAATGATATCCCAGGCTACCTGGAAAAATTTTCCAGACCACCCATCCACCCCTGGAGCACTGTGAATTGACATAGAAAAAACAACAGATTTCACTTCCTCCAAAGATACTTCCCTAAGAATCTTAGCATTTAACTCATCCGTCACAATTCTAGGAATAACTTCAAATAAATGCTCCTACATCTCATGCCCTTTAGTTCTGTATAAGGTAGCATAAAAGTCCTCAGCACACTTCCCAATCTCCTCCTCATTATCAATCCATACACCCTCTCCATTCTGAATTCTCTGAATTCTATTTTTAACTGCCTTTCCTTTAGCTAAGACATGACAGAATTTAGTATTTTTTTTTGCCCTCCACAACCCATTTCACATTCGCCTTTTGCTTCCAATACACCTCCTCAAGCCTCAAGACTTCATCAAGATCTTTTTGATGAGAATCAAAGAGCTTGCTGGTTAACCAATGAATCCTCTGTTTCAATAAGGATCTCAGCAACCCTCATCTTTTCCTCAAGAACTTTAATACGATCAAAAATATTACCAAACTCCTCTTTGTTCCACTTATAAACTTGTCTATTTAATCTAAGTGATTGTTATCTTTTTGTTATTACATTAATAATTATCTCTATTTAATTTTTCCATTTCCTCTATCAACGGTTTTTTTAAAAAAAAATTGGATGTATCAAAGGTTGAACATGGATATGATTTTGTTCTTCTTTTTTTTTTTTGTTACATGGTATCCAAACTTGCGCCAACTTGAGTTTTCATTAGTTATTGTGGCTTGAGTTGAGTTAGAATATAAAAGGATAAAGGTGGCTAGTGCTTAGGGAGTGTGGGAAAGGATTAAACCTGAGACCTTTAGATTACCAAAGACCAAGCTCAACAATTGAATCACCCTTAAGGGTTTGATGTTGATCTTGCTACAGGGTGAGCTATGGAGCCTAAAACCAAATTTTTTATGCTCCGTTTGGTACGATGAAAAAATAAAAGGATGAAAAGTTTGAGGGATAGAAAAAACATCATGTTTGGTAAGAAAGAAAAATAAAAAAAATGAAAAAATAGATAGATGAGTTTTCCTTCCAACTCACCAAAATCAGTGTCTCCAAAATTAGAAGAAAAGTGGATGAAAAGTGAATTTATTGTATTGAAATATATAACTTATTTGTCTATATATCCTTTGACATATACATATATTATGTATACATTAATTTCATATATAAATACAATGATAAAATATGTATTTATACTTTTTTTTAAAAAAATTTAGAAAAGTTTTAAAAATTAAAATAAATATTTTTTCAATCTTAAGAAGCACAAAAAAAAATTTAATCATTTTTATTTTTCATCCATTCTACCAAATACAAAGGAAAGAATGTGTATCATTCCTATTTTTCTTCCTTGAAGTATACAAAGTGTATCATTTTTACTTTTCATCTCTCTTACTTTTTATCATTCTTACCAAACGGAGCATTAGAGGATGAATGTGACTGTTAGGAAAAAAAAAGTGGTACAATTAATTACAATATCTATCTAATCCTCTCAGCAATTTCTATGACACATTCATTCAATGTCACTTAACCATAGATCGTTTATCAAGTATGTGAATATGTGTGATGGACCTACTTAAAAATAATGAGTTTGCTTCAATTTATAACATGTGACCTGCTAGCTATTAATCTAAGTACAATGAAGAAAATCTCAATTCGTAAATTAACTTGTAACAATCTAATTAGGCATTAGCACAAATTATTATTGATAACAGATCATGTGTAAATTGTATCCTATTAAAATTAACACGATTCTTATATACAAAATTATGTTGTGTTGTTGTTGTTGTATACATCTCCAATTTAGATTTAAAAAAAAAAAAGAATTACACCTACACCTCTTGAGGATTGTCACTTAATCATTTAGATTCCCTGATACAAAGACCCCCTAAAATTTGTGCACGCTTAACACTTAGACCCTGCTCTAAATATATACGTTAATAAATTACACTCAGACCCCCTAAAATTTGTAAACATATATTAATTAGACCCTTTAAGTTTAAAATGTTATACTTACACCAAAAATACTTCAATCAAATATAAAATATAAAATATTTTAAATTTTACAATTAAAATTCATGTTCTATTGTATCATTTATTGAAATAAAATCACAAATAAAAATTTAATTTTTTTCTTATAAAATCGTAATTAATATACAATTATATTACGCGCGTACAAATTTCAGTGAGTCTATGTTTAAAATGATTTACAGGAGAGGAATGAGAGGTTGTTCTATAAGCTTCTTATTGATAATGTTGAAGAACTCCTACCAGTTGTCTACACTCCGACTGTTAGTGTTGCTTGCCAGAAATATGGAAGCATTTTTAGGTGGCCTCAGAGTATCTACTTTAGTTTGAAAGAGAAGTATGATTTTTTGTTTGAGCTCTAAATTACTACATTTACATTTTAAAAGTAGGTTCAAGTTAATGGGAAAGTCTATGGTATGGAACAAAAAAAATTCGGTTATGTACTACCAGTTATTATTTTCTATGACAAAATTACAACTTTGAAAGAGAGAAGTTACAACTGCTTAAGGGAGACCATGATCGATCACAGATACACATGATCGATCATGGACTCCCCTGAACAGTTGTAACTTCTCTTTTTCAAAATTGTAACTTGACCTTTAAAAGTTATAACTTAACCTTTAACAATTATAATTTCAGTATTGATCTCAATCTATTATGATCGATCATAACCTCTAAAAATTGTAATTTACACAAAAAAAAATTATAACTAAACATTACAAGTTGTAAATTTTGGTACAATACCTCCTTGGGTACCGTAGCCTTTCCCCAAGTTAATAGAGAGATCACCTGACATTTGCAGGGGGAAGATTGTCGAGGTACTGAAGAACTGGCCCGAAAGGAATATTCAAGTTATTGTTGTGAGTGATGGTGCGACTTGGGGACCTTGGTTGCCAGGTAAATATGCGAGGATTCATTTTCTTTCATTTGTAACAGTAAGTATCTTAAATGCCGAATTCACATTTATAAATATAAGACCGAAACGACAATGAACTAGTCTTCACATAGCAATTTTTAAATTGTTGCAGGGGGATGGGGATACCTGTAGGGAAACTGGCTTTGTATACTACCCTTGGAGGAGTTAGACCTTCAGCGGTAAGAACCACAACAAATGGAAACTGTCATTTTTGTTTGACTATTCTATTTGGATGTTGGGATATTTACGTTCTTCAAGTTTTTCTTTAGTGCACATGAAACTCATCTCTCTTAGTATGGTTTTCTTCACTGTATTAAATAAATAAATCTATTTGACATTGTTTATTTATGAGCTTGATCAAAATTTGTGGAGTTTGGTTTGGCACTATCATTTTGGTTCACTTTACTAATGAAATGTTTTCACGTGCCTATAACTATCGATGTGGGGACAAACAATGAGCAGTTGTTGAAGGATGACAGTTTTTCCTACCCCAGGAATATTATGACTTTTTACATGAATTCATGACTGCTGTTAAGCAAAACTATGGTGAAAAAGTTCTCGTACAGGTAAGTGAAATATCACTCTAATGTGTTAGACTTCATCAAAGATTTAGGCTTTCTGAATTTTAGAATTTTTTAAGCATTTCTAACATTGGTAAAAAAAAATTTATGAACTCTCTCAGTTTGAAGATTTTGCAAATTACAATGCTTTTGAGCTACTGGCGAAATATCACACTACTCATCTGGTCTTCAATGATGATATACAGGTGTTACGTCGTGGTTGATATTTTCACTGGAAGGTGTTAGGTGTTCTGTGTTCTTGTTTAATTTTTGGTTTCCATTTTTCAGGGTACAACAGCAGTGGATCTTGTAGGGCTTGTTACAGCACTAAAGTTACTTGGTGGTACTTTGGCTGACCACAAATTCTTATTCCTTGGTGTTGGGCAAGTGAGATTCTACTCCTCCACCTATTTCTGAATCTTAACATCCTAGGTAGATAAGCAAAAATAACTAGGTTAGGGTGTGGTACAGTACAGAAGTACAGTAATGATGGCACCAGAAACTTATAGAGGAAATATTAGTGACTTTCCAAAATATTTTATTTATTTGTGCTCCAAAATATGGTTTTCTTTGACGATTTTCTATTTGACACCGATATTCCTTAGATCGTGGGTTGATTACTTGATTTGGTATAGGTATGAGGTACGGTATTTTCTCTGATATGCGGCGTGATGAAGATAGACTTTATCTGTACACTATTTTGGGTCACCATTTGCTTTGGAACTATTATTCGAATTGTTTTCACTCTTGCATTTGCATAACTATACTTCCATACACACACAACCAATCATTACTTCGATACTTACGATAAGAGTTTCAAGGTTGAAGACCAAAGAAACAGAAGCGCCCTTGAGGCCACATGAATAGGGTCAGGGCCGGCCAGCAGTGTAAACAAAAAAGCGGGGGCTTTAGGCCCCAATTACAAATAAGGCCCATATTTTTTAATGTACAGTAAGTATAATTCAATCTAAATTATTAAATATATGAAAATATAAACTCCATAAAAAGTCTTAATAAAGTATACACGTAATAACTAAATTTTAGATTCAATAGTTGAGCTCAAAAATACAGGCCACACATTTTGTTGTAATGATCAAAATTCAATAAAACAAAAACTGTAAAAGCAAAAGTCTCCTGTCTCTGTCACTCAAACACACACATACTCTATCTTAGATCTCCAATTAAACACAAATAAAACTCTCTCTCCCTCTAACACACGCACAACTTTTTATCTTAAATCATACATCAAATCAAACTCACATAATATACCTTACTTAATTTTATAAACTTTGATTTAGAAAGAACTAACATATCAAATTTTAATGTTGCAAATAACTATGATAAATAAAACTATATTATTTTTATATTTTCTCTATAATTTTAAGCTCATGTTATATTCTGTAATTATAAATATCATATGGTTATTTAGAACTAATTTGTTGATTATTTATTATAAATATGGTAACTAGAAAATAATCATTTGGATGTGAAAAATCTTTCTAAAAAATGAGATAATTTTAAAATAAATAAATCTCAAAATGATCTCTTTATTCCTACTACCAAACAAAACGTCATAGAAAAATAGGTTAAAGTCATGCAAATAAACAATTAATAGATCCAAAAGAATAAGAAATAATAAAATAATACAAAAAAAAATAATAAAAAATATTCACGATGAGATTTAAACATGCAAAACAAATTTTGGATGCAAAACATACAAAAAAATGAAAAAATATTAGTAACGAAAATTTTAAAAATAATAAAGTCTTAAGGTTGACCATATCACAAGAAAGAATGAGAGAATTAGTAATACGGACAATTTTAAAAAGGCCTTATTTACAAATGTCGCTTTAGGCCTCAAGTTTTCTTAAGTCGCCCTTGAATAGGGTATTGCTTTGAACCACAACGCAAAACAACCTACCAACTATGAGATCCTAGTGTCCCACATCGGTTAGGGAGGGGAAAGTTGTTGGTTTTATTAGTAAGCCCCTCACCTTACATGGCAAAAGGCATTTTCCCAGGGGTACTGGGAGGAACAAAGCCGTGAGGGCCAGTGGGCCCAAAGCGGACAATATTATGCCATGTGGAGGGTGGGGTGTTACAAGTGGTATCACTGCCGACCCTCGCCTGGATCGAGTGTGGGCCCCTACCGTGCTCACGTGCATATGGGCGGGCAGGTAGCTGGAGAGCTACTACACAGGGACGTGCAGCCCTAAGGGGGTTGGATTGTGAGATCCTGGTGTCCCACATCGATTAGGGAGGGAAAAGTTGTTGGGCTTATTAGTAAGCCCCTCGTCTTACATGGCATAAGGCCTTTTCCCAGGGGTACTGGGAGGAACAAAGCCGTGAGGGTCAGTGGGCCCAAAGTGAAAAATATTATGCCATGTGGAGGGTGGGGTGTTACACCAACCAAGGGTTGTGAATAACAAAAGCCAATAGTTCCATATTAGTATTACAAAAACATTCAAATCACAAAAGTATATTTAAAGTAAATAGTTCTACATTTGTATTACAAAAACATTCAAATCAAAACCAATCAAAATATGCTTTTGAAGATGACCAAGATTACAAAATAAAGTACCACTTGGAGTTACAATTCAAGGTTAGTGTAATAATTTGGGCTTACCTAGATCATGGATCGGTTGGCGTTGGGGTAACAATTTATGGATGGGCATTGGGGGGATCTTAGTCATGAACCCACTCCATTTGAGGTTGTGTGTCCTACCCACGACCCCTCTATCCCTATTTGAGAAATATTTGAGGCACTCTTTCAACATTGGTCTATGGAGCAAATTGGTTATATATCAAAAACTACGGGGAAGACTAAATTGATGGGGAAAAAAACCAATGTGACCAAGCATACACCTTGATGTTGGCCTTACCACATCTTCAACTAAACCTCTTGCAATTTCTTGATGGACATGTTCAGTTTTCCTGGTTTTTTCTGTCGCCTTCCAAGCCCTTAAATTGGTGACATATGGTATCTAACTATCAAACATCAAAATAAGATCACAATTGATTTGTCTCACGATTGTCATCTTGTAATTGTAGGCTGGGATTGGTATAACAGATCTTATAGTTCTTGAGATGTCAAAACAGGTGTTGGCTTAACACCATATACATAGTTATGTTATTATAGCATATAACATGGGGTAATTATATTCATCTCCTAATATATTTTTGTTTGCCTCCTAACTCTTAACTTATTGCTTGTTCTTCCTTCCAAAATAAAGGGTCGTGCAATTTTTGCCAGTGGAAGTCCATTTGACCCTGTAGACTACAAGGGGAAAGTTTACACAGCTGGCCAGGTTCTATATCTTCCAATTTCCAAGTTTTGCCATGTTTTTTCGTTAATCTCCGTGAGACTTGCATTGTTTGATGTGTTTGTGCGATAATATCTTCAACATGGACATCAAAAATTGAGAAAAAAATTTCTATCTTAATGTAGGCGAACAATGCTTATATTTTCCCTGTGTTTGACTTTGGCTTGGTCATCTCTGATGCGATTCGTGTCCATGATGAAATGCCTCTTGCAACGGGTAAGTATATAATGAAGAACAGTGTTGAATTTACTATTGCATACTGATATTGTCTAAAAATTTAGGTGCTCCGATTCAAGTGAATGACAAAAACAGAATACTTGTCATCTTTTCCTATTCTCTAGACATGTAAACTCTTGTGTGGTGAAAAATGAAACGTTACGATATGCCTTTCAGACTACAGTGACTTTAAAGGCAACACAATGTTAGGTTGTCATTGCAGTAAAGCAAGCAACAGAATTCTCTCGATATTAATTTTCCAGATGTCTCCATTGAAACAACGGAAGCTTTGGCTGGTCAAGTAATGGAGGAGCATTTAGCTAAGGGCATGATTTACCCTCCATTCACTAATATCAGAAAGATCTCTGCTCACATTGCTACTAAGGTAGCTGCTAAAGCATATGAACTTGGTGAGTACATATTTTCTTTTCCCTATTTTTGTTCCAAGCTACTTGCCAAGACATGAATTTATGTTCGCCACATTACATAAATGCTTTGTAGGTGTGGCGACAAGTCTCCCCTGACCTGAGAATCTGGTGAAGTATGCTGAAAGCTGTATGTACACTCCTACTTACCGAACATACCATTGAATTATGTCACTACCAACTACAGCTTATAACTTCTGTACTTCATTTTAAAGCCTGTTGTTGTTATGATGTGCCTTCGTTGTATGTTATTAAGTTTTGGCTGGCTTTTGTGAGTTGTAATTTCAAAATATATCTTGATCTCAATGAGTCTGGATATATGAAGTCCAAATGGACTCGTTGTCTGATTTCACAAGTGTCTTTTTGTGTTTTTGGGAAAACACACGTTCAAGGATTTCCGCATTTTAGTAAAGTATGTAAAATTATACGAGTGTGTAATTTTGGTATGAGAGTCTTTTTATTAATCATCGTGATATTATCCTCTAATGAACTCTCTACATGCGACTTGTTGGAGTGGCAATAACATGAATTGCACCCTTATGCCAAGAGGTGGACTTTAAGCAAGTTAATTTCAAGTTGAAAATGTTTTAACATTGTTTGACCAAACTAAGTCTGATTGAAAAAATATCCTCAAAAGCTTATCCGGATTGGTTCAATGGTCCAATAAAAGATTTTGGCAAGATATAAATATGCACATCCTAAATTTGAGCTACCCTGATAATATAAATTTTGGGTTTAATGGATGCTTTTGGTTATGGGTGATTGTACATATCGAAGATTAAGATTTACATTTTAATCAATCCAAAAAGCACGTGATTAGAATATTTATAATATGAAACAAAATGACTTCAATAAATTCATTCGACGATTTTAAATAGACTCATTCAATAACCACCAACATCCTTCTTAAAATCATTCATATTGCACTGTACTTTCAGACATGAGTTATCCCTAGTCTATTAATAATGTAAGATGTTAAACAGGTGGGACAAAGAATAACACATCAAATGCTATCAGGCACTATTGAAAATGGCTAGTAATAATAATAAAAGTTAAAATGTAAATATTCTCCTTAACACCTGATAAGCTTACAGATTTAGTATACAAAGAGTCTGGTGGTATACACACCTTGGTAGCATAGGCAGCAAACTCCATAGTACAGATTCAGTGGCAGGCATTTCAGGTAAAAGTCCCCTGCCATGGCCAGTTAAGTTTGATTTTATTTATAAGAGTTCAGATCAGCATGAGTCTCCTTGTATCGCTGCAACAAGTACGTTTTCACATTTAATTGGAGGATACCTGGCAAAGGAAAAGCAGCCTCAGCATCCACAAGGTGGACCGATTTTGGGTGCGCCTGTGTGTGCGTCTACGCACGCCCGCGCGGGGGGTGGGGGGGAACTCTTAAATAGGACTAATAATCAAATTGAATTTTACGAGCTCGAGCTGAACCTATCGAACTCGTTTTTTTAAACGAGCCTAAAAAATTATTGTTTAAGCTCAGCTCATTTTGTTGAGCACATATAGCTCAACTACTTTACATATAAATTAGTTGAGTTTTGTGAGTTCAAGTCGAATCTTTTAAGCACGTTTTTCAAAATAAGCTTAAAAAATTGTTCAAGCTTGACTCAGCTCAATTATCAACCCTACTCTTAAGTGTGGGCAATTGTCCCAGAATACCCTGACTCATCAGTCAACACGCAAAGGTGGGCCGTGGGTTGGGTCAATCTCAGATCACTGGCCCGGACAACTACGCCCCAAAAAAATACAGTCACAGCCAACCCATCAAGCTGGCTGATGTGTCATTTTATTTCTACTTTTCTGATTCTATTTTTCAAATGGGTTTTTAGGTGTGGGTACACTTTTTTAGACTTATTTGAGAGAAAGTGTATGGATAAGTATTTTACTCTATTAAGTTCAATTTTAATAAAAACATCTTGTGATTATGTACAAAATTCAAATAACATTTGAATTTTTTTATTTACTTACCCTTCCTTAAATTATGAATAATTTTTATTCTCTTAATCTCTCCGTTATTTTCTCTCTATCCCTCTCTCACTATCTCCCCCTATTTTCTCTCCATATCTCTCCCATATTTTCTCTCTCTATCTCCCATTGATAATTTACTTTCTTTTCAAATATGTAAAGATTTGATTTAATTTTTTTATCTCTCTCCCCCTATTTTCTCTCACCATTACTCTCTCTGATTTATTTTTTTTCTCTCTTTATATCAACATTACAACAATACAATTACACTAATCAGTTACAATTGTCCTATAATATACTAAGTTGTTACTCATGTGTTCTAATAAACCAAACAGTTACACTAAACAATTACACAAAATTATGACACTAACCCAAATTGTCATTCAGTTGTTATTCAGTTGTTTACATAAATCAAAGAGTTACACTATTTAGTATCACGATATGGTTACACCAATTATATACACCAAATTTGGTACAACGGTAAAGTCTTTTGTATAATGATAAACACAATTTGTTGTATATAATTGGTGTAACCATATCATGATACTAAATGGTACAACTTTTTAGTTATGTAAACAACTGAATGACAAATTGAGTTGGTGTTGTAATTTTGTATAATTGTTTAGTATAACTGTTTGGTTTATTAAAATACATGAATAACTGATTGATGTATTATAGGGTAATTATAACTGATTGGTGTAACTATATTGTTATAACATTAATATAAAGATATAGATAAAGAGAGAAAATAAGGAGAGAAATAGGGGGGAGAGATGAAAAAATTAAATCAATTTTTTACATATTTGAACAAAAATAAATTATCAATGTAAGAAAGAGAGATAGATAGAGAGAAAATAGGGAAAAGAGAGTGAGAGAGTAATGGAGAGAAAGACAAGATAAAAGAATAATAAATGGCCTTTATGCATTTAGGGCCAAATAAGTTTCTTTAATGTAGTTTAGCTCAATTAAGTCCAAATTTTTGTACCGTCTTCCAAATTCTCCTTTTCAAATTCAGCATTTGTTTTGAACTCCATCGGACTAATAGGTCTGTTTTTTGTTACCTAATTGGCCCAACTTGTCAAGTCTAGTAAGCCAATACCCACGACTTATGGCCCAATCCTATGGCCCTCTAGGCTTATGGGCCATCCCATGGTCCACGGGCTATTGCCCAAGCCTTAAGGACTCTTGCGTGATTACTATACTCATCAATCACAATAGGTGATAATCTTCATGAACCACTTTATGTGCCCTAAGATCCCTAATTGGATCAACCAGAGGTTCAGATAAACCTGTAAGCGGTAAGATTGTGTTCATAGTGCTGTTGATCTGTACTTACTTGGGAGGGTTCTCTGGTGACTGGCACGTTGGCAAGCATTCAACAAGGCAATCGTGATTAGGCTTCACAAAGTATGCAATTTGCACCCAGAGAGAATATACAAAACATTTACCATCTTTTTTGGTTCATATACAGATATCTAGCATAAGTAATATCTAGAAGCAAGACATAACAAGAAGTGGCATGGAAAAAAGACGTAGAATCAACGGAGTAGACCAAAATAAGACAGCACGTGCATGAGACTTTTGCTATTACAGGGTTTGGGGGTAGATGTACTCCAGGCTGTTTATTGCTACCCCAAGATCCATCCTCAGAGGAATAGGCCAAAATGAGTAGTGCAATGTGTATAATGAGAAATTAGCAACTAAAGTCGGTACAGGAAAATTGCAAAAGATCAATAATAATAAAGCAATACAACTAATCTCACTGGTGTCACGATAATCCTTATTCATATCTAACTAAGCAAAATCAGATTATTTTGAACCACATGCTCATACAGAAAAATAAGTGGGAACTTGGAAGGTATGTAGTTAGAGCTATCCAGAAGTCAGCCATGGCCATGAGAAACTTCTTTTCACGCCTGAGCAGTGAGCACATGCCTCATTGGCATGGTAATTTGAAGAACTTCCAGCTAAGCTTTGACAGCCAAAAGATGGATATGCTTTGGGAAAGCAGGAAACTTAACACGAACATTTATAATCTTCAATTCTTCGTAAATGTTGAGCTTATGTGCTTCAAGTAAAAAAGTTGCCTAACATTATAAAGATGTTTTCAATTTGAATTCCAACATGCAAAAGCCTCCTTTTATAAAAGGAGTCTACTGTTTCAAAATTGAATTTATCTCATTAACACTTGCAAACTAAAATAATTGCTTTCCACAACCTAACTATAATTTTCAATACCAGAACCTTAAACAACCTTGAGATAACTATAATTTTTAATAACCTTGTAATTTTTGGACAGTAAAAGTAATGTCAAATAGATATAAATAATAAACTATCCAAAAAATTAGTTGAAGCACTTTGTATAACTCACACACATTTGTGTGCATATGTGTCCACTCATTTAATTGGTGTGAATGCTTCCTAGTAGCTTCAAACCTAGAACATGCTGAGGAACCACTTAAACATTGCAGCACTTGTAACTCGGTTCTGCTTCCACTTATAGTATGATGATAGAATGGATAAAGTGATAAACTAATCAGTATTGTTAAAACATTTAACTCAAAACGAATCGACTATGGGTAAATACTCCCACAAGATTAGTCTCAAAAGCTTTACCCTACCCGAGTAGCCCAGTTACAACTTGTTTCAAGGTTGAACAGCACAGTTAGAAATGGGGCCTAAATATTAATGCAAAGTGTCAAAGACCAAAGTGTAATCAATCGGTCATACATGTATGATAAACTAATAATGTATAGCTTT
>CAUOFW020002727.1:0-44584 GCA_963454935.2 Ilex paraguariensis
ATAATTAATTTTATTTTATACTAACACCCACTGCTCATTTATAGTTAAAATATGTTAAATTCTTAAATTAGATCCAAAATAAGTTCAATAATATTATTTAAAATTATATTTGGTGCTCTAAAATTTTCTTCCCATTTAGGGTTCTAGGAAATGGCCTTAGTGGTTTAGGATGCCTCGGGCCAACACTCCATTGTGTATGATTCCTCCTTCAGTATCGTATCCTTTTTGAACACTAAAAAATGTTGACGTGAGATCTCTTCAAAGCATGACAATACCACTAAAAAACACTGACTTTTAGGGACCTCTTTGTGACTTTGATGTTTTAGTGCATTTTTCCTAATGAAGCTCCATGTAAAATTTCATACTCCACCTTGACTTTTGGGTACTAAAGTGAAAATGATGGCCAATAAATCAAATCGAGTTTTACGAGTTCAAATTAAGTTTATTGAGTTCGTTTTTCTAAACAGGCATAAATAATTATTCAAATTCTACTTGTTTAAAAAATGAGTCAAGCTCGAACCCGAGTCTAAACTTGAGCTGAAATCGATTCGAACCCGAGTAGTCTGACTATTTTACAAATATACGAGTCGAATTTTCTGAGCTTGGACCGAGCCTAAAAATGAGTGTAAAATATTGTTCAAGTTCGATTCGTTTAGATTACAAAGTAAACTTGAGTCGAGTTCTTCTGAACCAAGTTCAAGCCGTACCCAATAGCTCGTTCGAGTTATCAACCTATTTCTAGACCATATGTTAAGCTTCACAACTACGATTTTCCTAGAAATGTGATGTTACAACATGATTTTGACACGGTAAGAAAGTAGTGCTCGGAATCAACAATTCTTTTTAGCAAAATCATATTTTTGAAACATTGACTTTTAAGAAGTGTGCGATTTTGAGAAATAACTGCCAAAATGCATTTAAACACAGTTTTACTTAAAATAAAAAGAGATTAGAAAAGAAAAGAAAGATATAAATTACCTTTTCCAAAAGGACTTTAGGGGTGTCTATTGGGCTAACCGGCGTGAAATTTTTTTTGAGTCAGATTTGTGTAGTGTAGGTCTAAGCCCTTATTTAAGTGAGTTATCGGGCGAATTAGACTTCGGGTAGGAGTAAGCTACCCATATTTTAACTCGTGAGCCTATTGGATGGGCATGTGGGCGAGCCTTCTGGACGGGTTTGTTGGGCGGGCCTGCTCGCGAGTTTTTTTATAATAACTTTATTTAAAAATAATGAATATTTTTGTAATTTAATATTTGTGTAAATTATATTTTTGAATCAAAATTAGAATCAAAATGAATAAAAATAAAATAACGAATAATTTTATCTTTGATTAAGGGATGAACTTCATCTAATAGAATGAACACATTCAAACTAGATTGTCACCTACTCACTTATCTATCATTTACATTACTCCATCATTTAAAACTTTTATGCTTAATACATGGAAAAGAAAAATAATACATTATTTATAAAATTTAAATTTTTAAAACTTCAAATTCTGACATTAGAAAACTTATTTCAAAGTTTCAAATTTATTGTTTTAAAAGTATAATTTTTTTTTCAAAAGAAGTGTGGGCAAGGTGGACTCCTGAGTCGGATTTTAATGAAGTGAAAATTGAAAGAGAGTCCCCCTAAATGTACTTGTTTGGAGATAAGTCTTGCAAGGAAACTTATAAGGGCTAAGTCCATATTTAAAATTATATGTAATGACTTAAGTCCACTTTTTTTTATCTCAAAAATACCCTTCCTTGAATAAAAGTTAATCTTTTCTGTCTCATATTTATCTATAGAAGTTAATTTTTTCAATCTCTTATTTATCTATATTCATATATATGTTAAGAGTTTGACTAACATTAATATATATATATATATATATATATATATAACATTATAAAAAAATATAATAACATTCAAATACAAAAAAAAATTACTATGAATTACAATAAAAAAATTCAAATTCATGTTACTATTTTTTTTTATTATGTTACTGTTCATATTCCTGTTTTTATTAAGTATACTACTGTTTATACTATTATTTTTGAGCATGTTACTATTTTTTTTAACCATGTCACTACTATTATTTTCTTAAATATTAATATTTAATGTTACTATTTTTTTTTTTGATATTACTATTTTTTGTATTTGAATGGTACTATTTTTTGCGTTTGAATTTGAGAAAAATAATTATTCTTAAGTATATTACAATTTTTGTTAAGCATGTTACTATTTTTGTTGAACATGTTAATATATTTATTGAACATGTTAGTGTTGTTATTTTTTAAAAATATTAATATTGAATGTTTCAATTTTTTTTTATGTTTAAATGTTACTATTTTTTTGGTTTAAATGTATTATTTTTTTGTATCCAAATGATAATTTTTTTTTGTATTTGAATGTTATTATTTTTTATTTTGAATGTTACTATACTATATATACATATATATACCTATATATAGATAGATAAGAGAGAGAGAAAATTTTAATATTAGTTAAACTCTTAACCTATATATGAATATAGATAGATATGAGAGATAAAATATTTTAATGTTAATCAAATTCCTAAAATTTAAGAACTTTTAATTTTTAGTTTTATTTCATTTCTAAAAGGAATGGATAATATGGTAAAATTGACAAAAAATGGACTTCATAATAAATAAGTTTCTTTAACGGACTTAAGTCCAAACAAGTCCATATAGGGGAATCGGCCTCCAAATTTCCTTTAATGAATTTTTTTAGAGGGATTATTGGTAGGGCTTCGGATCGAGTAATGGATTTAAGAAAAATCCAAGCCCTCCTTTTAAGGTTATTGGATTTGAACTCGATTGAGCCAACTATTAAACCTATTAAATTTTAAACTTACTTTTTTAAGCTGAGTAACAGAATCCATAGATAACCCGCTCGTAGACTTCCACATAATAAATGACGCTCATCACCAATCGAGACTGACGCTTAACTCCAAATGTTCAAACATTTTATAAAAGTCATCGAAATTCTCAAGTCCAACTTTTTGAGACTTTTATAAGACAACATGAGACATCCAAGTTTTCAAATCGATCTTAGTGGTTGTATTATTTATTCAAGATTCATTCGTGTCAGTCGGATTCATCAACCTAATCAAATATGATTAAATGTATAGGGTCCAAATCCCTGAATAAGATTTCCTTGACCCAAGGTTAGAAAAATAAGATTAATGTTAAACGACTCAAATAAAATTTAAAAAGAGTTTATATTGGGATTCGGTGATTGGTCATTATACTAATTTAGTTAGGTTTATTTTCGAAAGAAATAACAGATGCGATTAGGAGCCTCATGATCCCTCTAGTGAGGGTCTATCAGGGTAATCTTTAAACGCTCTCATTTACACTGACTCTCTTTATTATTTTTGAAATTTTTACTATATCCCTTCCTATTTTTGAAATTACATTCACCCTCTTGAAATGAGACAATTTGGATAAAATTCACGGTTAATCATTCACCATTCTGTCTAATTTACTTAAATTAATGGCTTGGACTACCTATTTTACCCTCAAGTAAAAACCAACCCTTGTAATTTTACTCTAATAATCAAAATTGAACAATCATATTTTTCAATATAGATGATAAAAAAATAGTTCGTCAAATTTTTATTCTTGTAGACAAAATTGGATCATTTGATCTAATAATTAGGAGAAAAAATTATGGCAATACTAAAATAGAATTCTTTATTCACACTCTAAAATATGTCAAAAAAAATTCCCTAAAATTTTCTAAAATTTTTTTCCACCAAATTAATTAAAAATTCTTTGCAATAATTTTTTGTAGTGTGAATGAAAAAAAAAGTTTTAATAGTGATTGAGATTGAGATTGATGTATCATATGATTCAATTTTGTCTACACGAGTAAACTTTCGATTGCCTTTTTTTATCATTCATATGGACAAACCTACCTATCCATTTTTTTCTATAAGACTGAAAATACAAGGGTCCAAATATTGATTTTTCCACTTTAGGATAAAATGAATAGTTGAAGTAATTAATTTAATTAAATTTAATAGAAGGGGAAACCTGTTATAAGTTATCATATCTTAAGAGATTCAGTGTAATTTTAGAAACAAGAGAGGTCTATTAAAAATGTCAGAAATATCAAGGGTTGTCAGTGTAATTTATCCAAGTTATGATGGTGGCCAGATGGTTTTTTGCATGTTCCTCACCAACAACGTCAGACTTCATCCCATTGTCTGCCTTTTTAATTTTATACTTGTTGGTCTTCGATAAGGTGCTTGAAGGTCAGTTCTACCGCTGCCCGCTTTTCAGAATCAGAAATGGAGGAGAGCGAAACCATAAAAGCAGCAACATGTCCCAACAGTCTGGTATTGGCAGTTAATGGAGAAAGGTTTGAACTCCCAAGTGTTGACCCCTCCACCACTTTGCTCGAATTCTTGCGCTCTCATACTCGTTTCAAGAGTGTCAAGCTGGGTTGTGGCCAAGGTCTCTCCACTCACTCTCTCTATCTCAATATATGTAAAAATAAATACCCGTTTTCATTCTATATTAGTTGTGATTTGTAGGATTCTGACATGGATTCTTTTCTTAGAATGTGTTGATGGGTTTTCTTTTCTCTATCTCTACAATTATCCACCAACCCACTCACATACACGTGCCTGTGTCTTAATCAATTTAGAATTGTTCGATTCTGGGTTGATGAGCTTTCTTCATGTGAATAGATGGGTTTTATTCATGGGAAAGATGACTATATTATGTTTGTTCTCTGTATTGTTTGATTTTGAGTGTTGCTTATGAGTAATTCCTCTGCTTTTACTGCTTGGAATGGTTGGTAGTGACATTTTGAGATGCTTGGGTTTATTTCTTTGGGGTTTTATGTGGTTAGTTAGAAGCTTCTCCAAGTGTGTTAGTTGGACTTTGATTAATTTTCTTTGTTAGGATAATGGGAAAATATTTAAATTCTTTTCACTTATTCTAATTTTGTGCTTAGTTGTTTTATTTTATTTGTATTTGCTTCATAAATAAGAAATTTAGGAATGGAAGAAATTAATTTATTTGATCCTGGTTTTCATTCTCTAGGAACTAAGGAAGTATAAGTTTTCCCTGGACTGTGCTTTGTGAAATATTCGGTTCATTAGGTTCAATGTCTGACATTCTCCTCTGTTCCAAATGACCATTGAAGATTAAAGCAGCTCTAATTGTTGATGATTCTTTGACTTAAGCATTTTTGATTTAATTGATCTGGCCATATCTGGAGTGCTTGACTGATTTGAGACTAATTCATCTTTATTTCTTGTCAAGTTGCAATTTTTAATTTATTTGCACTTTTGTTGTTTCTGAATATTTATGGTCACAGGTGGTTGTGGTGCTTGTGTTGTTCTCCTATCTAAATATGACCCTGACCGTGAGCAAGTTGAAAATTTCCCAGTGAATTCATGTCTAGTACTGCTTTGCAGCGTAAATGGGTGTTCAATTACTACATCTGAAGGCATTGGAAATAGCAAAGATGGGTTCCACCCAATTCATAAAAGGTTTGCTGGTTTCCATGCCTCTCAATGTGGCTTTTGTACTCCCGGAATGTGTATGTCGCTCTTCTCCGCACTTGTCAATGCTGAAAAAAAAGATCGGCCGGAGCCTCCCCCAGGATTCTCCAAGCTTACTGTTTCTGAAGCTGAAAAGGCTATATCAGGAAATCTATGTCGATGTACTGGATATCGTCCAATTGCGGATGCCTGCAAAAGTTTTGCTGCTGATGTTGATATGGAGGACTTGGGGATCAATTCTTTTTGGAAAAAGGGTGAGATTGGGGAAGTAAAAGAAAGTAGATTACCTTTTTACAGTCCAAATAATCAGAATTGTATATATCCTGAATACTTGAAAGATGAATTTAAGTCTGCAATGCCGTTGGATTCTAGAAGATATTCCTGGTGCTGTCCTTCTACTGTTGAGGAGCTTCAAGGCCTGTTGGAAATCAATTTGGCTGAAAAAGGTAAAAGGACAAGGTTGGTTGTTGGTAACACTGGGATGGGTTATTACCCAGAACTTCGACAGTATGACAAATACATTGATCTGCGGTACATTCCTCAGCTCTCAATGGTTAAAAGGGAAAGAACAGGAATTGAAATTGGAGCTGCGGTGACAATCTCAAAAGCTATAATATCTTTGAGAGAAGAAAACAAAGATAAGTCATGCTCAGAAGACAATTTGGTATTCCTGAAAATTGCTGACCACATGGAGAAGATTGCTTCAGAGTCCATCCGAAACTCTGCTACTGTAGGAGGAAATTTGGTGATGGCACAAAGGAATTATTTTCCTTCCGATATTGCCACAATACTTCTTGCTGTGGGCACAACAGTTAGTATATTGACAGGTCTGAAATATGAAAAGCTTACATTGGAGGAATTCTTGGAGAGGCCACCGTTAGACTCCAGAAGTGTTCTTTTAAGTGTTCAAATTCCCCACTGGAAGCATGTGGAAAATGGACAATCAACTGAAACTGACTCTAAGTTGCTGTTTGAAACATATCGTGCAGCACCACGACCACTTGGAAATGCATTACCTTATTTAAATGCTGCTTTCTTGGCTGATGTTTCTCCCTGTAAGACTGGAGTTGTGGTAAATAAGGTTCAGTTGGCATTCGGTGCTTATGGGACTAAGCATGCTATAAGGGCAGGGACAGTTGAGGAATATTTAGATGGGAAAACACTGAGTATAGTTGTTTTATATGAAGCTCTTAAGTTAGTTAGAGCCACTGTGGTTCCTGAAGATGGCATTTCACATTCTGATTACAGGTCAAGCTTGGCGGTCAGTTATGTTTTTGAGTTTTTTGGCCCCTTCATTAATGAGGGTGCTGTAATGTCCAATGGTTTATTGGATAGATGTAATGGTTCTTTGCTAGAAGAGATGCCCAAGGTAAACAACAATGGTGACCATTTTGATCTTACTGAAAGCCCAGCATTGTTGTCATCTGCAAAGCAGGTAGTGATATCAAGTAGAGAGTACCACCCAGTCGGTGAACCAATTTCAAAATCTGGTGCAGCCATTCAAGCTTCTGGTTTGTTATTCTTTTTAGGATACGGCTCTCTTTATCACTTTGAAGTTTTACTCCCCAACGTCTGCCTAGTTTTACTCCCAAACTTCTGGTTTCTGGTCCCACCATTTCCATGTATTAGAGAGCTTAAATTAGATCTAGAAAATAGAGATGTTTAAAAGGCCTAAAAGTATTGAACATATATTTCTTCCCTGGCCTCCTGCACATAAAGGTGATGGGCTATACGCCAGGGTAAGCAAGGATTTAATCTTAGGTCTCTGGTCTGGTATACCAACTAGGATGACTGACACCTTTCACAAATATCATGTTATAATCATAAAATCATAATATAATCTTCCGTCCTTGGTGTGAATCTGTCGTCTTCGTTATTGCCTGCTCTTCACTATCTTTTAACATGTAAGACTTCAGGTGATCCTTAATTCATTCTCACTATTTTTTATATACCATTGTCTCTAATTTCTTTTATTGTGTTCTTTTTGTCTCTCTCTCTCTCTCTCTTATAAGTTTGATTAAGTTCTGTAGGATGTAACCATAAATTTCTCGTCATATTCTGAGTTTTGCTGACCAATTATGTAGGTGAAGCTGTCTATGTGGATGACATTCCTTCACCAACAAACTGTCTTCATGGGGCATTCATCTATAGCACAAAACCTTTGGCATGGGTCAAGGATGTCAAGTTCAAGTCTAAGTCACTACCAAATGGAGTCGCTGCTGTTATTTCGTTTAGAGACATCCCCAAAGGAGGGGAGAATGTAGGATCAAGAACCATGTTTGGTTTCGAACCATTATTTGCTGATGATCTTACCAGGTGTGCTGGCCAGCCTCTTGCTTTTGTGGTAATTCCATGTTCCAGCACATCTTGTTTATGAGCGTCCGAGTTGATATCCTCTTCTTGACTGCGATTATACTATTGATAGATGTGTGAGTTTTTCCTTTTTATAAACTTTGTTTGCATGTCTAAAATGCTAAATGGAATACCTATTTCAGGTTGCAGATACGCAGAAGCATGCAGATATGGCAGCAGACATGGCAGTGGTTGATTACGACTCTAAAGACTTAGAACCACCCATCTTAACTGTTGAAGAGGCTGTTGAGAGATCAAGCTTCTATGAGGTTCCTCCTTTTCTGTATCCATCTCATGTTGGTGACTTCTCGGAAGGAATGGCTGAAGCTGACCACAAGATTCTCTCCTCTGAGGTATTTCTGATCATTTATTCTTTTCCTTAAGTTTTTAAAAATTTCCTCTTTTCAAGCACTAGATTGTCAACTTGATCATTTTCCATGTTGACATGGTTATACTGATCAAGAACTTTCTACAGTCAACTGTCAATTTTTAGTATGTATGCTTATTATCAAATTCCATTGCTAATTGTGGTATCCAGATTAAACTTGGTTCACAATACTACTTCTATATGGAGACACAAACTGCCTTTGCAGTCCCGGATGAAGACAACTGCATGGTGGTTTACAGTTCAATTCAGTGCCCCGAGTTTGCACACACTGTAATTGCAAGATGTCTTGGTGTTCCTGCACACAATGTCCGTGTGATCACTAGAAGGGTTGGCGGAGGATTTGGTGGCAAGGCCATAAGAGCAATGCCGGTATGTATCTACTTGTACAATTCCTAGAATTTTACTTTTTTCAGAACCAAATAGATTAATGCTTTAAGAACTGCACAAGGTGCAAATTGAACTCTTCACATTTCTGAAACATGATTAAATTCATATAATTTAATAATATGCTTTCATTAGATTTTTTTCCTTTATCTAGTTAGAAAAGTAAATAGGACATTTCTGTCACTTCTGGATACCCAGATCGTCACTTCTGGATACCCAGATTGTTTGTCTGAATTCTGATGCTGCTTCAAATCAAAACTGGAATAAAATATTGGTTCATGCTTTCCCTAATTTCTTCTACTGTAAATGGGAATAGGGAAAATAAAAATTGAAGCTTCTTCTTATCAATGAAAAGCTAAAGTCATAAGAGTATGGGGCTCCGAAATTCCTGTCATGAAGTCCATGTTGTCTTTAATTTTCCTCATCTTCTCGGAGACTAATAACTTTGGCTTATCTATTTCATGTCAAACTCAAAGTTTTCATGTGAGCTTTATTTAGATGTAATTGCACATATGCACATTTATTTTCTCTTCCACATGACAAAAACAGTCTTAGACACCCTTCTTACCCCCTATATTTTAAACCCTTGACCTCTATCAGCTGAGGGCTATGAGGGAAAACATTCCTGCACTTTTACAAATCAATTTGGATCGTATACAAAATCGCTGGGCAGTAGAATCGATGTAGATCGCGATCCGGATCCTTCAAAATTGTAGGATCGTGATCCCAAATACGATCCTACGATTCCATGATTCTACACTTGCATTGCCACTTAGGCTAATTTTTTTTGTTGATTTTGAAGCAGAATGTGCTATTTCTGTGTTTTCTGTGTTATTTCTCCTTAATGTTTACCTCTTGTATGGGTTTCTGAAATTCTATTGTCTGGGATCAGTTTTGCCGCCTCTGTGTTTTGTTATTAGTTATTACCCTGTTACAGCCCTAACTTAAATTGTAATTTTTAGATTTTGCTATTACAACCCTTATGTATTTGGCTCCTCTCTGTTTTATAACTTGAATGTTACAATATTAATGTGAAACGTCTACCTTTTGAGCTACATTCTCAATTTTATTTGAGTTGGCTTGTGGTACGCATATTATATATATGTCTATCATCATATATTTACATTAAGTATAGATACAAGGTTTGGTTCGTTAAATCTTTGTTGTTGACTGTATTTTTAGTTCTATTTTCTTTAATGGGTAGGATCTTACGATTTTCGATCCGATCCTACGATCCCAATCCTACACCAACTTCCATCAATCTAAAGTAGGATCCCGATTTTATTCCCCCTTATATTTTGAACCCTTGACCTCTATCAACTGAGAGCTATGAGGGACAACATTCCCACACTGTAATTTAATTCTGTTTTGTCCTTGCCAACAGTTTGCCAAAGACTTGGTTTTGAGCTTGTTACTTCAAAATCAAAATTTTGTTGTCACCTGAGAATGAAACGTCACTTCAAGTCTCTTGACATGAGTCATAGACCATAGACTCATTGAGCTTTTTTCTTATATATTTCCACAAAAAAATTCTCAATTTCATCGACTAAAATACCTGAAATCAATGCATAAGTACATGAATACTTCTATTAACATCAAGTACTTGCTCTTTATTATGTAATCAAGAATATCTTCCCTGCACCATTGATACCTGAGCCACTAATTGACAGGCTGCTCTTCATCTTTCTCTGCTGCAAATGAGTCGTCAAATAAAGGGGTGGACAATATTTCATGGTCAACTTGATGGAGCATGTTTATGAAGAGATTGTTTTGTAGGATGATGGTTATTGTTTTTCAGTGGTTGTCATCTGTGTGGGTACTATTAGAACGCCTACTTGTGGAGCACCAACATTGTTTATCCTTCTACCTTGATGTTCAATGAACCTTATGTTGTTAACATCCTGCTGAATGAGGAAATTTTGCACTTGATAAAACAATTTACTATGTGCTTCGTATTCCAGTTCCTGATTATACCCCTCAAAGCAAAGAAATTCAAATTTCTATTCCCTCCGTCCCCCAACCATTGCCAAAAGTAATTCATGCATGCATTGCATTGTTTCTTGTTGGATTTCACTTATTTTATTTTGTATTGTATTAGTTCTTTGGGGTAAGGCTCATTACCCCCCCCCTTTCCCCCATCTTTAGGATGTAATTTTGTCTTTATTCAATAAAACTCCCTTGCACTGTTTGAGGTTCGCTTGTAAAACAGAAAATCTTCACCAAAAAGAACAGGGGAAAACTGCATAGCTACACCCTCACCCACCCACATGTACATATTGTTTGGATTCTTTCAAGAATTTGTGTTTCATCTGATGCCAGTAAAATAATGGTCTGGTTCTATCCTTTCTTCACTTAAGGAATTTTGATGTAAATACTAAAAATATGATGTTTCAGGTGGCTACAGCATGTGCACTTGCAGCACACAAATTATGCCGCCCAGTCCGGATTTATGTCAACCGCAAGACTGATATGATTATGACTGGAGGAAGACATCCCATGAAGATAACCTATAGTGTTGGGTTCAAATCCAATGGGAACATAACAGCTCTACACCTTGATATATTAATCAATTCGGGGATGTTTGTAGATATAAGCCCCATTATGCCACTAAACATAGTGGGTGCACTTAAGAAGTATGATTGGGGTGCTTTGTCTTTTGATATAAAGGTGTGCAAGACAAACCATTCCAGTAAATCTGCAATGCGTGGCCCTGGGGAGATGCAGGGATCCTTTATTGCTGAAGCTGTAATAGAAGATGTAGCATCTATGCTGTCAATGGAAGTGGATTCTGTCAGAAACCAAAATCTTCACAAATTTGACAGCCTCAATGAATTTTATGAGAGTAGTGCTGGTGATCCTCTGGATTATACCTTGCCTTCTATATGGGATAAGTTAGCCAAATCTTCAAGGTTTGCCCAAAGAATTGAAATGATAAAAAAGTTTAATAACTCTAATAGATGGCGGAAAAAAGGTATATCACGGGTTCCCGTTATAAATGAAGTGACATTAAGACCAACCCCTGGAAAAGTAAGTATTCTTTGGGATGGGTCTGTCGTGGTAGAAGTTGGCGGTATTGAGCTGGGTCAGGGGCTGTGGACGAAGGTAAAACAGGTGACTGCATTTGCTCTCAGTTCAATTCAGTGTGATGGAACTGAAGATCTCTTGGAGAAAGTACGGGTTGTGCAAGCAGATACCTTGGGCTTAGTACAAGGGGATTTACTGCTGGGAGCACTACATCTGAATCAAGTTGTGAAGCTGTTAGACTTTGTTGCAATATGTTGGTTGAAAGACTAACCCCACTTAAAGAAAATTTACAGGAGCAAATGGGTTCTGTAAATTGGGATACTCTGATTCTCCAGGTACCTATCTTCACTATTGAAATTTTGTTCTTCTTCATGCCACTACCCTTAAAAGGGTAAACTACTTTGATGAGTCACCCGATGCTGACGCATGTTGCTTTCCTCTATTGTGTCTTTACTAGTCTATGGCCCTTCTTCACAGCCCTATAGCAGCTGTAAATTTATATGGGCATGATCATGATATGGTCAAGTAAAAGATATTGCCCATTATATGACGGATGAATGATTGTCTTAGGTTTTATGTGCATGATAACTATGTAATAGGGGGGCACAGGCATGGTCTTTCATATAAGTAAATGGTGTTTGACAAAATGACATCCAAAAAGTTGGATTGAGATTTTGAAAATATTTTTGTTAAAATGTTGTTTCTGTGTGCATGTCAAATAGAGGAAATTTAAAGGTCCTCAAAAAGATTAAAAATACGATAGCAATAACTAGTGGTTTCCTAACCAACCAAAAAGAAATAAAAATATAACTAGGGGTTCAATAGTGAAATTGCTGACAGTTGCTTCTAGAATGCTTTAAGAAACATATAAAGATGCAGATGCAGAAATCTCACAAAAGTGGTGTTCATATTTAGTAATGTTATTTTCGTTGATAAATGCCCATGCACTGTTCATCCAAGTAGTGGAATACCCAATTGTTGATGTTTATAAATGAAAGAGGAAAAATATATTGATTAAGTCTAAACCAGATTTGTATTACAAATGAATTTATACTAGGGCAAAATATAGTAATATGAATGACTAATCTACCCCTAATGCTAATATACTAGATTACTATATACTAGATTCATCTAACATCCCCCCTCAAACTCATGATGTGATAGCATCCAACATCAAGAGTTTGCCAAGGAGAAAACGAAAGCGTACGATAGTGTGGGATTTGGTGAAGAAGTCAGCCAATTACATAGTAGAAGGAAGATATGAGGAAGAGATCATGCCCAGTTGAAGATGATGGCGCACAAAGTCACAATCAATCTCTATATGTTTGGTGCGCTTATGAAATACTGAGTTATGAGCAATCTGGATAGCACTGGTATTATCACAATACATAGGAGTAGGAGTAGTCAAGGAAATGTCAAGATCAGCAAGCAACCAAACTATCTCTACTGTGGTAGATGCCATAGCACGATATTCAGCTTCAGCAGAAGAGCGAGCTACAACAGTTTGTTTATTACTTTTGCAAGAAATAAGAGAATCACCAAGGAAGAAATAGAAACCAGTAGTGAATTTGTGATCCATAGAGTCACCAGTCCAGTCCGCATCAAAGTAAACACGGAACTCTAGAGACGAAGAAGAAGAAAATAATAAACTCTAATGTAATGTACTCCGTAGATATTGAAGAATCCGAAGAACAATAGACCAATGAAGTGTGGTAGGAGTAGCAATAAACTAACCACGTGAACCGCATAAGCAATATCTGGACAATTAACAGTAAGATACACTAAACTCCTAATAATAGTACGATATAAGGTAGGATCAGGTAAGAGAGAACCATCAGAGGAAGTATAACGAACATTAAGTTCCAAGGGTGTGTCAACAGTTCGAGTATCCAATAAACAAGCTCGCTGAATAACATCTGAGGCATATTTTGACTGAGAAAGAAGATAACCCTTGGGAGAGAAAGCAACCTCAATCCCTAAGAAATATCAAAGTGGATCTAAATCTTCATCCTAAAATTATCCTGTAACTGAGTTTTTAACAACTGAATTCTAGCATTGTTATCACTTGTAATAATCATGTCATTTACATAAAGTAATAAAAGTATGAAACCAAAACAAATGGATCGAAGAAAGAGAACAGAATTATGATCACTAGCACAGAAGCCTAAGTCACATATAACTGAAGAAAATTTTGTAAATCATGCCCTCGGGGCTTGTTTAAGACCATGTAAAACCTTGTGAAGTTTGCACATATGACCAGGACTACAAGACAACCCAGGAGGAGGAGGAGGAGTCATATAGACCTCTTCAGACAAATCACCATGAAGAAAAGTATTTTTCACATCTATCTGGGATAGGCTCCACTGACGAACAGCTGCCACAACAATTACTGTGCGAATCGTGGTCATCTTAGTCACTGGAGCAAATGTCTCATCATAGTCAAGCCCATACTCTTGAGCAAAATCCTTGACCACTAATCTAGTCTTGTACCTTTCTACTGAACCATCAGATTGGGTTATGATTTTATAAATCCACTTACAACCAATGGGGCGTTTACCAGGAGGTAAAGGCACCAACTCCTAAGCTCGAGGTTTATGTTACACAGAAAGCTCCTCACCTATAGCCTATTGTCAAAGAGGATTAAGTATAGCCTCCTTATAGGAGGTTGGTTCAGACAAAGAATGTATTGAAGTCAGGAAAGAACAAAAAGTAAAGGAATAACAAGAGTTGGATCAACCAAACTTGTCAGGACACTTCCGAGTGCATTGAGGGTAACGGGGAGTGTGATCCATGGTGTCAGAAATTGATTGGGAGCCAAGAGGTGCAGATGAAGGCACAACATTTGTGGAGGAGACAGTGGGAGTCCTGTGAACATAAGTATGCACAATCGGGGGACGGGTAACAGACAAATCAGGCAAAGAAGAAAAAGAGGAGGGAAGATCAACCACAGTCATATCACCAACATAGGAATCAAGAGAAACACTAGAGGGAAAGGGATCAAGATATATAAGATTAGATTTATGCAGAGATGAAGAACTATATGGAATAGAGAAAAAAGGAATATGCTCTATAAAATCATGGCGAGAAACATAGAGTTTCTGTGATCATAACACCTAAATCCTTTTTGTCCCTCACCGTAACTAAGAAAAACACATAAGGCAGAACGAGCCGAGAGTTTGATACGATTAACACTAGGTAGCAAAACAAAACATGTACATCCAAATACATGTAAGTAAAAATAGTCAGGTGTCTTACCACATAGATTTTCAAAAGGTGAGATACCAGAATTGAGGATTGTAGGAATGCAATTAATCAGATGAACTGCTGTAAGAATTGATTCTCCCCAAAAAGAGCTAGGGACACTGGATGACAACAACAGAGAACGAGCTGTCTCAATAATGTGACGATGTTTCCATTATGAGCAGGAGTGTCAGTACCAGAAGACTGAAAAACAGTACCATCAGATTTCAACAAATCACGAAAAGCACTAAAGAATATTCTCCACATTGATTATAGCGGAAATATTTGATGATAAAAGAATATTGAGTACGCACCATAGCACGAAAGGTAGAGAAAATAGAAAAGAACTTAGACCTACGTGTCATTAGATATACCTAACAATATCTGGTATGATCATCAGTAAAAAAAACATAATATTTAGACCCCCCTTTAGTAGCAATAGGAGTTGGTCCCAAAATATCAGAATGTATAAGATCAAAAGGTGCAAAAGAACGAGAATTAGTTTTATTGAAAGGTAATGCAGTAAATTTAGCCAATGTGTAGCCACTACAATCTAAATTATCATGACACTCTAAATTACCCAAACTACTAGTAGAAGCTAAAAATTTTAAACGAAAATGAGAAACATGACATAAACGAGAATGCCATAAATAAAAACTAGATGATTTTGGACTCAATTGAAAAGAAGATAAATTAACAGTAGATGCAACAACTTCAGGGACATGAAGTTCATCCAACACATAAAGTCCTCCATTTCTATGGCCTATCCCAATCAGCTTCTTGGACCGTGAATTTTACACAACACAAGCAGTAGAAGAAAAATGAACTAAGAATCCCGAATCAAACAACTGACTAACAAATATTAAATTTAAAGTAACTTGAGAAATATAGTAGACATCAGGAAGTGTAAGTTGGGAAGACACGATAGTTCCAACACCAACCAAAGACATTTGGGTGCCATTGGCTATAAGGACAGATATAGAGGGAGGAAAAATAATAAAAACAAATAAGGAAGAATTACTAATCATATGATGGGTGACTCCTGAGTCAAAAATCCAGGCAGTTTGAGAGATACCTGAAGGTCCTGTAGTAAATAAACATGTGGAAAGAGAAACTGATAGGGCACCTGGTTGATGAAGAGAAAGAAGCTTCTGCAATTGATCAGCTATCATAGTCATGTTGGGAGCTGATGGAAGTGTCTCATCCACTTGTGAAGCAACTGAGGTTGTATGACGATCTTTGGGCCTAAGTGGCTACTGTAAGGCCCCTTTGGTATTCTTGTTCACCAATTTAGGACATTGAGCCTTCCAGTGACCCTTTTCACAATAAAAACTACACTCATCTAAAGTAGCTTGACTCCGATATTTAGTCTGTGAATGAGGAGTTCCTCTCGGTGGTACAACTAGTATAGTCTGATTAGGCAATGGAAGAAGGCCTTTCCAGAAAGAGTCTTAAGACAGATTTCTTAAGCCAGAAGCTCATTCACTACTGCATCGATTGTGGGAAGTGGGAGACGATGGAGAATAGAACCACGAAAGCCCTCAAAGTCATCTTTAAGGGCCATCAAAAACAGTACCAATCGCTGCTCCTCCCTAAAAGTACGATATACCATTTGAGTACTCAATTCAATTGACTCATCAAGTGCTAATTGATCCCAAAATCTAGTCATAACCGAGTAGAACTCCTATATGGTCTTATCACCCTGACATGCAGGTCGAATTTCATGCTCAAGCTGATATCTCTTTGCAAAATTGGACTGAACAAACAATGTAGCTAAATAATTTCAAATCTGTTTAGCTGTGTTAAACTTAGCCAAATGCATACCAATAGTCTGATCAACTGAGTTGTTAATCTAAGTGATAATTTTAGCATTGTTGATTTCCTAGGTATTCTTAATTTAGCATATTTCTCTGCCTTCAAATCTGTCGGAGCTTGCAAAACACCACTTACATAACTCCACATTTCTTTCCCTAAGAGAAAATTCTTCATAAGACCAATATACATAATTTTTACCATTTAATCAGAATGTCCACTTGTCATAATGTCTCAGCAAAATAATACCCAAAATAAAGCAGAAAACAACAATAAACCTAGCAACCCAGCAACACCGAATACCAAGCGACACCAGCCGATCATAAGAAACAAAAATCCACAAGAAATAGAACCCAGCAACACCGAATACCCAACAACACCAGCCGACCACAAGAAACAAAAATCCACAAGAAACAGAAGCAAGAACCGATGCACAGTAGCAATCCACAAGAATAGCAATCACCGATGTACAGTAGAAGCAAGAAACAGCTAGCCGATCACAAGAAATCCACAAAATAGACCACAACACAGATAGAAGGAGGTAGTCGGTGCACTGTGAAGACAAGAAACCAAAAAGCAGAAGACTTACAAGATGAACTTAAAGTAAGAAAGGGAGCACACCAATGAGAAACCCATGAAGAATCGATCATGATGGTGGTATTCACGATCGCAGACTGATGATGTCATTGTCGGCGATGATGATGTCAGTGCTGTTTGTCATCGGGTTTGACCAGGTCTTCACGTCGTCGGGTTCATCAGGTCTTCTCTTCTTCTAGACTTTAATCATAATTTATTATTTGAGTTTAGGGATTAAAGCTCTGATACCATGTTGATGTTTATCAATGAAGGAGGAAAAATATATTGATCAAGTCTAAACTAGATCTGTATTACAAACGAATTTATACTAGGGCAAAACATAGTAATATAAATGACTAATCTACCCCTAATGCTAATATACTAGATTACTATATACTAGATTCATCTAACACCAATAATGTTCATAATCCTATAACTCAGATCAGTCTTGATCGGTATTAATTATTTCTATCCTAGCACAAGGACAATGTAGATTAGAGTTCTACATCATTCACGGAAATCTATCAAATGACAGCTTTACATATTAAGCTTTGTTAAAGCCCACGAGTTGGTTTCAAGTGTTTTTGTTATTGATTAAACAATAAGACAGTTTCTACGAAAAAGTTGTATTCATCATTTTCTCAGATGATGGCGATGTCACATGATATTTGGGAGCTCCTGTTTTTATTTGACTTGAAATTCTGTTGTATTATTTGTTGAAATGTTTTATTTGTTGAAACATTGGTTTTTTCCTTTGATGTCTGTCCTATGTTATGCATGTGTATATTGGCACATAGGTGTACACAAATTCATCTCGTATAAAACTATATTATTTGATGGAAAAAATTGAACATTTGTGTTTATGTGCTCTTTTGTAGTTTTTTTTTTTTTGTTGAGCCTATGTTAGGGTAGTCTGTTTCCAACATCTTTCGCTAGTGTTGTACAACTGTGTTGTTGACTTAAATTGGAAAGAAACTCACAGTAGGAATCTAAATTATGTTCATCTCTCCTTTTCGCTTTTTCCTTTGGTGTCATTATCATCGTTATTGATTCTTTATTTTTTTTTCCCTGGGGAAAAGAAGGGGGGGGGGGTGCCTGGTACAGCTAAAAACATCTGGAAAACACATAAACCTTATTCAACGTCAGCTGGCTTGAATTGCTTACCTAACTTGCAGCTCAGTTATAATGCCTAACACTATTTAAGAGCCATGTTGACAACCCTTGGTTACTTTCTATTTCAAGTTTTGTTTTAGTGGTTCCTTTTTTTTAAGCATAAAATGAAAATCCTTGAAATGTTAGGTGACTTCTTATTTTAACTCTGAATTAGTATTGTGTAATCATATTCTAATTTGTTCTATTTTTTTTCTGGGCAGTATAATTTCCTATGTTTGTTTTCAGATGATGATGAAAGTTGAGAATGCTAATTTAATAAATGAATAATGCCATTTAATCATGTAGATTTCACATATGATTTCTAAATGTAATATGCTATGTATCATTACAAAATCATAGATGACTAAATGATGATTTCATTATTAATGCTTGCTCATCTCATTTGCTTTTTCGTATATCTATGATAAATTAGTAAGGTCCTAATAATAATCTCTGACAGATATTTTTCTTTGTTTAATGAAAATGATAAAAAATTGTTGTTCCTGATTATTGAGCTGAACAAGAAGGAAATTTATTGTTATTGAAATTCCTTTTGCTTAGTTTTTGGAATTTTAATGGCTTTATAACCTTTCTAGACTTAAAAGACTGTTGTAGAAATAACGATGATTGAAAACAGAAAGAAATAATAAACTGAAATTAGAAAACAAAACCTTTAGGCAAGGACAATCCAGGATTCTATCTTCGAGATAGTAATTTCCCCACCACAATCCAGATGAACCCTTGGAAATTCTATCATGGATACAATGCCTAAACTCAAAACTTTCTAAGACTGCACTTCTTATAAGTCTTTGAACCGAGCACTCAACCCGAATTCAAAAACAGAAAGTAGAATTAATGCAGAAGAACTTGTAGAAGGAAGGAATTCAAAATAAGAGAGAAAGAGAGTGAATGACTTAATTATTCCACAACCTTGCATTGGAACCCTATTTATAGAGTTCCTTCAGAAAAGTCACAACTCTTCCTCCAGAAGGCAAAAGTCACCATTCTGGAAAAGCCACAGTGGTTTGATTGGTATCTGTTAGGAAGAAATCCCCAACAGCTGCCAATGAGCAACTAAAATTCAAAATTTTGAACTGATTTGTAAACCAGGAAATAACTTCAACAACAGTTCCTTCCTGGTTTCCCAACCGTTGCCCCTTCTTCTTTCTTACATATATATATATATATATTAAAATTATTATTACTAGAAGTTCCCATTATACGGGTCTCCTCTTATGAGGAATTCCTTGGGCTCTTGGGATGAGAATGAAAGTCTCCTCTCTAGTTCTAGGAGAGCCTTTGAACCCAAAAGGAACATAGAACACTATGTGGGATGAATCCAAAATGTTTGAATTCACCCTCCAATGCTCAATCCCAATTTTTGGAGGAAATGATGAAATTTTGAGTTCCCACCAAATTTTAATGTTCAAGTGACATGTACTTGTATTATATAATTGAGTATGTCCTTATTAGTAAATATTCTATTTATTATGTATATGTATATATATATATATATAACAAAGACTTGGTCCTTTAGGTTGCTTTAGGTGTGTGTACTACTTCAGGAAACCATTATTCCTGTGGCAGCATTTCTAGACTTTGTTCATATTTGCATTTTACGAAATTATGGTAGACAATTGACCTATTAATTGTAATTTTTATGGTGCTCTCTAGAAAGCTTTTGTCAGAAGAATTACATTAAGGTTGTTATACCTCTCAGAAAAAAATACTGAAATACTTGTGCAGCATGAAAAATTAAATGCTACAATCTTGATTTTAAGTATAAGAAGGTTTGATTGAGCAATGCCAAAAAATAATAAAATATGCAGCCGGAAAATTTACAGCAAGACAAGGAAGGATAAGAAACACATTCACAATGTGAGGACTAGTACAAAATTGAAATTATTATGAGAGAAAATCAGAATACTATTAGATTGAGGGTGTTGCTAGAATGAGAAGACTAACCAAAAATCTGGCTTAGATGATATGAAATGGTGAATCATGATAGGCAGTCATTTCAAATATTCGGTATAAAGGAAGATGCCATTACTGTTGTTGTGAATGAGCAGTATAGAAAAATTTGACTAGTTTTTTTTATGCTCATGTTTCTTTAAGAATGTTGAGATCTCAATCTTCTCATTGTAAAAGTGCAGGCCAATTACAAATCTGTAAACTTGTCAGCAAGTACTTACTTTGTGCCTGAGTTCACTTCCATGCAATACTTGAATTATGGTGCTGCAGTGAGTGAGGTTAGTTTGTCTTATTACACCTTTTCCTCTTATAGGAACATCTGGATTGCATTACAACCCCCCCCCCCCCCCCCCCGGCCTTCTTCCTTTCTTTTTTTGAGTATTGCTGGAGTGCCCAGTATATTTACCGAATTTTATAGTTCTGTGGGACATCTATCCTGCATCAGCACTTTATAAATCTTAATACTGAGAAAGAAGCTGCTGGTGTTGCAGGTTGAGGTAAACCTATTGACTGGAGAAACCAGAATCTTGCGAGCAGATATTATTTATGACTGCGGACAGAGCATGAATCCAGCTGTGGATTTGGGACAGGTTGGCTTAAGTACACATAACTCTCTAATGAGGAGGTTAAGAAGTTTTCATCCTTCATAACCTCTTGGTTGTATGTTGTTTTGACGGTACATATTTAAGTTAAGCTCCAATTTCATTTCGTATGAGGACACATTCTAAAAAGTTGAGATATTTAAGCTTTCTGAGATTAGATTTGAAATGTGCAATTCTGAATATTGGACCAATCTGGTGTCAATGATGAGCTTTTTGAACTTCGTGCAGATTGAGGGGGCTTTTGTACAGGGACTTGGATTTTTTATGCTTGAAGAATACCTTACAAACTCAGATGGATTAGTGACTGGGAATGGAACATGGACATACAAGATTCCGACACTTGATACCATACCCAAAGAGTTCAATGTTGAGGTACTTAACAGTGGACATCATCAAAAACGTATTCTCTCCTCTAAAGGTATGTTTAGTATGTGCATTCTGTCAAAAACTTGAAAAGCCAACTTCATTTAGGGATGATCTTGCTTATTAACACGAGCCACTAAATCTTTTTTTTTTTTTTTTGGGGGGGGGGGGGGGGAGGGAATTTCTAGCATGTTAATGATGAACATAATTTGAAGTTTTTGATGGGTAATCATCTGGATGTATTTAACCGGAGAAATATGTGATTGCTTTAGTCAATTACAAATGAGGAATGTAAAAACATTCTATATAAAGAACATTTGGAGGGCAAGGCCTTTTTTTTTTTGGGGGTCAGTGAGGGCAAGGTTTGTTAATGTAACTCTAAACATCTTAATTTATATGCAGGGCTGACTATCATAAAATTGTACACTTCTAGCCTCTCAGCGATTGGTATTGCTGCAGCGGGCATATACTATTTGACTTGTGAAGCTTAGGGTGTAAACACATAATTATTCTTTTATTTCAATTTGTCCACAACGTTGTGTTATTATTAAAACAATTGTTGATCTACTTGTCTGATTGTCAGATTCCTAGTGCTCTCCATTCATATGAATGCATGCCCCCATATATACCATACTGAATGAGGCCGTTTTTCTTTTGGTTGCTGAATTGTATTGAATCAATTCTTTGCAGCTTCTGGTGAGCCACCATTACTTCTGGCAGTTTCAGTTTACTGTGCCACAAGAGCAGCCATTGAAGAAGCCAGAAAACAACTTTTTTGTTGGAATGGATTAGATGGGTCTTATTCCAGATTCCAGCTAGAGGTCCCTGCCATCATGCCCACTGTGAAGGAACAATGTGGGCTGAACAATGTGGAGAGGTACCTCCAAAGCTTGCTCTCCCGTTGATCAACGTGGTTTTTTTTTTTGTTTTTTTTTTAATATTCGATTGCAACAATCACACTATAAATCTTTGCTGTAGCAAAATTACTGGTTGCCTTGTGGTTGAATTGTGAAGTTTTTTTCCTGCCAGAAACTTGAGAGAGGAAAGTGATAAACAATCTTACTTGTATTTTGGAGAGGACAACTTCTGGATTCTATACATAGATAGAGTTAGCCTCATCGTTTGGACATTTTAGGCCTAAATAATAATTTCTTCATGTCTCAGTTACCACTGTGTCAACTAGCAATAACCGTTGGAGTTTTGGTACCGGTGTTTTTTTGGGTAGGGACAGTGGACGCAAGGCCAGTTGTTAATCTGGGGCTGCTCGACAAAGCTCTTTCTTCTTCTTCTCTGTCACCTTCCACCTTCTTTGTCGCCATGAATGACCTCTAATAGCTTTGACACAGTCGCTCAAATGGAGTGATATCCAATTCTTAAATCTCAAACTGAGGCAGCCGTTGAACTGGAATCTCTCCCGCCACTAAAACGTTCGTTTATTATTTTTGATCAAAACGAAGGAGCAGACCCAAAGACAATCATCAAAATCAGTCCTCACTGTGCACCAAATTCAAATAAAAATCATCAGAATCAGTCGCCACATGAACAGAGACCACACCCAGTCATTCTTGTAATGCTTTGAAAACTTGCAAGTCCAAGTCCAAAATCAAAAACCTCTTGTTCGTAATCAAAATTTAAAAATCAGAATCTGACAGATACCCAAAGATTGCAGTCGATTCCTCTCTCCAAATCCAGATCATCACTACCACCATGATAAATCGACCCCAATCGCTTTTGTGACCATCACTACTCCAGCCCCCATTATTTCCTCTCCTCTATCACTTTCGTCTCCAGTGTAGAATAATAATTCACAATCGTCAGAGAAAAGCAGAGAAATGAGAGACATAAAAGGTGGAGAAAAGAGCATAGTTATCAGCTCAATACCAAACCGATAGAAAGGTCGGATTAATGGGTTACTGGTTCAAAAGTTATGTCAAATGGTCGGTAGTATAGTAAAAAATAAAAACAATTACTAATAAGATTAATTTGCTAAAAAGTTAGAATAATTATAAAAATAACATATTTCATGTAATAGTAGATTAAATAAAAACACAAAGTATTCCCAAAGCATATACTGAAAAGCAGTGCCGGAGAAGTCAAAAGAAAACAAAAGCTGTCCGTCCCACATCGGAAGGCTTAAGAAAAAGGAAAATTTGGAGGCTGCCCTTTTTCTAGACTTATTTGGTGATAAATTTATTAAGAAAATTTGTTTAATATTAATTTTATTTTGATTTTTATTGTTCAAAATATTCCTAATAATTATGTTTAATTAAAACACATTTAAAAACTAACAACTCTTAAATTTTAAGAGTTTGATTAACTTTAAAATTATCGCTATCATATTTATCTATATCTATATATAGAATATATGACTATTTATTTCTCTTTCACACACACAGATATATATATATATATATATATATATATATATATATATATATATATATATATATATATATATATATATATATATGTATATATATTGTCCGTATCTGAAGACATTATGTAACAAATAAAAATAATCGTTATAGTATTTGGAAACAAATGAGAATCAATTGAAAGAGCGAAAAAAAAAAAATTAATTCGTGGTGTTGTGTGCATAATTGCAATAAATGACATAAGCCAAGAACAAAAAAGCAAAAAATATTATATTACTTGGCTAATGACGACTGTCACAGTGTTATATATGAGATAAAAAACACTTAACAGTTCGTAAAAACAAAATTCAATTGATGATAATTGTTACTCTTACACAACAAAGTGACTTATCACCACATCATCACGATACCAGCTAAATTAGCCGTGCTTGAACGCATTGTGTTAACCGTGCCTAAAAGTGTTGTCCAACACTTTTAGCTCATGATTGACACAATTGTAATCAACCCAAATCATCAATTCATCCACAGCCCACATCCATGCTAAATGAAAAATAAACTATAGGCTGGAAACCGTCCTAGCCCACATATGAGAAAAGGTAAGAAAAACACATTTCGTACGAGTTGGTGTCTCTCTTAGTTCAACGAATGCAGGTAGTCAAACCTAAAGATAATCCCCCCTGTCCACCCCCTAAAACAACACAACACCAAAAATTAATTCACAATCCCAGCCAATATATTCTGCCACCTTAGTAATTAATTTAAAATTTGCCAATCAATTTACAGAATATGCACATGTTAATATACAGATTTATACATGTCTCTATGGCAAATCAACCATAAACAATGATATATGCATCCACAACTTAAACCTCTATCAAAGAATTTTGCCATCAAATAGACACACACCTATAGAAGTTCAGACCTCTACTCATCCACATGAAGTTCAACTATTGCAACCATTGCTATAGAGCAACCACGCCAATAGGATCAAGAAAGCACACATCTAAATTCATTCATATAGGCATATAAATAAATAAATAATTTAGAAAAAATTTCCCATAAACAAAACTAACTAATAACAGGAATATAAATCTGGGAAAAAAAAGGTCCAACAAACAGAAAACAACTAATTGATTTTGAACAATGAGAAAAATATAGCAAAACAAAGCGAAAACTAACCACTACAAACTGTAGCTCATTTTTCCAAGGTTCAAGGCAACACCAACTGAAGGAAGGGCTTCATAGAAGAAAAATAGAGAAAAGTTCTAATTATTCAAGTGAATATTTAGACCTAGATACTTAGAATTTCAAGTAATAATTAGCCAAATTTAGAAAGAAAAAAAAACGTACCAGAATCAATATTTCGCAATCAAATGAGTCTTGACTAGTCAAGCAATAGCATAGCCTAAAATAGTGTATTGGATAGAGATAGGTTCAGTATTTTACCATTCGTAATCATGATAGTAATGCAAAATCAGCAAGCTTTATCTTCCCACTTTATGTACCTATGTAAATACAGCATCATTTAATTCTCAAATATATGAGAATATCATATTCAATTTAAAAAAAAAAAAACTCAACAGGTCACCATTGGCTCAAAAAATGTCCCACTGATCACCACCGACATCACCAAAAAAGAAAGAAAGAAAGAGAACGAATTCCAACTAATCACCACTGTCACCAAAAGCTCTGGTGATCACCACCATTGTTGCCACACCTAAAATTGGCCAAGAATTATATTAAAAAACCCTAGATCGTAACATTAATCACATGATAACAATTACTCCAGTTTCTTTTGCTAATCACTAAAATTGATCAATTAAAAATCAAGAAAAGTCACTGTAATATAGGATTATAGATATTTAACATACTATTATATCGCCAAGAAAAATTAACTTCTTTGCGGTACCTACAATTTCATCCCATGAGCTATAAACAACCTACAAAATTAAGGTTAAAATCAATATTAAAAAAAAACCCAATATGAGAAATAGAATCTGAGCCTTTAGGTGTGGGTTGCCGAAAAGTAGTGGTGAAGGCAAAGGGAGGGACCCAAGACGGTCTTTCTCTGAGGGAATAGAGAACTAGCGAGATTGAGGGGGTGAATGATAGATCGATTGTTACCTGAGAGATTGCCATGGCAGAGAAATAATGGCGTGTTGATGCAGTTGAGGTGGTGAATGAGGCGTGAAAAAAAGATTTGGCATGAAATATGGGATTTGAAATTTTGTCCAACGTGAGAGATTTCTTCCCTATTGAATGAGAGAAGGAGAAAGAGGCAGAGTTGAGGAGTGAGAGATCGTTTAATTGTCAGATTGGATTGATTTAGAGAAGATATCATCGTTGATTTGGATCGCTAGTGAATGAGAGAGGGAGAGAGACGCCGTGGAGTGAAACATAGCTTAATTTAAGGATTGGATTGGGTTGAGAATTTAATTGAAAAGTTTGATTTGGAGCGTGCATGAGAGAGAGGGAGAGAGAGGTCGACTTGAGGAGTGAGAGATAGTTTAATTTAAGGATTGTATTGGGATAGAGGCGCGAGATATTGGAAGAGAGAGGCAGAAGTTAGATTGGAGAAGATTTGAAAGATTTCATAGGAGAGAGAGAGAGAGGCGTGACTCAGGAAAGATTGTTGGGCGGAAAAATAAATTTCAGTACTTATTGTAAATTGTCGGATCAGTATTTATGAAATGATTTGAACTGTCTTTTATGTTAGGATTACATTGTCAGTTAGATGTGTTTATATTTTATCTCAAAATGATCTGGAAACAAAGAGACAAAGATAAGTACATTAAAAAAAAAAATAGTATCATTTAAACACAAAAAAAAATAATATTCAAAAATAAAAAAATAATAACATTGAGGATTAATATTTGAAAAAATAACAGTATTAATATACTCAACAAAAACAATAGCATGTCCAACAAAAATAGTAACATATTCACAAAAATAGTAACATGATAAAAAAAATTATATATATATATATATATATATATATATATATATATAGAGAGAGAGAGAGAGAGAGAGAGAGAGAGAGTCTCAGTTGTTCGTTAAATTTGAATTTTAAATTTATGTAGAAAAATTTATTGGCATATCTTCATTGATAGTGAACTAAGGGATAATAATTCTCAAATTAGAAAACTAATTTAAAGTTACTTTTAAATAAGAGTGTTTTGGAGTTTTAAAAAAATAATGAATTTAACTACTAATTAGTAAGATTAAAAACAAACTAATCTTCAAATAAATTTTCTTAATGGACTAAACTCATTATAAACGAACTTATTTCCAAATAAATTTACTTGACATACTAAACTCATTATAAGTCATTTAAAGAGAACTCAAACATCAATTTTCACTACCTTATTTTAGTTCTAATTTCCTTTATGATACTTTTCCATTTGGCTAGGTAAGTCAATTAAATAAGGGGCTATATGATTGTCCCATTGGCTTAATAATTCAATTCCTTAACTAAATCAATACAATTTTAAACATCTTATCAGTGTAGAAAACCTATCTTAAAATAATAATTACTTTCCGGATTTGACCACAAGAAATCTAAATTTAGAATAATTTGGCCCAACAAATCCGTAAAATTTTTGGGCGTGGGCTGTGAACATCTTCTTACCAAGTAAAAATAGAATTAGAATAAAATAGTCCTCAAATTTCATAAAATTTTGCGAAGAAAATATTATCAGTTCAAAAAATTTATCTAAACCAATGATTGTTTACCAGATTGAACGACGACGAATCTAAATTTAGAACAAATTGATCCACAAAATTCATAAATTTTTGGGACTTCTGACCGAAAGTATTATAAATTTAGAAAGTTTATCTAAAAATGATGATCACTTGCCCGATTGTACAATGATAAATCCAAATTTATAATAAATTGATCCATAAAATCCATAATATTTTAGGATTATGTTCTAATCCCAAATTAGTCCCTCACTATGTTCATTAATTTGAAACGTCTAGACTATTCACATTTGGTTGAATATTGGTCAAATTGATCCAAAGTAATGCTAGACTGACTAAATTTTAGAATCAAATTTAGAGTTCAAATGACATGACATTGGATTATTTGAAGTTTTTATTGGGATCCAAATGACATGACACTAATCAAAAAAATTCAAGTCAACTGTCACGTTATTTAGACTTTAAATTTGATCCCAAAATTTGGTTAGTCTAGCATTATTGATCCACTTAACCAAATCGATTGGTCAATGATTGTTCAGCGATATAGACTCGTGGCATACCTACTGGACGGTCCAGATCAAAGCAACTTGCAAAGGCCTGCTACTATTGTGGACTTTATGTACTCTAAATAAACCCTTCTACGTTCTTGCATGGCTCTATATAAACCCATGCAAGCCCTCAGTGTCTTTACGTAGTATTCAACAACAAAACACAAAGTTATATATTTCTGTTCTATTATTGCCGTTCGGTTGTCAGGTGAGGGATTACTAACCTCTTAAATTAGAATTTTCTAAATAAAATCAGTTAAGCATACTAATGTATAATTTTTTTTAACGGAGTTACCAAGGGTGGAAGTCGTTGCAAATTCTGTGCATAATACGATGCTGCTACTAATAGACAGACATATACATATAGAATATACATATATATACATTCTTAACACTCAAATCTTATGTAAATAATTGCTTTCAGGGTCTTACCAAATCTCCAAGTAAAATGATTCCGAATGTTTCAGTCATGTTACGGGTGCTCCTCCTCCTATGTGTTTGTATAGCAATGGCAGAGGCAAAATACAAAATATATAAGGACCCGAAACAGCCTGTTAGTGTTCGAGTTGAGGACCTTCTACATCGAATGACTCTAGTAGAGAAGATTGGTAAAATGGTGCAAATTGATCGGACCAATATTACTGCTAAGGTCTTGAAAAAAATACAGCATTGGGAGTTTACTCAGTGGGGGAGGAAGTGTACCTCGTCCAAACGCCAATGCAAAGGATTGGGTTCAGATGATAAATGAGTTTCAGAAGGGTTCACTGTCCACTAGACTTGGGATTCCAATGATTTATGGAATTGATACTGTTCATGGTCACAATAATGTCTACAAGGCTACCATATTTCCTCATAATGTTGGTCTTGGGGCAACCAGGTACATTGTTTGATTTTCCAAGGGTTCGTTACGTCATAAACAGATGAGCAATGTTATAAACAGGTAAATTGTTTGATACTGCTTTAAGTTTAAGCAATGGAATTTACCATTTCAGGGATCCAGCCCTTGTGAAGAGAATTGGTGCTGCAACTGCTCTTGAAGTTAGAGCTACAGGCATTCCTTATGCTTTCACTCCATGCATTGCGGTACACATTCTAATTTGTTAACGTAATTTATGATCTAACCAATCATTGTTATTGGATCGAAGTTGATGTATATACATATGGAGTGAGATTTATCCATTTTATCTCTATTAAATTTGATTCTTTTGAATGCCTTGGATAATAGGCATGCAGAGATCCAAGATGGGGACGGTGTTACGAAAGCTACAGTGCTACAGTGAGGATCACAAATTGTACAACAATTGACAGAAATCATCCCTGGTTTACAAGGCGATCTCCCTTCTACTAAAGTTGAGGGAATTCCCTATGTTGGTGGGAAGTAAGTCTAGCAATTGTCACCTACACTTATTTCTTTTGTACTTGTCAATTTTCAGCAAAAATTACACCTTGACCCCTGTCTCACCATCTCTTCTAAATTATCATAATTTTTACATTGTACCTTTAATTATGGTTATTAATTAATTTTAAACTGTCTAATGATTAATATTTGTTACAAATTTGATGAAAAATTGTTTCATTTCGTCCCAAGCTATATCATTTTTGTTTCTTTTTTCTCTGTGGCTTCGAATATGAAGAACCAAGGTTGTGGCCTGTGCGAAACACTTTGTGGGTGATGGTGGCACGACGAAAGGGATCAATGAAAACAACACGGTGATTGACTGGCAAGGACTGCTCAAATTTCACATGCTTGCTTATCTCGACTCCATCAGGAAGGGTGTGGCAACCATAATGGTGTTCTATTCAAGTTGGAATGGCAAAAAAATGCATGCAAATTATGATCTTGTCACCAAGTACCTCAAGGGCACCCTTGGATTCAAGGTATAAACATTTTGTAATTTTTGAAACTTAGATCCTTCTTGTGTTAGTTTTTATAAACTCAATTCTTAAAGGGTAGTTTTTTTTTTTGTAATTCTTAAAGGGTAGTTTTTTTTTTTTTTTGTATTTTTGGGTATTGAAAAGTCATGGTATTTGAGAGGTAATCACTAGAAAAGTCCAGATTTTTTTTTGAGAGGAGTGTTCATGTACTACTACATGGGAAAATGAAGAGACAAAATCTGGCTGCTGCTGCCATAGTGTTTCTGTGCAGAAAAAAGAGAATAAAAAACAATGTGTTGCTGCCAGAAAAAAAATCAGCAGTGTGTGACATGAGCAGAAGCTCTATTTCTTTGTATTTCTTGAGCGTTTACTGCTGAAAATTTCAGATTAGTTTTCCCCTCGTATTCCTTGATATTGTAATCATTCTTGATGAAAAATATAAGTGTTTCTAGAGTGAAATTGGTGTGGATGTATAATAGATTTTTATCCTCTATTTTTGTATTCTTTTGGTGATCTATTTTTGCTTCCACTACCCAACATCTTGAACCAAAGAGTAATATATCTAAATCCGAAACCGTGGAGTATGAACCTCTTTCAAAAGCGGTGATTACTTTTTTAGCTCTCTTTCTTGAAGTGAGTGCACGAAGAGTTGTATGCTAATTTTTTCTGTTTGTACAAATTGCCAGGGTTTTGTCATCTCAGATTGGCAAGGTATTGATAGAATCACGTCACCACCCCATGCAAATTACACATACTCCGTTCAAACTGCAATTCATGCCGGCCTTGGCATGGTGAGGACACTGCTCTAAAATAAATATACTGATCATGGAATTAGGGATGTCAGTGGACCGAAGCGGGGGCAGGGGTATAGTCTCCATCCCCGTGCCCGCTTAAAAAACTTTCGTCTATCTCCGGTCCACCCCGTTAACGGGTATTTTTTTAATCCCCATTCTTGTCTGCGGAGAATTTTTTAATCTCCGCCCCCGTCCCCACTTCACCCATTCTCGTCCAAGCCCAAGCCCACAATCACATTATAAGAGAAACACATATTTTTGAACTCTGAATTACTTATGTCATTTCCACAAATTTTCGAAGTGTATATCTCCTTTTTCAAAACACAAAATTTTCAAAGTGCATATCCAACAAATGTTTCCACTTCTGGTGCCAATATGAAGTCCAAATGGAAAGTAATCTAAAAGAGAGGAAGTTATCTCTGAATGTTGTTAATCATCTACACCACTAAAGCTATCCATCTATTGATAGCTTCAAAAAAGCAGAATCCTTGAAAGGAATAAATAATAATTGGGGTACCAATCATGGAAAAGGTAAACATCCCTGAGCCACTCTAAGGTGATGGCACCAAACTTTGAATTCCGATGTCTCAACATAGAGGTTAGGAATTACCCAAAAGACTCAGTCATACATTTAATATGAAGCCCTATGAAATAAAGCAATATAGTTAACCTTAGTTGTCCCTGTGGAATTTATGTAGAGGTAAATTGGTTTTTCTTCATCCTCATACTGAAGATAAAGATATTCTGCTAGTATCAACTCTGTGACCAATGGAACTAGAGACATTCCCAAGTAGACAATTCGATTCTTATACAAGTAAGATGCTAAATTTGGAGGAGGTTGCTCCCATGCACTTCCCCTTGAAAAAGGAATAACTTGTCAACAGAAGTATGGCAAACAACAGTTCTGAGAAGTTTCTCGAATACAATAGGATGATAAAGTCAAGCAAAATAAAGGTTAAGAATAATTAAAGCGAAACATAGTTATTTCTTTTATGAAAATATATAAAATTACATCAAGGATAATACCTACATAATGAAGGAAATCTGTGCAATTCGAACTGCACATGGATGACATTAAACCTTCATTAAAATGTGCAATTTAAAAACATTACAAGGAGAAAACTTTCGTTATATTTTAGATTGTTGAGTAAGAGTATTTGAATCTGGTATTAATTACGGGATTAGCAAGCTGTTTGGTAGGAAATACAAACTCAATCAACATATTTCTAGCAAAAGGATTTTCTTTTTCTTATTGCTTTCATTCTTTTTTCTTATAAGCCAGCCATGCCTAAACCTACGAGGAAAGAGAGATAACCTGCGATGCTTGTGCCTGCGAAAGATGTGAAAGATTTCCACGAAGCTCAAGCACCTTAATATCGCAAACTCGATAAGCTGCTAAAACCTTTAGGAAGATCTCTGAGATCGATCGACTGAGACTGAGAGAAGCAGAGAGAGGGGGGGCTATGCTGATAGTCACGGCTTGGGATTTTGAGGAACTAAGCTGGTCTCGATGTTCATGTGTGTCTTGAGAGGGGGGCGACGCTCAATCGCTGATAGGAGAAGAGAATAAGAGAAGTTAGGTCTTGGGTTTTTTAACTGGGCATATATATATATATATAACGGGGACGGGGCAGGGCGGGGCGGGGATAAGGGTAAGTCCATCCCCGCCTTCATCCTCGCACGGGTTTATACGAATATCTCCGTATACGTCCACCGTTCAATACGTATAGTCCATCCCCGGTCCAAACGGGGCGGATTTGGACTAATCTCCATTTTTTTCCGGTCCACTGCCATCTCTACATGGGATAGAATACAACTATAAAATCACAACGGCTTGATAACCACCATTCTTATGTGAAACCTTAAGTTTTCCAAATAAGATAGAGGCTATGGTAGTGTTCGATAAAATTGAAAGTTGAATACTAAAAATTAAATGTCAAGTTTCAAGTGTTGAATTTTGAATTTTTTAATTCGCAGACTGTTTGGTATTCATTGAAATTTAAGTATTGAATTGAATCAAACAGTTTGATAAGTATAAGGAGGTGAAGTCTACAAATTATTATTATTTTAATTTTGACCTTCTTTTTAACCAATTTTATTGCAATTACCTTATTCCTACTATCACCATAAAACATGGTGGCGGTGGCGGTGGCGGTGGTACAATGGCATGGGTCGATTATGGCGGTTGTGACTTTATCTCCTTTCTAGCCCTAATACTAGCACATGGCCATGAGGAAGAAATGTGTATGTTAATATTTGAAATGGATGGAAGACATAAGAAAATGGTTTTAAAAGTTCAAAAACTAAATTGAGACCATGGTACATTAAAACTAAAGTCGTAGCTTAGGGACTATTTATGACATGTATCCTTTAGTCAATAAACTGCAACCCTTAAAGTCCTTCAATGGTTGTGTTTCAGGTCTTACAATTACACTGAGTTCATCGATACTTTGACCTCTTTGGTCATGAAGAAGGTGATTCTCATGACTCGTATAGACGATGCTGTCCGGAGAATTTTGAGAGTCAAATTCACTGCAGGCCTCTTCGAGAATCCCTTTTCTGATCTTAGCTTGGCTCATCAAATAGGAAGCAAGGTTAGTGAACTATACAATCAATGAAAATTTTAGTCACCTGTTGTGAAATAGTGCTTGTAAACACATATTGGGACTATAGATGATCGATATGTGTTTGTATTATGGGTATTAAGAGGTCAAATTACAACTCAAAAAAAGTTGGAATTGATTCTAAAATAATATTATCCATGCCAAACAAACTCATTTGACAATAACATCATGAGATTGAATCATAAACTCAATATTATTTTGCAGCAATTTTGACACGATACCCAAAAAAAAATCTTAGTTGGTACCTAGTCTTCTCCTCAAATAATTGGTGAACAGGCACATAGAGATTTGGCAAGGGAAGCTGTGAGGAAATCCTTGGTGCTTTTGAAGAACGGGAAACATGCAAATAGTCCATTGCTTCCTCTTCCCACAAATACATCCAAGATCCTAGTTGCTGGAAGCCATGCTGATGATTTGGGTCTGCAATGTGGTGGTTGGACTATTTCTTGGCAGGGACAAACCGGCAACAATATGACCACCGGTAGGGTGTCAATTTTGCCTATTAACACCACCTTGACACGACTTCAAAAATAACACCACCATTTTGCACTAATAATAAATGAGTCGGGCTAGTTTAATATAAAAAATCGGGTTAGTTGCTATTATGAAATATTTTAGAATTAAATGGTTTATTATTAGCATTGATATTAATGGAAATACGACATGAGCCAGAATAATACAACTAGAATATGACACGATTCAAAATGACATGGTAGCACGACAAAAACTAAAATAACACTGCACAAGTGGCATGACAAAACTCGATTGACACCTCTAATCACGTGTGTTTTCCCTTTAATTCTATCCCCCTCAACTATTTAGTCTACTACTTGAGAACACAATTTACTAGTTGACTATTCATCTCTAATCAATAGGAACTACAATCCTAAGTGGCATCAAATCTGCTGTTGACCCAATCACAGAAGTAGTATACCAAAAAAACCATAATTCCAAATTTCTTCAATCCAATAACGTCTCTCTTACGCCATTGTTAATGTGGGAGAACCCCCTTATGCTGAAACAAGAGGAGACAATTTGAACCTAACTATTCCATCACCAGGCCCAAACACAATCAAAAGTGTCAAGTGTGTTGTCGTCCTGATCTCTAGTAGACCTCTGGTGATCTAGCCATACCTCGCCCACGTTGATGCTTTGGGTCACACCCTAATTGACTTGGGTGCAAATGACCGATCTTGGTGGCACCTTGTACCAAGGCATGTCATAAGTTGGAATCAAGGTGACGCGGCTAAGTGGTTCGACAGATTTGGGCGAACCAAGGCAGCATGAGACCACCCGATTGAGTATGACAGCACGTGGTGGGCTCAATTGAAGCAATGTGGGTGCATAGCTTCGGATTGCATGGCATGAGTTAAACCCAGCATGCACATTAGTTCGTGAAGCAAGGCTGGTTGCTGAATGTGGGCACATGACTGCTCAATGCATGTGACCAAGAGGATGTGGGCAGTTGTAGATGTTGAGACACAGTCAAGACAGTTGCTGAGGCAGTTCTGGGCGTCCCTAGTCTGAATTCAGTCCAGATGCATGCTGATAAATGGCAGTTCCACATCAGTTACTGAAAGAGGTGGAACTGTCTGTCAGGTGTCGCACAGAGACTAAACCTGTAGCCAAGTATGCTATGTAATAGCAAAAACGTGTGTCACTACCCCTTGGCAGATGAGGGTGTCATCTGTCTTACTCCTGTATAAATAGGGGTGCTTGAGCATTCTGATAGAGAGAGAGTGTTCTGGCTTTGAGAGTTCCTTGTAAATTGTTGAGTTCAATATATAAGGTTTGAAAACTTTGTCCCAGTAAATTCGTGTGTGTCTTCTGTGTGAGTTTCTGTCCCTTACTCTTGAGTTTGTGTGTGGCTGGTTGCAATAGCAACGCTTTCACAGGTAGCCTCGAAAGAAAAATGAAAGTTACCCTGTGACATTTTGGTATCAAAGCATGGTTTTGGCAAAAGATCAATTATGGTTGGCAGAACGAGTGTTGATCTGAGGGAAAAGGTGGCACGTTTGGAGGAGTTGGTTGGTCCTCCACAGTCCGGTGATGCTGTGGCTCTCTCTGTGCAACTTGAGTTGCTGCATCAGCGGTTTGAAGAGATGTGTGTTGCACATGAACAGCTTTAAAAGACTGAATCTGATCACTTCAGTCGAGTGAAAAATGAAGTCATTGATGTGCTGGCTACGGTCTCCACATGGACCGATGATATGAGGGAAAAATTGAGTTCCCTCGAGACAGACGTTTCAGTGCTCAAGAAGGCACTACAGAATGCTTCTTTGGCTTCTGGCAGTTAAAGCACTCAGAAAGCTAAAGTGTCTGACCCTAAGCCTTTCACAGGCAATCATAATGCTAAAGAACTTGAGAACTTTATGTGGGATATGGGGCACTACTTCAAAGCAGTCCGCACTCCGGATGCTGAGAAGGTAGATCTTACTAGCATGTACCTGTCTGGTGATGCTAACTTATGGTGGCCAACACGTTCTGAGGACAAATCTCGTCCTCCAATTACTACTTGAGAGTCTCTGTCCGCTGAAATGAAGGAGTAATTCCTTCCCGGCAACACGGCTTGGCAAGCCCGTGATGCATTAAGGAAACTTCGACATACAAGCATCATGAGGGAGTACGTGAAGCAATTCTCATCTCTGATGCTTGACATCAAAAATATGTCAGAGGAAGACAAGCTGTTCAACTTTATGTCTAGCCTCCAAACTTGCGCACAGGCAGAACTTCGTCGGCAAGGGATGAAAGACTTACCCGCTGCTATGTCCACAGCAGATGCGCTGGTTGACTACAAAACGTAGGATAACCCTCTAGAGAAGGAGTTAAAAGGGAAAGCCAAGTTCCCTAAGAAGGACAAGCAGAAGAAAAAGGCTGAGAAGTCTGGAAATTCAGAAAAAACTGACTAACAAAGCCTCTTCATCAAAGGGAGGTGCTGACTAAGGCTGTTTTATCTGTAATGGCCCTCATCGTGCCAGAAATTGCCCCAGGAAGAAAAGCCTCAGTGCCCTCATGGCTGAGGAAACTGACTATTCTGATGAACCAACACGAGTCAACCCATTACAACTCCTTAATGCAATTCGCAAAGAGGAGACGGTGGCAAAGAGGGGGTTGATGTTTGTGCAGATTCGCCTGAACAATGTGGCTGTCTAGGCAATGGTTGATACAGGTGCAACCCATAATTTTGTTTCTGACCGGAAAGTACAGCGGCTTGGTCTGGCTTTGGTGAAAGACTCTAGCCAGATTAAGGCTGTTAATTTAGAGGCAAAACTAGTAGGCGGCATCGCAAGAGAAGTTCCTTTAAAAGTTGGTGATTGGCAAGGACCATGTGATTTTATGGCAGTCCCTCTCAATGATTTTCAGGTAATCCTTGGACTGCAATTCTTTACAAAGGCAAAGGTGTATGTTATGCCGCATTTACATGGGATGTTTGTGATGGACATGCCCAATCCCTGTTTTGTTCCCCTCACTAAGGCCAAGTTTTCGGGAAAAATGTTGTCTGCCTTGCAAGTAAAAGTTGGCTTGCGAAGGGGGGAAGCAACATACTTGACTATTCTATTTGAGGAAGAGGATTCCAAAGCATTGCAAGTCCCTGAACCAGTGCAACAGTTGCTGGTTGAGTTCAAGGACGTGGCACCTAAAGAATTGCCAACAAGGTTACCACCAAGATGAGAGATTGATCATGCCATCAAGTTGATTCCAGGGGCAAAAATCCCAGCCCAGTCTCCTTATTGAATGTCTCCATCAGAGTTGGCAGAGCTAAGGAGACAGCTTGGGGGTTTATTGGATATTGGATTCATTCAACTTTCCAAGGCACCCTATGGAGCCCCTGTTCTGTTTCAGAAAAAGAAGGACGGATCCTTACGGCTTTGTGTAGACTACAGAGCCCTCAATAAAGTCACTGTCAAGAACAATTATCCAGTGTCGCTTGTTGACAAATTATTTGATAGATTAGGAAAGGCGATTTTCTTCACCAAGATGGACTTGTGGCTGGAATATCATCAAATCAGAATTGCAGAGGGAGATGAGGCGAAGACTGCTTGTGTGATAAGGTACGGGTCATATGAGTTTTTAGTCATGCCTTTCGGCTTAACCAACGCCCCTGCTACATTCTGTAACTTGATGACCAATATATTTCGGGAATACTTAGACCGTTTCATGATGCTTTATTTGAACGACATAGTTGTATACAGTCAGACTCTTGAGGAGCATGTTGAGCATCTTAGGCTACCTTTGACAAAGTTAAGGGAAGCCCAGTTGTATCTAAAACCAGAAAAATGTGAGTTTGCATAGAAGAAAATTTTATTCCTTGGGCATATTATTTCTGCGGGCGTGGTGAAGATGGACCTGAAGAAAGTTGAGGTCATTGCAGATTGGCATGTCCCTACTAAAGTTACTGAACTGTGTTCTTTCCTTGGTTTGGCAAACTATTATCGAAAATTTGTGAAGAATTATTCAAAGAAGGTTGCGGTGCTGACTGATCTTCTAAGGAAGGATAGGACATGGAACTGGTCCTACGAATTTCAGGAGGCATTCGATATATTGAAGGCGGTGGTGACGTCTAGCCCAATTTTACGGTTACCTAACTTTGATTTGCCTTTTAAGGTCTATATAGACGCATCAGACTTTGCTCTTAAAGGGGTGCTGGTGCAGAATGGGCATCCAGTGACATTTGAAAGTAGGAAGTTGAATGATACCGAGATGCGGTATTCAGTACATGAGAAGGAGATGACATCACTCATTCACTACATCAATGCATGAAGGCATTACTGGTTGGGGAAGCATTTCCTTGTACTGACAGATAATGTGGCTACCAGCTGCTTCAATTCCATGAAGAAGCTGACACCAAAACAAGCAAGATGGCAGGACTTTCTTGCCTAGTTTCATTGCGCGTTGCAGTACAAGCCTGGCAATGCAAATCAGGTTGTTGATGCTCTTAGTCAAATCTCAGTTGCTGATGGGACGGTTGTTGCACTTAGCCAGATTGTAGGAGACATACTACAGAGAATTTAGGATCAGACAAAAGATGATCCAGCGACCAGCTTATTGTTGAAGTAGGTTCACGAAGGGGTGACTCGGGGTTTTTGGGTAGAAGATGGTGTTCTCTACGCCAAAGGAAGGAGATCCTATGTTCCGAAGTCAGGCGGACTTTGACAAATGTTGCTGAAAGAAACACATGATGCTCCGTGGTCAAGACATCTAGGGCAGTAACGGACTCTTGCCTTGTTAGCAGAATGCTATTATTGGCCCCGCATGGAAACAGATGTGGAGCTGTATGTGCGCATTTGTTTGGTGTGCCAGTAAGACAAAACAGAAAGGAAGAAGGTGGCGGGTACGTTGGAACCCCTCCCTATTCCAAGCAGACCTTGGGAGAGTGTTTCCATGGACTTCATTAATGGCTTGCCTCAAGTGAACGATTTTACTTCGATATTTGTGGTTGTAGACAGATTTTTGAAGTATGTCACTTTCATTGCTGCCCCAAAAGTATGTACGGCGGAAGTTACTGCTTAGTTGTTCCTCAAGCATATTGTGAAGCTTTGGGGTCTTTCGCTGGATATAGTCAGCGACAGGGATACTCGGTTTACTAGTCAGTTCTAGATGGCTTTATTTGAACTGTTGGGCACACAGCTCAACCTTTCCACCAGCAATCATCTGCAAACAGATGGGCAGACCGAGCGGGTTAATGCAATGCTAGAGGAATATCTCAGACATTATGTCACAGCGAACCAGGACAATTGGGTGGATTTACTTGATGTAGCCCAATTCAGTTATAACCTCCAACAGAGCTCTTCCATTGGAATGAGCCCATTTGAGTTGGCAACTGGCCAACAGCCTCTTACCTCGCATGAAGTTGTCAAGCAAAAGTCTCAAGGGAGATGTCCTGCAGCATACCGCTTTGCTCGGGCCAATCAGGAGTGGATCGACAAGGCAAAAGACTAATTAACTAAAGCGGTGAAAAGGATGAAAAAGTGGGCAAACGAGAAGAGGAGGGCAGTAGAGTTCAAAGTGGGTGACAAAGTGATGCTGAAATTGACTCCACCAATCTGGAACAAGATCTCTCGAAAGTCTGCACACAAGGGACTAATCCAGCGCTATGACAGCCCTTTCCTTATAACAATGAGGATTGACAGGTTGGCCTATAGACTGGATCTTCCCAATTGTCTCAAGCTTCATCCCGTTTTCCATGTTGCCTTCTTGAAGCCTTATATTGAGGACCCGGAGGACCCTAACAGATATGTTCGGCGTCAGGCTCCTCCAACAATCAGGAAGCAATTCATAGAAATAACTGAAACTATCCTTGACCACAAGATTGAGGGAATGAGTAAGAAAAACAGAAGAACTCATTACCTAGTCAAGTGAAAAGGGAAAGCACCGGAGGAAGCCACTTGGGAGAAAGAGATGACATTATGGTAGTTCGAGGATCTCATCAAGCAATACCATGCCTCCATTCCAATAAGATCGTTGGATACTTCAGGTGGGGGTGGCTTGTCACACCCTAACTGACTTGGGTGCAAATGGCCGGTCTTGCTGGCACCTTGCACCAAGGCATGCTATAAGTTGGAATCAAGGTGACGCGGCTAAGTGGTTCGACAGATTGGGGTGAACCAAGGCAGCATGAGACCACCCAGTTGAGCATGACAACACGTGGTGGGCTCAATTGAAGCAATGTGGGTGCATAGCTTCAGATTGCATGGCATGGGTTGAACCCAGCATGCACATTGGTTCGTGAAGCAAGGTTGACTGCTGAATGTGGGCACATGACTGCTCAATGCATGTGACTAGGAGAATATGGGCAGTTGTAGATGCTGAGACACAGTCAAGACAGTTGCTGAGGCAGTTCCGGGCGTCCCTAGTCTGAATTCAGTCCAGATGCATGCTGATGAAGGGCAGTTCCACATCAGTTACTGAAAGGGGTGAAACTGTCTGCCAGGTGTCGCACAGAAACCAAGCCTGCTAGCCAAGTATGCTATGGAATAGCAAAAATGTGTGTAACTACCCTTTGGCAGATGGGAGTGTCATATGCCTTACTCCTGTATAAATAGGGGTGCTTGAGCATTCTGATAGAGAGAGAGTGTTCTGACTTTGAGAATTTCTTATAAATTGTTGAGTTCAATATATAAGGTTTGAGAACTTTGTCTCAGTAAATTCGTGTGTGCCTTTTGTTTGAGTTTTTGTCCCTTATTCTTGAGTTTGTGTGTGGCTGGTTGCAATAGCAACGCCTTTACAGGTAGCCTTAAAAAAAAAAAAAAAAGTTACCCCGTGACACTTTGGTTGCTGCATGGCTACCTGGATCAGAGGGTCAAGGCATGGCCGACGTTCTTTTCGGGGATTACGGGTTCACCGGTAAACTTGCTCGGACTTGGTTCAAGACTGTGGATCAGCTTCCCATGAATGTTGGAGATGCACACTATGATCCACGGTTTCCCTTTGGTTTTGGACTTGAAACCAAGCTGTTGTGTAATACTAAAAGGTTTTTTTTTTTTTTTTTGTATGGGGATTTATGAAAGTTGTATAGAATGTGTTAAATTCATGAAGCAATAAAAATCTGTCTAACCGTGGTGTTAAATTCATGAAGCAATAAAAATCTGTCTAACCGAGCAAAATTGCTCGGCTTTTCAGAATTTGCAAAAGCAACTACTTGGATTTCCATGGAATGAATGGGTGAAGTTGCGTAAAAGGCTAGAAATGGAGTAGAGGATTTGTTGAAAAAAGTTTTTTCGTGTATAAGTCACCACGTGGCACAGTTAAGAGGTATATATAGAAATGTACATACCATTCAAGTCTCTAGATAGGCATACCTTTAATAAGATTCTCTCAATTTTTTAAAATTTTTTATATATTAAAATTTAGGTTAGTTAAAATTCAATTCAAATTAATTAAAATAAATTTTTTACGAATTAAAATTAAGTCAATTAAAAATTATATTTTATCTAAGTGTTAAAAACAAATTATAATCGGCTCGAATCGAATTTTAATCAACTATAATTGAATTTTTACAATCCCAAATTTTGATACATAAAAATTATAAATTTTTAACATACATAAAAAATAATTTTAATCAACTTGAATCATATTTTAATTGGCTCGAATTTTAATACAAAAAAAAATACAAATTTTAATCAACTCGAATCCAATTTTAATCGGCGCTAGCAGCATAGGTTGAGCACGAATCGACTCAAATTTTAATACATAAAAAAAAATAATTAATTGGCTAGAATCAAATTTTAATCGACCAAATTTTAATATGTAAAAACGAATTTTAATCTGAATTTTAATATGTAAAAAATTAAATTTTAATAATCTCGAATTTTAATCAAATTTTACGCAGAAAGATAGTTTGGAGTTTATGTAAAATAATTTTAGTATTTTAGATGAATTTTTTTTTTGTTAAAAACGGTGGTTTAAGGGTGTCAGTGATGTTTAAATATAAACTAAAATGAGTTTCATTAAAAATATACGTATTTAGAGAGAATGTGGATGATAATTACCCTAATAAATTATATCCTCTATATATCACCGCTGTGCCACCAGTATAACACACATAAAAATGTCTTCTTTAATGGAGACATATGACAATGGTTGGTTTGATAGAGGTGGACAAAGTGTTGAGTTAGGAAGGAATTGATCTGGGATTCACTTCAATCTCATCAGAGATTAATCAATTCATCTTCTATATCCTACAAATATAATTTGCTCTGGACCACAATCGAACTGGAAATACATATCGCAAATTTGCACCTATGAAATATAATACAACATATTTGGATTCGAATTGATAATATAGTATCACCAATCAATAATAAAATTATAAATAGACAAAGTAAACTTTATTTGAGTAGTTATTAACTTACATAAAAAAAAAAAAAAAAGTGGGTAGTTATCTGCTTAAATGAACCGGTAATTATTGATTTGGGTAGGGTCCACTTTTTTATTTTTCTGTATATTATTGATTAATGATATCACGTGACAATACTGACTTAGTATTACAGTTGCAATGAATATTTTTTTCCAAACGTAGCTAATAGAGGTGTAAAAGACTTTGTTTGTTCATGTCTCCCTCTACCACATAATTAGGACAAAAAAGTGTTTAGTGTCAATAATATTATTATTTTAGCAATTAGGAATTTGTTATTTTATTCCAAAAAAAATAGAAAACATGATTTTAGAAGAAAAGAAAGAACTCAAGACTGCAAACTAATTATAACATTGCACAATCATCAATAGTTTTAAACTAGGAAGGCCCTAATTGGCACTTTGAAAGATATATAACTCCTATATTTCCCCGGTTTTCATAGTTAATTCGTATTACAAGATTGTCTCTAGAAGTGTAATTGAAGTTAAACTGAATGCCGAGGAGAGAGAGAGAGAGAGAGAGAGTTGAAGTAGGTCAAGGGTTCAATCGGATGAGAGTTACCAGGACTTCTTTTTACTTGAATTTTTATGACACTCTGTCTATTATTTGGTGAATCTTTCCGAATTATAAGGAGATAATCCTTATCCTATCCAAATTTGAATAACTAATCCTATCTATCTCAACTACGTACTTTTTGAATATCTACATCCTCCTGATCATCGGTCCAAAACAATGTTTGACAGTCCAGATCTGTCCATCACAACATCAATCGAAATTGTGTCATAACACTATCACCAGTCCTCGTTGCTATAAATAATGGTCTTGACTTCATTATGTCTATGAAATCATCTGCATATTGTCTTCCCTTCTTTTTCAGGTTAGGTGTGATGTTCTGCTTTATGTAATTATGGAATGGAATTTTATAGGTCTACATACTGAACTTTTTGATAGTTTTACATAATGTACTTTCATGATCTCTCTTGGCCTTATTATGGACAATTAGTTTTTTTTGTCCTTCTCAATTTTGGTTCTAATATGGGTTTTGAATTGATTCGTCCATTGGTTTCTTTCACAATTGTTTCTTTTCTTGTTATGTTTTTCCTATATCAGTAAACTTTGAATCTTTTTGTATACATGCATCTACTACGTAAGTCTTTTAAGAATTTGTGATTGTGTACGTAATTGTATATATGTGTATAGATTCTGTCTATATCATGTTTTGCAGCCGAACTAGCTAGTATTGTGATCTAACAACCGGATTTATACGTTACCATGTAGATTTTTTTTTTTTTCAAACTAATTTTTCGGATGCCTAGGTAGTTGGATTCTAAGGAGTCTCTTTGAGTCTTGAACCCTAGATTAGTGACCATGTTCACAAATTGTATTACCTTCTTTTAAGAAGAAAAATACATAAATTGTCTTGACCATAACCTTTTTTTCTCCCTGATTTTGTTACAGAAACCTTACAAGTTTTCTAAGCAACGATGGCAAGGATTTCAATCCCATTAGTAGGCCTCATGTTCTTATGCCTATGGGTAGGCATTGCACAATCAGAATACATGAAGTACAAAGACCCAAAACAACTGATTGGTGCTCGGATTTGGGACCTCATGAATCGAATGACACTTGAAGAAAAGATTGGTCAGATGGCTCAGCTGGATCGGGTGGCTGCAACGGCTGATGTGCTAAGGGATTACTCAATTGGCAGTGTTCTAAGTGGAGGAGGAAGTGTGCCACTTCCCCATGCCACCGCAGAGGACTGGGTTAACATGGTGAATGAGTTTCAGAATGCCTCTTTGTCTAGCAGACTTGGGATCCCTATGATTTATGGGATTGATGCTGTTCATGGCCACAACAATGTGTACAAGGCAACTATCTTTCCCCACAATGTTGGCCTTGGAGCAACCAGGCAAGTTGGTAGACCATAACAATGTCTATTATTTCATAATTTAAGTTATTATTTTTTAATTCTCATGGAGGTTTGGATTGCTTATGTACCTTACCAATATATGCATAGACACACAGTTTGTGGGCGTTGGTTTGTTTCCTACAAGAGAGATATGATGCTTTCTTCACCTGAATTGCAGGGACCCAGAGCTTGTGAAGAGGATTGGTGGTGCAACAGCACTTGAAGTTAGAGCTACAGGGATTCCTTATGTTTTTGCTCCATGCATCGCAGTATGCAGAGATCCAAGATGGGGTCGATGCTATGAAAGTTACAGTGAGGATCCCAAAGTTGTGCAACAAATGACAGAAATCATCTCTGGTTTACAAGGAGAAATTCCTGCTAACTCAAGGAAGGGTGTTCCTTATCTTGGTGGAAAGTAAGTCCAGCAAACCTTTCATAATAAAGTTGCCAATAAATTGTGTCCTACCGTGTCTAGATCATGTGGTATCAAATTTACTAAATTCAACTCAATTATATTC
>CAUOFW020002728.1:0-44575 GCA_963454935.2 Ilex paraguariensis
AACTTCAAATGCAAATGAATATAATATTTGGTGTAGAATGTATGAAATGCCGGCAGTACAATTTTTGGGATTCGGGGTCGAAATGTGTGGAAAAAGGACTCCGGTCAATGTGTTTGACCTAATAAATCTTAATTGTGATTAATGTGAGTGATTTTGAAGATTTAAGGAAGAAATATGATCCCTAAATCTAATGTGTCAGTATGTTAGTAAACAATGCGGTAACTAGGGTTACCAGGGTACTTTGAGTTGAATCATCTTGCATGCATTAATGATTAATTATTCAATGTGATAAACAGGTTAATATTGATGTGTTAGGTGGAACAGGTAGGACAGTCGGTACAGAGACAGATACAAAAACACCGGAAGGATCTACCGATAGAACCGAAGGGTCATAGATCGTTATATTTGAGGTGGGTGTATATCTTTATATGTTTTGAAAATGTTATTATAAGATGATGTTAGATGATAGACTTTAATAGCATTTCTCCAGGATTATGTGCTATGTGCTTATGTGATTGGCTGACGCTTTGTATTGTGCATTGTGTATTGTGGAATGTGGCGCACTGTTTGAGACAGGAGCATTGATGCCAGATCACTGGGCGTGCAGTGGTGTGCTAGCACTATGGTGTTTCCGAGAGGTTCGGGAGACACGGATCCATGTGGGATCAATTATCCGATGAGGGGTAATATGAATGTGTTGTGACTTGCGAATGTTTTGGAATTGGATTGATGTTGTTGTTTGATACGTGTATTTACGTAGTATTTACCTACTTCTGTGTATTACTATCATTTTAATTTCATATATGACATGTATACTCACTGAGCGCATAATTTAGCTCACACCCCTATAGTTTCTTCTTTTCAGATACGAGAGAGGGAGACACAGACCAGTCCACTGTCAAAAGGGTTGAGTTTTGTACAACCTTAGTATAATATTCTGTTCATTATGTAGTTAGTTTTAAATGAGTAAATGATATCGGTTGAGGGACTGTATAATTGTTTGTTGGGTTGTAAATTATGTTAAACGATGGATTATTATAGCAGATTAATAGTATATATAATTGTAAACAGACTCAACAGACATATTTTGTGATGTATGCTATGTGGGTGTGGGATTTTGTATCTCTCTAAAACTTCGAAAAAAAATAATTAGTACATGTATTATATATGGTACAGGTTATGAGACATGTTTACCACCATACTTATTAACTAAGGTAATGGGTGGTATTGTTGCACCTGTAGGATTAATTAGTGTTTTATTAATCTAGATTATATATATGTAAACAAGTGCATCAAAGACCTAGTCGCGTTTTATTCTTGAGAGACCGGGATGGGGCGTGACATCTAGACACTCTGTATCAAAAAATTTACCCTCAAAATAAATAAAAAAATTGAATTAAATTTGAATTTGTACTCTTTTAAATTTTTTACTCAAATTAGAGTAAAAAATTAGGTTAGCGATAGCAAAAAAGAACAATTATTAAACTCAATCTTTGGGCTTAGATGTCCATGTAGGAAATCCTTAGAATTGGATTTGGGGAATCTCAACAGCACCTGTTATTTGGGCAGAAAATTGGGCTATCTTTTTTGAGAAAATATCATAATTAGTCCATAAACTTTGTATCCGATTTTAATTTAGTTCTTCAACTTTCAATTGTCTCAATTTAGTCTCTTAACTATTAATTTCGTCTCAATTAATTCCTTTCATTAATTTTTATCGTTAGATCAACCAGAGTTTAACCCAATCTTAAATGATATGTTTCTATTTGCATTTAACGGTGAAAATAAACAAAAATACTTAACTGAGATAAAATTGATAGTTGAAAGCCTATAGAGATAAAATTTAGAGACCAATTATAGTATGTGTCCATTTGTTTTTCGATGAAAATCGTCCAACTAATTGTCATTTGAACATTACACGTCCAAGTTTATGCAACAAGACTTGAAGTTAGATTTTACTTGTATGTAAATATTTGACTTCTTGTTTGATTGCTACAACTTGTACAAAACAGCCTCACTTTTTACACCTATATTATTGTGTTGAAAATGTATAATGTACGGATAATTCTATATACACTAAATCATTGTCATCCGTCGGATAATAATGAGTTTCACTTATTCAACAATTGTCAGTGATTTGGTGCATACTTTTAGTGCGCGATCATAACGTACCTTCCTTAAAGTGTTGAAAGGCCTACACAATGTTTGAAGGGTTGTCAGTACTCTGGAAGTATGATTGTGGATAAGGCATCAATCACTCTACAAAGTCGAAACAATGTGCTGAAGTGGGTATTTTTATGGGCAGCATTTAGGAACTTATGTCAAATCCCATATTCACTACTCGTAGGAACTTAAAACAATATGCTCAAGTAGTTAAAAAAGCTTGAGGCATGTTTGGTTTGTATCTCAAAAAATAATATTGAAAAATAATTTTGGAGAAGATTTTAAAAAAAATATTTTTAAAAATTTTAGATTGCAAAACCTGTTTGATTATATATTTTTAAAATAATTTTAAAAAACAAAAAATTGTAAAAGCTGCTTGAACAATAATCTACAAAACTCACAATTCTCATATCTATCTTTCTTTCCCTTCTCTCTGTCTTCATAAAACCCACACGCACACACATTTCTGTAAATATACATATCTGTGCACAGATTTGTGTATATATAAAGTATTTAGAACAATGCTACATAGATTTAAAATATAAATTCGATCAATCATTATCGTTGATTTCATTGTGGGTCTTATTATTTATTGAGATTTAATACATATTCAATGGTTGTGATTGACCCAAATAGCATTTCTCAAGTATTCATACAAGTTCATACAGTGATGCTTTACATTTAGAGTATCACTTTAACAAAAAGTTATTTTAGAGCATCTAAACATATTTTGTTAGAGTATGTGTTTTGTATTTATTTAACTAAATTTTAGCTATTTTAATGTTTTACAGATGCTAAAGGGTGTTGAAAAGGAGATTTTGACATTTAAGAGTTATGGTGGACAATCGTTGAGTTCGAAGGATTAATCGACACAAGTCTAGACATTTTGTATAAAAAAATTTACCCAAAAAATAAATAAATAAATGGAATTAAATTTGAATTTGTATTCTTTTTAATTTTTTTACTCAAATTAGAGGAAAAAATTAAGTTAGCGATAGCCAAAAAGAACAATTATGAAACTCAATCTTTGGGCTTAGACGTCCATGTAGGAAATCCTTAGAATTGGATTTTGGGGAATCTCAACAGCACCTGTTATTTGGGCTGAAAATTGGGCTATCTTTTTTGAGAAGGACAATTTATAAGCTGATAAAATTTTTTAGATTTGTTTAGGTAAAAGTATAACTCAAAAACTTATTTTTGATAAAATGTATATTTTTTTAAAAATATCATTATTGTCATCGGTAAACAATAAATATATGAAAATCTATTATCTTCCATCCATTCTTTTTGGCTAAAATCAAGTGGAGGTAAAATAAGGGGTTTAATTATCAAAACTCATCTAGTGACGAAGTTACAACGATAAACAATAATTCATCACTAAAAGTTAACTTTTTGTGACAAATAATGTTGTCGTCACTCATCCTAGATCATTAGTGACAACTTCACATGTCATCACTAAAAAGGTATCGTTAATGACGAAAATAACTTGATCACTAAAAAATTTGTCACTAAAGCCCATCATTGTTGTAGTGACTGTGACTATTCATCGTCCAAAAAAAAGAGGAACCCGAGTTACTGTTTATCATCCAGAAAAAATAGGAATACGAGTCACTGTTCATTGTCAATAAAAAGGAAGAATCCAAGTTACTGTTCATCGTCCAAAAAAAGAGGAATACGACTTACTGTTCATCGTGTTCTACAGTCAAGTAACTGTAAATCATCTTCGGCAACTTCTTCACCGGAAATTGCATGTGACATTCATTTTTCTTTTTGTGTCATTTATTAATTTTTTTTCCACAATCTGTGTTGTTTGATTTTTTGATTAAAAATAATTATGTAACTGTTTTAAATAACTATTTGTTAATATTCAAAAATTAATTGTTGAAACTGTACTGACACAGTTACATCAATTAAAACACAATTACACCAATTAAAAGCATAGTTACACCAATTAAAAAATAGTTACACCTATTAAAATACAGTTACACCCATTAAAACAAAATCAAATTTTTTCCCCTTCATTCCAACATAGAATAAACATAAAACAAAATTGAACATAGGAATTTCCCAAAAAAAATGACCAAATAAAAGAAGAAATATACTTATTATGTTTATACGAAAAAATAGTTAACACTCATTAAAAACAATTACACTCATTAAAAGAAAAAATAATTTTTTCCCCCTTCATTCCAACAACGAACAAACATAAAACAAAATCGAACATAGTCATTTCAAAAAAAAATAACTGAATAAAAGAAGAAATATACTTATTATGTCTATAAGAAAAAATAGTTATAACCATTAAAAATAGTTACACCCATTAAAACCAAATGCAGCTTTTTTTCCCCTTCATTCCAACAACGAAAAAACATAAAACAAAATCGAATATAGGAATTTCCCAAAGAAAATGACAAAATAAAAGAAGAAATATAATTATTAACAACTAATCTTTAAGCCGATGACGGTGATTGGTATTTGCAGCTCCTTTTTTCGAATAAATTCACCTCCAGAGAAGTAAATTGACCGTTGAATAAAACTCTTATTACCTAAATTAGATGAACACAGACGTTAAAGAAGACTCTTACTATAAAGATCAATTTTTTTTTTTTGAAGAAACTGCAGAGACATTTGAAGACATTTTGTGTTACAGCATAAACTTTTTGTTTTATTGTAGAGATCAGTTGAACACAAACTTTTATTGCATACAAAACTGCTTATTCAAAATTCAAAAATTAAAGATAATAAATATGTAATATTTATATATTTGTTTCCTCAAATAACTGTCAATAATTGTTGCATAAATTAAGGAAGAGTGTTTAAGTAAAAAAAAATTCAATTCATTTGGATTTTGTACCTAAACACAAAAGATTTTATAAAAATTGTACTTAATAGAATAAACAATTTATCCATACACTTTTGCCTAAATAAGTCTAAAAAGTTGTACCCACACCTACAAAACAGAAAATATCATAATTAGTCCATAAACTTTGTATCCGATTTTAATTTAGTTCTTTAATTTTCAATTGTCTCAATTTAGTCTCCTAAGTATCAATTTCGTCTCAATTAAATCCGTTCATTTATTTTTATTGTTAGATCAACTGAAGACTAACCAAATCTGATCTATTTCAAATGTTAAATCATATGTTTTTGTTTTGATTTAATGGTGAAAATAGACAAAAGTACATAATAGAGATTAAATTGATAGTTGAAAGTCTAAATTGAGACAATTGAAAGTTCAAAGACTAAATAAAAAATGGAGATAAAATTTAGAGACTAATTATAGTATTTGTCCATTTGTTTTTTGATGAAAATCGTCTAACTAATTGTCATTTGAACATTACACATCCAAGTTTATTCAACTAGACTTGAAGTTAAATTTTACTTGTTTGTAAATATTTAACTTCTTGTTTGATTGTTAAACCAACTTGTACGAGTTCAAATCAGACTCACCTTTTATCCTTATATTATTGTGCTGGAAATGTATAATGTATAAATAATTCTATATACACTAAATTATTGTCAATCGTTGGATAATAATGAGTTTCACTGATTCAACAATTATCAATGATTTGATGCACACTTTTTAATGTACGCTCATAACATACCTTAAAATGCTAAAAGGCCCACACAATGTTTGAAGGGTTGTCAGTACTCTGGAAGTATGGTTGTGGATAAGGCATCAATCACTCTACGAAGTCGAAACAATGCCCTGAAGTGGGTATTTTTATAGGCAGCATTTAGGAACTTATGTCAAATCCCATATTTACTACTAGTAGAAGCTTCAAACAATATGCTCGAGTAGTTAAAAAAGCTTGGGGTATGTTTGATTTGTATTTTAAAAAACTGCATCTAAAAATAATTTTTGAGAAAAATTTTAAAAAGATGCTTTTAAACATTTTAGATTACAATCCTGTTTGGTTATATATTTTTTAAAATAATTTTAAATAACAAAAAATTGTAAAATTTGTTTGAACAATAATACACAAAACTCACAATTCTCATATCTATCTTTTTTTCCCCTCTCTTTGTCTTCACAAAACCCACAAGCACACGCACACACAAACACAAACACACACGCACACATGCATAAACAAATAGACACAGACTCATACACACAGATCTGTATATACACATATCTGAGCTTCAGATTTATGTAGATTTAAACTTTAATTGTTGTGAGAGAGAGAGACTTCAACGACACAAACAGAGAACGAATAAGAGAACATAGACAGAGAATAGAGATCTGAGCACACAGACAAAGAACGAAGAAGAGAAACTCCGGCGACAGAGCGGCAATGTTTGTTGCACAACGTCGTTGTAGAGAGAGAGAGAGAGAGATATGGAAAAAACATAAGGAGATTGAGAAAAATGCATTTTGTTGATAAGAAAGTTTGATGGATAGATCTCTGCGTTTTCACAAATTTTAGGAGAAAACTCATAAAACAATATTGTCTTGTTTCTATTTTTTTGCTCTAAATCTTATTTTTTCCCCGAAAATTTGAGAACAAAAATGCTATTCAAATGGGTTTTCAAAGTTTTTGAGATCAGTATCTGTTATCAAAATTCAAACCAAACACTCCCTTATTCTATGACATTATTGCACTGAATTTTAGATTCTTAACTAAGTACGAATTTCAGAAGGTAAAGTCCAATCAAACAAAATAGCACAATGAAAATATCAATATATGCAGCACGTCATCTTCAAAATTCATATAAATGACATAGTTGAATTCTTATAATTCTCGTCGTGCAACATTGTTCGGCCTTCTCTAAAATTCAACCCAAACTTTAACAATCGGAACATAGTTGAGGAGATATGCATTAAAAATTACACTAGCTAGTATAGAATTCCCTAGGAGGAGCATGAAAGTTAAACAAAAACACGCACACATACCCAAAATAAAAAAAAAACAACCCTTCTCTTGAAGATGACTAGAGATCACCATTTGAGAAAAACATAACAAGATAATATTATACTTACAAGTACCAAAACCACAAGCTCAAAAGATCGACTTAATGCATAAAAGCATATAGAGCGATGGATATATAACCCGAAAGTCCAATGGTCACCAGGATAATCAACGTGGCCACAGAATAAGCTGTTTTGCCTCCGCAAGACAATAACCCCAACTTCATCTCCACAACATTGACCATTGCAAGCATCAAGAACAAGCATCCCATCACCGACCCAATAGCTGATCCCATCATCCCAAACTTCAGGATGTTGACGTTAATCTTGGCCTTCAAGGCCTCTTCCACCTCTCTGCTGTTCAGGAGGTTGATGGCGAGTTTGAGACCCCGTGCGATGAGTGAGGAGAAGAGGAAGAAGCTGAAGGAGGAAACCTCGAAGACGACAAGGGTTCTCGCCACTTCAACGTCAGTACTGCATGATGATTTGCTCTTTATGGTGCTGCTTTGGTCTGATGTAAGGGAAAGTCCGATGAAGACTGCGACAGTGAAGAGGGCGTTGACGTTCACTATGCCGTCGAGTGCCATCACGTGGACGCTGGTGGTGGAGAACCATGATGAAGATGGTGTTGATGGAGTTCTAGGGGTTGGTTGCTGGTGGTAGTCATTTGAGTATGATTTAGACCTGTAAAAGAATATAGATTTCAAGAGAATAAAATGCATATAGCTAGTGATGTATGTATAATTGTCTATATATATAGAACGACAGGTGATACCCCAAAACAATTTGCACAGTAGTTTACGGCTAGCCCACGTACCTCTGCATGCTACACACACGCACACAAAGAAGAGAGAGAGAGAGAGAGAGTGATTACTCTGCCATGATAAAAAAAAAAAAAAAAACAGCTGCTTTGTTGAAGGTTTAAGTGTTTCTCAGATTGGGCGAAGAGACATGCATGTAGACTTGCTCAAGATTAAGTTGTTGCTTTTTATGGCTCCTATTTGTTTTGCTGCATTGGTAGGAAAACTATGTTGTATATAATGGCCTGGCTTTAGCTTTTTGTTTGCTTTATGGACAGTTTGAGGGCTGACATGAGTGGCTGAGAGAGGGAAAGCCAAATGACCAAATTGGAGGCGGCGGATGAGAGGTTTTCTCTTTCCCCACTTTGTTGTTTTGTGGGTGAATAAGAGATGGAAAGAAACTGTCACAACAATCAATAATTTACGAAGCTCATTAGCTTGCTTTTATTGTCGACGAGAAGGATTTGATGAAGTATATATGCCAGTAGAGATAGAAATTGGGATTACTCTTCCATGACAGTTGCTGCGACGTAATTGTCTTTTGGGTATGTCTCAGATCTGTGAAGAAACAAAGAAAACAATCACCATTACAAACCATAATAAACACTCATATATACAGTATATATGCCAGTAAAATAGGGATTACTCTTCCACGATTGAATTTTAAACTCGTTGGGTCTCAAATGTGAGAGAGAGAGAGAGAGAGAGAGAGAGAGAGGGGTTTAATTCACGGGGGTTGTGGTTGCTTGGTGGACTTTTTTTTGTATGTCCTAGAGCGGAAGGGAAAGTGAGGCGTGGGGAGAGAGAGACATGCAGTGCTTTCCTATTGGCTTTTGTTCAAAAGAATCATGGGATGGGATTAACCTAACCGATGAGCTCATACTTGAAATGTTGAGGAAACTTCAAACTTTAAATCCGATAGAGATTGCTACGTTTTACTAAAACTTATATTATTTTTACTGTGAAAGTTTATGGTATCAAAAAAAAAATTATCAAATTATTATTTAGAAAAATTTCATTTACGCCCCCTCTAATTAAGTCTAAATTCAATTATACCTCTCCTCAATTCTGAAATTTCACAGCCACTATCTGTCAGACTTTGTATGGTAACGACCTAAATGGCTAGGGTTGATTTACAAAAACAACCACAAATATTTTATACGTACTCTGTATGTATAACTATTTAACCTATACTACTAATTATGGTTTAGTTTAGCTAACCCCACCTATTTATTAAACCTAACCCAACCTATGTTGTCTTTGTGCATTTATGGATTAATCGTCTGTTGCACGAATAAAGAGAGGGAGAGAGAGGGGGGAAGAAAGAATAGGGGAAGAAGACTCTTTGAACAAAGAATGCTTCACGTTGTAGTTTCATCTCCAATGGCATCCAACAATGCTTCAGGAAGAAGTCCATGAAGGTGGACTTGAGGACAAAGTTCATGGAACTTTCATTCAACATTATGGTGAGAATGATATCGAAAAAAAGGTACTATGGAAAGGATGTGGTGGATGAAGAAGCGTGGCAGTTTTGGGTATTTTGAGGGAGTCGATGGAGCTTCATGGAAGTTCAAATTTGGGAGATTATTTTCCTTTCTTTCAGTGGGTTGACATTCAAGGGGTAGAGAAGAAGATGATGAGATTGATGAAGAAGATGGATAAACTTTTCCAATTCCTAATTCATGAGCACCGAAAAATCAGGACCAAATCAAATGTATCATTGGGTGAATCAAGCGGAAGTGCAGTTGAGAGGAAGAAGAATACTTTGATTGATGTTATTTTATCACTGCAACAAGAGGAAGCTGAAGGGAGAATATGGGAGAAGTTCTATCTCAAGATTTGAGAGATGAAATTATGGGTTTTGGTTTGATTCTGTTAGATATTTCTGATACGCTGGTTTGGAAGGATTCTACTTCAGGATCCTTCTTTGTTAAATCATCATGGAATTCGTGTAGAGAGAGGGAGAGTGCATGAAACAGCTAAGGTGATATGGGGGCAAAATGTTTCACCTAGTACCCAATTGGTAGCTTGGAAGATTCATCGGGGTGCCTTATTTGTGGATGAAAGTGTTCAGAAGTTGGGAATTCCTTTGGTGGGCAAATGTAATTTTTGTTGCCAAGAATTGGAAAATTTTGAGCATTTGTTCGCTGGTCATTCGTTTACAAATTTTATTTGGAAAAAGTTAGCTGATTTGGTGGGATTTAGTTTAATTGCTTGGGAATTTCCTATGATTAGAATGAAGAGGATTGCTAGGGTTTTTCGAAGTCAGACTGTTAGTCATGGATTAATAAAAGGCCTTTCATTGTTGATTTTTCATTTTATGTGGAAAAAGAGATGTAGGTGGCATGAAGAGTCCATGTGGAGTGCTTATTCTGTGTTTGAGCAAATTTTGGCCTCTCTGAAATGGCAAGTGTATGGTTTAAGGCCAAAGAAAGTGGAGAGTTCAGGAGGTTGTGAAATGCTTCAAGTTTTGGTTGTAAGGGTAATTGCTTTTGTTTAAATCAGAGCTTTAAGGGTTACTTGGGTTCCTCCTTGCAGTGGGGTGTTCAAGTTGAATGTTGATGGTGCTGCAAGGGGAAATCCAGGTGATTCTGGTGGAGGCGTGGTGATAAGAAATCGAGTAATGCTAGATGAACTTAAAAATTACACTTGATAATCTCAATCATCGAATAGGTAATGGATCCTAATAAATACTGGGACCCACAGTGAAATTAATGATGCTAATTATCAAGTTTAATTTTTAAGTCTACTTTTTAAATTCATGTAGCATTGCTCTAAGATATCAGGCGGGTGGAGTTTTTCTACTGGAGCCTATTTTTATGGGGTTGGATCAAATATGAGGGCTGACTGTTTAGCATTATTAGAAGGGATTAGACTTTATAAGAGGAGTGGACTAGAGGCGAAAATTTTAATTGAGTCCGACTCTGAAGTTCTGGTTCAGATGGTATTGGGGAAGGTCAAAGTTTCTTGGAGATTAAGGGGCATTCTGTCTCAGATATTGAAGGAGTTATAAGGGTTGGATTTTCAGATTTGTCATGTTTTCCGAGAAGCGAATTATGTTGCTGATTTTTTGGCAAAAAAGGCATTTCAGGATGGAGCTTCTTTGGAGTTTGCTACTGTGGGCTCTTTACCTTGTCTGGGACATTTGTTGGTGGTACAAGACCAAAGAATGATGCTAGTCCTGAGGGTGAAGCGTTCAGTTCATTATGGCACTGTGCAGACATGGTAGTATTTAGAATGAGAATTGTAATTGTAAATTTGTTGTTTTTGTAATATTTTAAAGGATTAAAGCCATAATGGGCAGAATCCTTTCTTTGCTTCTTGTAATTTTTTTGGAGTTTGTTTGAATAAAATCTTTCTTCCTTAAAAAAAAAAAAAAAAAAGCTGAATGGTATAAGATGATTCCATTTGGTGCTGGGAGACGGGCTTGTCCTAGGGCTACTTTCGGAGTTTTGATTCAGTCCTTTGAATGGGAAAAGTTGGCAAAAAGGAGATTGTCATGACAGAAGGGATAGGTCTAACCATGCCAAAAGCCAAGCCTTTACTTTTAGGGTCGAGGACATTTTAGTACATTTATATAAGGAAAGGAGATTTTGATATTTTTTAAAAAAATTAAAGACAAACCGTTACTTTTTTGCACCGACACTGTTAAACATTATCGTTAACGGAGTGACTTTGATTTGAAAGTATAAACTAAAATAGAGTGCAGTGAAGTTTCAGAATCGATAGGGGGTGTCATTGAATTTAGGCCTAATTAGAGGAGTGTGAATGAAATTTTTCCTTATTATTTTTACCCTAAGACTATACTTTTAAAAGAAAAAATTGCTCCTATTATCTTTTGAAAAAAAGAAGTTACAATTGATAAAAAAATGGGAGACTTAAAGTAGTATTGTAGTGATTAAAGTAGGTTTATTGGAGCTAATGTTTAGCAAAGGTTTCCTTTAACTTTGGATTTTTTAATTAGAGTATTATTAAGAAGTGAAATAGGTGTCAGCATACATGTACGTAAAAATTCTATTTTTTTAAATGAACATTGAATCAAGAAGTATTACTAAAAAATATTGATGAGAATTATTATTCAAATACCCATACAGATTAGGAATGCAAATTTTGAAGGAGAAAAAAAGCAGTAATAGGTACAACGTGCATCCCGAGTACTAGTGGGTCTTGCTATTCACACCAAAAATGATGTAGATAAAGTGACCAAATGAACCTTATGGTCCCGGGTCCAGTTAAAGCATCAACAATAAGGTTTTAAGGATTTGTATTTTAGTTATTTAAAAATATATATATTTTTTATTTTAGTTATTCATATTTTCAATATATTCTTTAATAGATTTTTTATATTTTAACTATTTTTTTAAAATATTATTTCACATAGTACTTTTATTGGGACCGTCAGGAGAGAGAATAAAAAGAAGGGTTAATCTCATTTTACACCTCGAAAGATTGTTCGAATCTTAATTTATACCTTGAAAGATTAAAAATCTCAATTTACACCCTCAAAGATAAAAACTTGTATCAATATGCACCCCCAAAGATCAAAAATTTCAATTTGCACCCTCAAAGATAGAAATTTATATCAATGTGCACCCAAAGATAAAAAATCTCAATTTGCACCCTCAAAGATAGAAATTTGTATCAATGTGCACCTAAAATTAAATTGATAAATTATACCTAGATCCCCTCATACTTGTCATTTAATTATTTAGACCTCTTCACATTTAGAATATTACTCTTACATCTTATGACATTTGTGCACGTATAACACGTAACTCATTTTCATTGATATCTATTAATATAACCGTTAAAAAATATAATTTTATCCTAATAAAAACTTATAGTTTCATATTACCCTTTATTTCATGGGTTCAATATATTCTAAAGTTCAAAATTTAGTTTACCATTTAAATGTCTAATAAAATATAAATATTTATATAATATTTTTCATATTACCTTTTATATAAATATCTACATTTTATTTGACATTCAAATGGTAAACTTGATTTTCAACTTTAGAGTATATCAAATCCACAAAATAAAAGGTAATATGAAATTATAATTTTTTATTAGGATAAAGTTATATTTTTTAACGATTATATTAACAGATATCAACGAAAAGTGGTTATGTGTTACACATGCACAAACGTCATGAGATGTAAGGGGAATATTCTAAATGTGAAGGAGTTCAAATGATTAAGTGACAAACATGAGGGGATCTAAGTATAATTTATTAATTTAATTTTAGGTGCACATTGATACAAATTTCTAACTTTGAGGGTGTAAATTGAGATTTTTTATCTTTGGGGTGCACATTGATATAAATTTCTATCTTTAATTTTAGGTGCACATTGATACAAATTTCTATTTTTGAGGGTGTAAATTGAGATTTTTTATCTTTGGGGTGCACATTGATATAAATTTATATCTTTGAGGGTGCAAATTGAGATTTTTGATCTTTGGAGGTGCATATTGATACAAATTTTATCTTTGAGGGTGTAAATTGAGATTTTTGATCTTTAAGGGTGCAAATTGAGATTTGAACAATCTTTTAGAGTGTAAAATGAGATTAACCCTAAAAAGAAAGACAAAGAGAGGATAAGAAAGAGAGAGAAAAATTTATAAAGTATTTAGAGCAAGCTTCGTAGACTTAAAATATAAACTTGATCAATCATTATCATTAATTTAATTGTGGGTCTAATTATTTATTGGGATTCAATATCTATTCAACTGTTGTGATTGACCCAAATAACATTTCTCTTGTATATATTTATACAAGTTGATACAGTGATGCTCTACATTTAGAGTATCACTTTAACAAAAAATTATTTTAGAGCATATGAATACATTTTGTTGGAGTATATTTTTTGTCTTTAGTTAACTAAATTTAGCTATTTTAAAGTTTTTACAGATGCTAAAAGGTGTTAAAAAGTATATTTTGACATTTAAGAGTTACGGTAGACAATCGTTGAATTTGAAAGATTAATCGACACAAGTTAGACACTCTGTTTCAAAAAATTTACCCTCATAATAAATAAGAGAATCGAATTAAATTTCAATTTGTATTCTTTTAAATTTTTTACTCAAATTAGAGTAAAAAATTAAGTTAGCGATAGCCAAAAAAACAATTATTAAACTCAATCTTTGGGCTTAGACGTCCACGTAGGAAATCCATAAAATTGGATATGGGGAATCTCAACAGCGCTTGGGCTATATTTTTTGAGAAAGCATCGTAATTAGTCCATAAACTTTGTATTCAATTTTAATTTAGTTCTTTAACTTTCAATTATTTTAATTTAGTCTCTCAACTATTAACTTTGTCTCAATTAAGTCTTTTCATCTATTTTTATCGTTAGATCAATCGAAGACTAACCCAATTTGATCCATTTCAAATGTTAAATCATATGTTTCTGTTTAGATTTAACGGTGAAAATAAATAAAAATATTTAACTGAGTTAAAATTGATAGTTAAAAGCCTAAATTGCGACATTTGATAGTTCAAGGACTAAATAAAAAATGGAGATAGAATTTAGAGACCAGCTATAGTATTTGTCAATTCGTTTTTCGATGAAAATCGTCTAACTAATTCTCATTTGAACATTACACATCCAAGTTTGTGCAACCAAAGTTAAAGTTAGATTTTACTTGTATGTAAATATATAACTTCTTGTTTGATTGCTAAAAACCAACTTGTACGAGTTCAAAACAGACTCACTTTTTACACCTATGTTATTGTGTTGAAAATATATAATGTATGGATAATTCTATATACATTAAATCATTGTCAGCCGTCGTATAATAATGAGTTTCACTTATTCAACAATTATCAGTGATTTGGTGAACAAAATTAGCGTGCGGTCATAACGTACCTTAAAGTAGTGAAAGGCCTACACAATGTTTGAAGGGTTGTTAGTACTCTGGAAGTATGATTGTGGATAAGACATCAATCACTCCATGAAATTGAAACAATGTGCTAAAGTTGGTATTTTTATGGACAGCATTTAAGAACTTATGTCAAATCCCACATTCACTACTAGTAGGAACTTAAAATAATATGCTCAAGTAGTTAAAAAAGCTTGAGCATGTTTGGTGTGCATCTCAAAAAATAATATTTAAAAATAATTTTTGAGAAGATTTTTAAAAAAATATTTTTAAAAATTTTATATTGTAAAACCTGTTTGATTATATATTTTTAAAATAATTTTAAAGAACAAAAAATTGTAAAATTTGTTTAGACAATAATTTACAAAACTCACAATTCTCATATCTATCTTTCTTTCTCCTCTCTCTATCTTCATAAAACCCACACGCACACGCACACACACACACACATAGACACCGACACACACATGCACACACAAACACAAACATAGACACACACACAAACACAAATCTGTATATATACATATATGAGCACAGATTTGTGTATATACTCAAATCTGAGCTTCAGATCTATGTGGATCTAAACTTTAATTGTTGCGAGAGACGGAGAAGAGAACACAGACAGAGAACAGAGATCTGAGCACACAGACAGAGAATGGAGAAAAGAAACTCTGACGACAGAGCAGCGTTCTTTGTTACTCTAGTCTTCGTTGCACGACGTCATTGCAAAGAGAGAGAGATGGAGAAAGCATAAGCAGATGGAGAAAAATGCATTTTCTGCTAAAAAAGTTTGATGGGTAGACCACCGTGCTTTCACAATTTTCTAGAGAAAACTCAAAAAACAACACTGCCTTATTTTTTATTTGTTTGCTCCAATCTCATTTTTTCTAGAAAATTTGAGAACAAAAATGCTAACCAAATGAGTTTTCAAAATTTTTGAGATCAAAAAACTATTTTCAAAATTCAAACTAAACACCCCTTTGTTCTTTGATATTATTGCACTGAATTTTATACTCTTAACTAAGATCGAATTTCAAAAGGTAAAGTCCAATCAAACAAAATATCACAATGAAAAACATGATTCGACTACATCATCAATATATGCAGCACGTCATCAAAGCTCATATAAATGACATAGTTGAATCCTTATAATTCTCATCATGCAATTTTGGTCGGCCTCCTTCTCTAAAATTCAACCCAAAATTTAACAATCGGAACGTAGTTGAGGAGATATGCATTAAATATTGCACTAGCTAATATTGACACACTAGCTAATATTGACTTCCAAAGGAGGAGCAAGAAAGTTAAACAAACACACGCACACATACCCCAAAGAAAAAAACAGTAATACTACACTGATAAGTTTTTGGAACTAAATTTAGAGCATAAATTACATGACTATTGACTTAGGCATCTATATTTTGTGTCATGTCATTTGAACCCTAATAAAGAATCCAAATAATATGCTGTTATGTCATTTGAGTTTCAAATTTAATTCTAAAATTTGATTAATGTAGCATTGCATAGAAAAAAAAAAACAACCCTTCCCTTGAAAATGACTAGAGATCACCATCTGTGAAAAACATACAAGATAATATTGTACTTACAAGTACCAAAACCACAAGCATAAAAGATCGACTTAATGCATAAAAGCATATACAGCGATGGATATATAACCCGAAAGTCCAATGGGCACCAGGATAATCAACGTGGCCACAGAATAAGCTGTTTTGCCTCCGCAAGACAATAACCCCAACTTCATCTCCACAACATTGACCATTGCAAGCATCAAGAACAAGCATCCCATCACCGACCCAATCGCTGATCCCATCATCCCAAACTTCAGGATGTTAACGTTAATCTTGGCCTTCAAGGCCTCTTCCACCTCTCTGCTGTTCAGGAGGTTGATGGCGAGTTTGAGACCGTGAGCGATGAGTGAGTAGAAGAGGAAGGAGCTGAAGGAGAAGACCTTGTAGACGAGAAGGGTTCTCGCCACTTCAATGTCAGTACTGCATGATGATTTGCTCTTTAGGGTGCTGCTTTGGTCTGATGAGTCTGATGCAAGGGAAAGACCAATGAAGACTGCGTCAGTGAAGAGGGAGTTGACGTTCACTATGCCGTCGAGTGCCATCACGTGGACGCTGGTGGTGGAGAACCATGATGAAGATGGTGTTGATGGAGTTCTAGGGTTTAGTTGCTGGTGGTAGTCATTTGAGTATGATTTAGACCTGTAAAAGAATATAGATTTCAAGAGAACATATAGCTAGTGATGTATGTATAATTGTCTATATATATAGAACGACAGGAGCTACCCCAAAGCAATTTGCACAGTAGTTTACGGCTAGCCCACGTACCTCTGCATGCTACACACAGAGAGAGAGAGAGAGAGTGATTACTCTGCCAAGATAATTAAAAAAAAAAACAGCTGTTTTGTTGACGGTTTTAGTGTTTCTCAGATTGGGTGTAGAGACATGCACGTAGACTTGCTCAAGATCAAGTTGTTGCTTTTTATGGTTCCTATCTGTTTTCCTGCATTGGTGGGAAAACTATGTTGTATATAATGGCCTGGCCTTAGCTTTTTGGTTGCTTTATGGATAATTTGAGGGTTGACATGAGTGGCTGAGAGACGGAAAGCCAAATGACCACATTGGAGGCGGCAGATGAGAGGTTTTCTCTTTCCCCACTTTGTTGTTTTGTGGGTGAATAAGAGATGGAAAGAAACTATCACAACAATCAATAATTTACGAAGCTCATTAGCTTGCTTTTATTCTCAACGAGAAGGATTTGATGAAGTGTTTTACCTAGCACGATAGAAGACAACCGGTTGGTTGAAATGCACCAAATTGGACTAATGCTCAGACAAATTCTGTTATAATAGATCTTCATTGTCATCTTCAATTTCCTTCACATTTTCAACTATGTCCTGAATACTCTTTGTTAGGTGCTGTGTATGTCGTTCTACGTCTTTCAAAACCGAGTCCAGTTGCTTTCTGCACTCTGCCAACTGTTGATTAGTACGATGAAGCTTAGCAGATAGCTCCCGAATTTTCTTATCCTTCTCATCCTACACAGAGAAGAAAAAATGTGTTAACAGTGGAATTTAAACGTCCATCCTCGATTATACCACTTAAACACAAATTAGACAAAACTAATATTTTGTGGACAAAAGTGGACCAGGATGAGAAGAAAAAATGTGTAAACAGCGGAATTTAAATGTCCGTCCTCAATTAGACCACTTAAACACAAATTAGACAAAACTAATATTTTGTGGACGTAAGTGTACCATTTCTATATTTTATCCAATACATGTAGAAAGGAGAAGAGTCTAGCCTAACATGATCATCGGAGAATGAAAAAAGAAACTCAGTTCCCTAACATGCAAATATTTGTGATAAAATGATAGGGGGATGGGAAGGACAGGAAAGAGAGAGTGGACACCTGATCAACAGAGCAAAAACTGGTTGTGACCAAGTGCAGAAGAAATAGCAAGATAGTAAACCTACTACTTAGCTCAACTGACCTGTGGCCGGGCCTGAATTGTACCCCGACGGCCCTTCCCAGCAGGAATCCCCAATGGGTGACTATGCTTTGTTTCAAGTTTTGTAACTACCCATCTCCCTGATTTCCCTTTCCTCACCATTATCATTGCCTTGCAACCTTCTCTAGTTATCTCCCTTGGCTTCCTAACTTCAAGGCTCTTTGCTTTCTTATTATTTACACGAAAACCTTCTTTGTTACAAAGAAACCTACGACTAATAACTGACCCATCATGACTAGAACGGTGGCAATTGCCAACACGAATGATAAAGCCAAACCGCTTGGCATATGCATCATAGTATGCCATGGCAGCCTCTTCAGACTCAAACTCCATCCCAATATATGGATCTACAGTACCGTCCATGTCATGTACAATTAAGTCCCTTTCATCAAACACTTCAAGCATTTCTCCATGCTCAGATACACAAATCTCCCTTGCAACTGCAATTTCTATACTCTTGTTGTCCACATTTGAGTTGTCCATATCTGCATCGATATCTACTCCTGAAGGCTCTGTAATCATTTTGTAATGATCACTTGTGTAGGTTGTGAAATTCACTGCTAACATTAATGTACGTGAAGTCAATTTCCACATCCAATATGATGACAAAATCAAATACTTAGCGCATATTTCATAAAATGAACACACACGAGAGATTCACTATTGATCTGTATAGAGTTCGCCTATTTTCTTTTGCAGCTAGCATGAAACATGCATTACAAATAAAATGAAACTCTAAACATCATCAGACCAACTGTATTTCCTTCTCTGTATATCATGCTGGCAAATAAAATTTCAAAAAACAGTAAGCAAACATTTAGCAATCTTCCGTAATTAGGTGTTCTTGCCGTAACATAATTTTTTCATACTTAATGATTCTTATATGCTTAACCCAAACTCCATTGTGTTAACTTAAATTGATATGCACATATCATAGAACCCACCACATATGAATAACCTTATGTGTACCAATGGACCTTTAGTCTAATGGTACTCTTTGTCTCGAAAAGGTTTTGCCGAGGTCAAGGGTTCAAGTTCTCTTCTCCTTCACCTCCCCCCCCCCCCCCCCAAAAAAAAAAAAAAATATGTGTAGGGATGAAACAGAAGAAAAAAGTAACCAACAGACCTGGTTCATTCTGAAAACTAAGGAACAATGGCTAGAGAATCTCTATCAGGCTCTTGCCCACACAAGCACTATGGTTTATTACTCTCTTGACAGCCCAATTGGGACATAAAAATGTAAAGAGAACATGAAAGACATAAAGGAAACAGATATGCATGTGATGTACATCACTTACAGCTTTACATAATGGTATTGATGAAAAATAAGCCCACATAAATCTCAGCAACAAATGGGTAAGTACATTTTGGAAATACAGAGTTTCACACCTATTCTGTGCCCAATGATAGCAATGAAAATAATTCATCAAGTAAAACCACATCCATTTTTTCTCAAAGAAAATCCCATTCTAGCGAGACCAGTATTTCCAAAGTAACAACGCAGAATTTAGAGGATGGAACATTCAACATACCTAAAGCACTAATCTTTTTACCAATTTTAGCAACTTCTCAAATCTATTTCTTACAGAATTACATCTGAACAATTTACTTCCTCTAACCAAACCCACATGCTATGGAAAGTAGAATGAAAAACTATTGATTATATACGGTCATATTAATCAATATAAGCACTCAGACAATTGTGAAAAACTCAAGCATTAGCAAGAATTCATCCTTTATTCAGATGAATTCCTTGTTTTACTCCAATATATTTGCCTAACCACACCTAGAAGGCACTTTTTGGGTTCTAGGGTTTTTCAGATTATTCTATTACAGATTACAATTTTAAATACAGTTTTTATACCCACCATCGGAGACGATGGGGTGGGTTATAGGGTAGCTTAATAAATTGAGAAAGAGAGAGAAATAGGTGTACTTACCTGTCTCTTCCTCCATTGATTCTCTCTCTCTCTCTCTCTCTCGCACGGCGGCTCCGTTTTGTTACTACCGCTGTTAACAGTTTATATTAAAATCATTCTGCAACTGGTGGATAGCAATTAAAGAGGGTCACAGTTGGAAGATCCTCTCGTGCTACATTTAGGTGTTGTGCCTTGATCACCGATGTGATCTACGGTCCTGATTTCTTAAGTCGCTGGAAGCCCACTAGCTGGATTACGGGAGTAGTGAACCCGTAGGGCAGGTTTGTTTTCGGCTTTAGAGTGGTATAAGCACATGGGATAGTCAAAAGAGTATCCTATTCCCTTAGACAAGGCGGAGCTAAAAAATTATTTCACGGTGAATAATATATTCATATAATAAAGTAATTTATAATTCAAATTTTAAAAGATATATAAAATAATTTTTACTATTCGTAGTTGAAGATCACTTTAAATTTTACTTTAAAGTTAATCTAACGGTTAATATTAACACCTTAAATTTAATAAAAACAAATAAGCCTCTAATTGTGTGTTTGAAATGACTTTTTAAAAGTACTTCTAAAAATTATTTATCATAAATATTTTATAAAAAAAATACTGTTTGAAACAACCTCACCACTACCTTTGCCACCACCACCACCGCCGTCATCGCCACCATCACCATCGTCGTCGCCACCCCCACCGCCACCCCCCACCGTCATCACCACCACTGTTATTACCACCACGACCACCATCGCTGTTGTCGCCGCCGCCGTCACCACCACCACCACGGTCATTGTCACCCACCATAACCATCACCGTCTCCTCTCACCACTTCTCACCCCCACTACAAACCGATACTTAAAATTTTTTATCTCTTCTCTATATGTTTGTGATTTGATTTTGGATATTTTTATACAAATATGTTTATTGTTTATCATTTTTTATTATTCTGTATCTTCAAGCACATGCAATAACTAGTATTTTAATAAGCGTAATTTTTTTATATAATTGATAAAAATAAAATAAAAATATTTATATTTAATTATATCTTATTTAATTCTTAAAAGTTCATTAAAATTAAAAGATTAAAAAAAAATTACTAAGCATAATAGATACAAATGACAAAAAAAGGCTAATTATATTATTTTACCAAATAAAGGCTAATCAAAACAATTTAGAATTAATTTAATGAATTTTTATACGTTGAAACTCTTGCCATTAACTTTATTATTATTTATATCCACAATCATATTATCACTTAGCTATTTACTATTTATTTGATTATATAATAAAATATATTATCTATCATATCGGTGATAATTACTAAAATAAATGTTAAAATTATAAGTAAATTCATGAATATATCATACCTTTCTTGGTTTTGATTAAAAAATAGGGTGGACACAATTTAATATATTAAAAAAATACTTAAAATATATATAAGTAATTTTAGAAAAAAAAATTTAAGTGTGGGTATGTGCCCCCCCTAGGCATAAGGTGTCTCTGCCCTTGCCCTTGGATGATTGGCTTGTATCTGATGATGCACAAATTGAGTTTGTATATCACTTGTCAAATGAACAGTAATAAATGCAGTAGTAAAAGAGAGAATGATAGTAAATGATGAGTCAAGTCTAAGGGCCCAACCCACGTTGTAAGCCCAGTTTAAATTAAGAGCTTGACTTAAGAGAGATCCAGTAAGTCCAGCCCAAAGTGATATATGTCGGATCAAGCTCATCAGGGTTCGAGGAGCTACATCAGCGAGCATGCATGATTATCCAAGAGCTTCATCCACACCGCATTGGAAAGAGTCAACCCCCCCACGTCATCCTTTGACCAAATCTTATGGGGAACGTCGTAACTGTCTCATCCGTTGAAAAGAAGGCGTCAGCTCCACCAGATTAGCCACTTAGTTACTAATAAGTCGCCTTAATCTGTTAGGAGGCAACTATAAATTGTAAGTCCTGCCAACACTTGAGGGGCATCACACTCATGTGAGTACATCCTCTACTCTTCCCTATCTTAGCTTGTATCTTTCTGCTATCACTATACACCTTGACGTAATAAAACACTAGGCGACCCTAACCCTTCAAAGTGGACGTAGGTCACATTGACCGAACTGTAAATCCTTGTGTTATTTTCTCTTTCTTTACTTTATTACTGTATTTATTATTGATCACTTGGTAGTTGGTGTGCAAAATCAATTTGTGCATTATCAGTTCTGTGTAAGACAAGAAAGTGCTTGGTTTGGTTGTCAAGTAAGTTAACTAAGGTTGTGGTGTGAAATGCTTAACTATACAAGGGGCTGTATACCAGTCAACTACGAAGAAAGAGACCAGGGGGAATTAAGGTCAATTGCTTCGAGTTCAAATAACAACTTCCTATTGGGTCAATCACATTTATTAGAAATGGACAATAGAGTGGTTGTACCAGCCAAAACTCATCTACGTATTATTGTAACACTTGCTGATGTACCTCATAGTTGGGGGAGATAAAGTGCCTCATGGCAACCCTGGTTAAGACACAGAAACCCCTATGCAAGAACAAGCCAATAAGCTATCAGAATAAGGCAAAAGATTCCAAGATAACTATCTTCTTGTCTACAACAACTTCACTAATTATGTCAACTCGCAGATGTCAACAATAGGCAGGGCGAGGTCATGGCAAGACCAAAAATCCCTATTCGAGATGAGAATCAATCCTAAGAATTCTTGTTATACCAATGGTGATCACCACCAGATCCATGAATCAGCCTGAAGACAATCCAGCTACTACTTCTCATGGTGGAGACCCTCATTTCTAAGAGAATGAGGACAAAAATCAAAGCGTGGAGCATGAGAGCCATTTCCATGACAATTTCAAAGGAGCTCTCAATCACTAGGATGAAAAAAATAAAAGAGGTACAAAATCAATTCGGTGACATCTTCAACGCTATAAAAGCACAAGGACCTGAAACCATGGACTACCTTGTTAGGCAAACTGACACATCTTTTGTGCTAGATGTGGCAAATTACCCTCTTCCCCAGAAATTCAAAATGTCATCCATCAAAACTTTTGACGGTACCAAAGACCCACTTGATCACCTCGAAATCTATAAGACTTTAATGTAGCTGCACAACATCCCCAACGAAATCATATATAGGGCATTCCCAACTACCTTGAAGGGATCAGCCCAGCAATGGTTTGTCAATCTTTCCCTAGCCTCCATTGGCTCATTTGCTGAGCCAAGTAAGTCCTTCGTGTCACACTTCATTGGAGGACGTCGCCACCAGAAGCCTGCCACTCACCTGCTCAGTATAAAGTTGGACCGAGACAAGAGCCTAAGGAGGTACCTCACTCGTTTTAACGAGGAGGTCTTTCAGCTCGAGGAGCCAAATGATAAGGTCACCATGACCGCCTTCCTGGATGGCCTTCAGTCGTCAAGCTTCTTCTTCTCAGTGATGAAGTGCCCACCGAAGAGCATGCCAGAGTTACTAGCGAAAGCCTAGAAGTATATGAATGTTGAAGACATCACAAGGGCCAGATGAGATGAGTTTTCTGGAATAGAGGAAAAAATAAAGCAAAGAGACATGGACGACAAGAAAGAGAGTGGAAACAAACGCAACAGGATAGAAGAGGGATAGAGAGGGTACCTGTGAAAGATCGGCTTAGTCCTGCCCCTCAGAGGGATCAACAAGCCTTCACTCCCTTCAATGTCGCTGTCGGGCACATCCTATTCCAAATCCAGGATGATCCCGTAATAAAGTAGCTAGGGAGAATGAAATCTCCCCCAAACCATAGGAACCCAAACAAATATTGTCGCTTTCATTGCGACTATAGTCACAACACCGACGACTACTATGACCTCAAGAGATAAATTGAGGAGCTCATACAACGTGGTCATCTACACTAGTATGTTGTTGGTAGGGGTCACGCGCTGCCACTGCCTCATAATCAGGAGGACCAACAACCCATAGAAAAAATTCACACCATCTTTGGAGGGCTTGTAAGAGGAAGAGAATCTTTCTTCACCATAAAGGCCCATGCCAAAAAAGCTAGGCACCTCGATGATCTACACCCGTCCTAGGCGCCCAAGCACAGAAATACCGAGGTCATATCCTTCTAATACAAGGACCTAGAAGGAATCCAGCACCCCCACGACGACCCTTTGGTGCTTACTATGACCATTGTCAACTTCCAGGTGCGAAGGACTCTTATGGATAGTAGAAGCTCTATAGACATCTTGTTCGCAGAAGCCTATGACAAGCTTAACCTGGGGAGAGAAAGATTGCAGCTCATCAGGTCGTCTCTCATCGGATTCTCAGGGGAGAAGGTGTATCTCCTAGGGTCCATCACCTTACCAGTCACCACTAGCATGACACCTCAAAGCTCTACAGTCATGGTTAACTTTCTGGTGATAGACAGCCCGTTAGCTTACAACATCATCCTAGGGCGACCCGCTCTCAACACCCTAAGAGCGGTGCCTTCCACCTACTACCTTATCCTCCATTTTTCAACTCCAAATGAAATCGGAGAGGTCCGAGCACATCAAGTAGCTGCAAGAGAATGCTACATCTCCTCCATGAAGACCAGAAAGTCACAAGAGGCCATACAAGTGGAGGTCCTCGATCCGAGGGATGATGCCACATTGGAGAGAAGAGAATTAGTGGAGTTCACACCAGTGATCCTAGATGAGGAACATCCAAACAGAAGAGTGTGCATTGACTCCTACCTTCCTAAGAATCTAGCCTGCCAGTTTATAGATTTTTTGAAGTGCAATATGGATGTTTTTACATAGTCACATGAAGACCTCCAGGGCATCCACTCTGAGGTCGCCACACACTGCCTCAACGTCGACCCTCATTACAAGCATGTTCGCCAAAAGCTAAGGAGTGCCTCCACTAAAAGGGCTCAAGCGATGGATAAGGAGGTGAAAAAGTTGATAGAGAACGGGGCGATCAGAGAAGTAGCATATCCTGTGTGGCTGTCAAATGTGGTGATGGTGACCAAAGCCAATGGGAAGTGGCGCCTCTGCATCTAGTTTACCAAGCTCAACAAGGCGTGTCCTAAAAACAGTTACTTGCTGCCTCAAATTGACCTCCTCATTGACGCCACCATAGGACACAAGTTGTTCAACTTTCTGTATGCATACTCTAGATATAATCAGAACAACATGCACCCCCCAGACCAAGAGAAGACATCATTTATCACTCTGAAAGAGACCTATTGTTACAGGGTCATGCCCTTCGGTCTAAAAAATGCAAGAACAACCTACGAACGGCTGGTGAACATGATGTTCCAATCTTAGATTAGGAGAATAATGGAGGTATACGTGGATGATATGCTGGTAAAAAGCCTTGTTGTGGCAAACCACATAAACCACCTCCAAGAAACCTTTGATGTTCTCAGGTCATACCGCATGAAGTTGAACCCTGAGAAGTGTGCCTTTGGCGTCGGGTTGGAAAAGTTCCTAGGCTTTATGGTCAACTAGAAAGGAATTAAGGCGAACCTTGACAGATAAAAACCAACAAAAATCATCCTCGACATGAAATCACCCACCTCAACCAAGGAGCTCCAGCGCCTCAATGAGAGAATTGTAGCACTCAACAGATTTGTAACCAAGTCTGCAGACAAATGCTTACCCTTCTTCAAGATCCTCCGAAAAGCCTTCGAGTGGGAACTTGAAGCAGAGGAAGCCTTTCAAAAGCTTAAAGCCTATTTGTCTACACCCCCCTCCTTTTATATGCTACACAAATTGAAACTCTATATTTGTACATTTTTACTTCCCCATCAACAGTAAGCTCTATCCTCATCAGAGATAATGACGGAGTGCAAAAGCCTATTCATTACTTGAAAAGAGCATTCCGAGGAGCATAAATAAGATATTCAGGGCTAGAAAAGCTGGCGCTCGCCCTAATCTCAATGGCAAGGCCTCTCCGACCTTATTTCTAGAGTCACACCATTGTAGTTGTCACAGACCAACCACTAAAGAGAGTTTTAGGAAAGCCAGATGTACCAGGGAGACTATTTAAGTGGGCAGTGGAGTTAGGTGATTTCAATGTCCAGTACTAATCAAGAGCTACTATCAAAGCACAAGCCTTGACAGACTTTATTGTAGAGTTCACACTGGCAGAGGAGGAGAGCAGCGGGCCCTCAACACTTCAAGCCTCATCACAAACATACCCAGACACTAAGGAGCCAAGCCTGGCACGCAAAATAACCTGGCGCCTTGCGAGGGTATCCAGGACATCCAGAAGCCCCAAGCCAAGGGCCTAGACACCCACAATGGCCTCCAAGGCCTCCTCTCTACCACTATGGGAGCTTTACGTGGATGGTTCTTCGACCAGCAAAGGAGGAGGAACAGGTCTAATCATGATCAGCACCAACGACACTCCTATCAAGTATGCTGTGAAGCTCCACTTCACCTCCTCCAACAATGAGGTAGAATATGAAGTGCTCTTATCTGGCCTAAGGTTTGAGATCAAAATGAAAGCCCAACACCTCATCAATTATAGTGATTCTTAGCTAATAGTTAACCAAGTGAAGGGTGAGTTTGAAGCAAAAAAAGCCAAAACGGTGGAGTACTTGGCTATGGTGCGAGCCTTACTTACTAAGTTCCACCACTTGCAGATATATCGCATTTTGAGCCTTACTTACTGGCCACACTCGTTTCATCCTCGAAAGCCCCATCAGGCCTAGCATTCATCGGTCACCAGTTCGAACCAAGCAAACTAGACGTGGAAGCCACAATGTCAACTGTGCATCTGCTGAGTCAAACTAGATGACCTTGATAAGGTCATACCTCTAGGATGGTGTATTTTCAGATGACCCATAGAGGCTAAGAAAATCAGGATGAGAGCCTCCAAATTTATCATCTTATAAGACATCTTGCACAAGAAAGGCTACTCCTTACTACTACTTCAGTGTCTTTCACTAGAAGAAGCTAACTATGCCATACGAGAAATCCATGAAGGGATTTGTGAAAATCACTATGGAGGATGCACCATCACCCAAAAGGTAATCAGGCAAGGTTACTTCTGGCCTAGCATGGTGAGGGACGCCTAGGAGTTCACTAGAAAGTGTGACAAGTGCTAGCACTTTTGCCACTGTGCCCAGACAACTGCCATAAGAGCTGATAGGCATCACAAGTCTGTGGCCCTTTTTCAAATGGGGCATCGACATCTTGGGCTCCCTACCTCTGAGCAGAGGGCAATGCAAGTTCGTAGTGGTAGCCGTCGACTACTTCACTAATGGGCGGAGGTTCAACCCTTAGCAAAGATAACAGACACGAAGGTAAAAGATTTTATTTGGAAGAACTTGGTTTGTCGCTTTGGGATGACCCACACCATAGTCAGCGACAACGCCAAGCAATTCAACAACAAGCTCCTGAATTTGTTCTGCTCTGACCTCCAGAGAAAACAACCTCATTCCAGCCCAGCACACCCATAGGAAAATGGACATGCAGAAGTCATGGTCAGAATAGTATTACGCAACCTAAAGACAAGGTTTAAAAGAGGAAGGGTCAATGAGTTGATGAACTTCCAAGTGTATTATGGGCCTACCGAACGACACCGAGAACCCTAACTAGAGAAACTCCCTTTTCTCTCGCCTTTGGAATTGTGAGCAGTCACACCTGTGGAGATCGGACATACATTCTCTAAGAGTCCAACACCACGACCCCATCACTAACGAGGAAGGACTCCGCATCTACCTCGACTTGTTGGAGGAGACAAGGGAGATGGTTGTGGTCTTCAATGCAGAGTACAAGTGCCGCATGGCAAGATATTACAATTCGAGAAAAAAGCCTCATTCCTTCCAACCAGGAGACTTGGTCCTCAAGAAAGTGATTCTTGCCACAAAGGATCCACGAGAAGGAAAGTTGGGACTAAATTGGGAAGGACCCTACCTTGTAACAGAAGTGGTGAGGCTAAACACCTACAAGATCTAGAATTCTAAGGGAAATGTCTTACCCCATTCGTGGAACGCTGAGCACCTAAAGAGGTATTACTAGTGACACCTTATGAGAGTAGTAATAAAGTTAGGGAACTTGATTTTATTTTTTATACCTTTTTTGGGGTTATTACCCACTATTGCTTGACATAAGCAGTGAATGAATAAATTTTTTTAAATTTACTTCAAAATTTCTTTGCATTCTATTTCAAAAATAACATTAGTGGCAAAAAACCACTTTTACAAAAGTGAGGCTACGCTGCCTTTCTAAAAAAAAAATCAAAATTTCCCAATACTCTAACCGCTCTCGTGGTTGTCCTCCTCCTCGCCCTCGGCATCACTATCATCAAAGCCTCCATCACTATCATTAGACGCCTCATATGACACGAAGCCTGAAAGATCAATATTAGGGAAAACATCATAAATCTTTTTATAAAGCTCCTCGTTAACATCAATGAAGGCATCTACAAGGCACTCTCCAAATCACTATCAACCTTGATAGCTCTTTCACTAGCCAACAGTAGATTCGCCGCAGCCCGAGAAGCTCTCTCGTGAGCTGTCTTCACCTCTGCCTCTACTCTCAAGCAGACAGCATCTCTGAGCATGACCCTGTCATGGGTCTCTACAAGCTCAGCCTCTCACAGGTTGTCAAAAGCTTAGCCTCACGCTTAGCCGCCCTTTCGTGGGTCGCCAAAAAGTTTGCTTCAGACTTCATGCAAGCAGCTTTTCTAAGGGCAGCCCTCTTATGGGTCGCCACAAACTCAGCCTGGAAAACTCTACCATCAACTTCAAGCTCAGCAATCCTTCCTTGAGCATCAAGAAGCTCCCTTTTCACAGCCTCATGACTATGCTTTAGCTGGCCGTAATAAATAGTTCTTGAAAAAAGACATATAGAGGTAGTTGAAACTTGAAAGAAGGCAAAAGACAAAAGAATGTCAAACGCCTAAGGAAGGACAGAAGAAAGGGAGACAACTAGGCCTGTCAAAATCCAACACAACACGATTAATCGACACAGATTAAACGAGTTTATGTGAGACCTTAACGGGTTCGGGTAATAAACGGGTTGACTCGTTTAACACGTTTAATAAACAGGTCGTATTCGGGTGAGACATGTTAACCAGTTTAAACAAAATTAATATAATAATAAATTGAGAATTAATTTAAAAAATTTAACCAATTTTTTTTTAATGACAACTACACATAAAATATATAAAGTAATTTTCCCCCAACCCTAATCTAATTTCATCTACTCTCAACGGCTGAAGTGTTGTGCCTCTAGGTTCTCCATTCTTTCTCTCTTTCTTTTTCTCTCTCTCTCTCTGCAAGCTTTGGTGTTGCTCCTCTCTCCATCTCTGCTGAACCGAACGGTTGAAGCTTGAGTCGCTGACCATAGTAAATCTTTAGACATTTTTAGATCTGTATTTAGTTGATTTTAGATATGTATTTTAGATCTATATTTAGAGCCGAACGGCTAAAGCTTGTCATTTTAGATCTGTATGTTGTCATTTGTGGGTTGAGCTATTTAAAGGTTGTCGGGAGGAGGGGGAATGGTGTCGTATTTGTAGAATTCTTGGTTATAAAGTGCCATTTTTTGTGGATTTGTTGATTCCCACATGTCGATTTACTTGGACAGTGGTGTTGGGTGTCTGTGTGTGTTGGTCGTGGATCACTTGTCTGTGTGGTCATGCCTTGATAAGTTTTTTACTTGAATTCAGCTGGTTGATTAGGATTGAAAACTCAAGACATAATTCTCTGTAAATTACCTCCTTGCTTTATAAATTGTACATATGGAAGGAGTGGATACGAACAAATTTTAACCTTGGGCTATAGCCTGGTTTTCTACCCTGCATGTACCACTTTTGTTTGTTTTGCTTTATTAATTTTCTAGCTTTCTTTATCCTATATAATTAATACACCACATAAAAATTGGGCCTGCATTATGGCAGCTTGAATGCTTGATGAAGAAGACTGATGTATATGGTTTACAAGTATTATTTTTCTCATTATCAGAATTCATGTGATTATTGATTCATTATGTTTTGTTGTGTTGTTGTAGATGATTCGGAAGAGGAAATATATGATGATGTTTTCAATCAAAATATGAAGTCTAATAAAGCTATATCCGCTCAATGTTATAATTGTACATCTATCATTGATCATGACTAAAAAGAGGTAATGCCAAATTTTTGTTACTTATTTAGTTATGAGTCTATTTAATTATTAATGTTATATAATATTTTATTTTAATTTGTGTAGGACATGAGAATTTGGTTGTTGAATCTGCTCGTTGTCGTGGAGGTGGAGATATAATCTCTTTCACAGAATTTTGTGAATCATGGAATTTGTCGTTGTTTGGGTTTGTGATTTGTAATATGATGGTTATTTGGTATAATTGTGTTATTTCGGATTGTATTTATGATTTGTAATATGGTTGTTGGTGAAATTTGGCTATTTTGGATTGTAGTTTGCACTTTGTAATATGGTGTGATATTTCTAAATATCACATTTATTTATGTTAGTTTGATAGTTTTATAAAGTTATATAACATTTTTAAATAAATAGATAAATGGGTCAAACAGGTGATTTATAGTGTTAAATGAGTGAAACGAGTGGTAAACAGTTAAATGGATCAAACGAGTGGTTTACCGTGTTAACCCGACCCAATCTAACCCGACTTGTAAAATTATACGTGTTAAATGAGTCATGTTGTGTTACCCATTTATTAAACGGTTCGTATTCGTGTTTCAATTTTTTACCTGTTTATTAAACGTGTTTTGTACGAGTTCACATGATTTTCACCCGTCACCCCGTTTAACCCGACACGTAACCATTTAACCAGACACGTTTGACACCCCTAGAGACAACAGACACTTACCTGATCCAGACCTTCCAGAAAAGTGCTGATGATTCCCTTGGTGCCCAGAGCACTAATCTCATTAACATCAGTCAGGAACACAAACCTCCAAAGTCGATCCCTGATGAGTCGCGCATTACCCAACATGGAGCCAATCTGAGTAGGTGCCCCAGTAGAAGTTCTCACAGGAGGAGTTGATGAATGAGGGGCAGGAGGTGTGATCGACAGGGGAGTCTCTGTAATATCAGTCACATCTAAAGGAGTCGCCAATTGAGGAGGTACCACTGGAGGGGTCACTTGAGGGGAGGTCGCCAAAACATCACTCATCCTCACCACCTTAGGAGGAGGAGGGCTCCTACTAGAATAACATAATTCAACCACTGTTCTATCCACTACATAAGAGATAAAATGTTATTTAAATAAAAACCAAGTAAAGGAAGAAAGTACAAGAGAATAAACGTATCCTTTCTCTTCAAGGAAAAATTGTCAAATCTCGAAGAGGGTGCGCTAGCCTTAGCACCAGCTGCAGGGGAAACCGCTGGCTCCACTATCTTTGAGCATGAAAGCCCCAATGTCCTTTTACAAGATGAGCCCTCACAGCCTGCAACTTCCACTCTTGGTTTTTTGGGAGCATAGGAGAATCTACAAAGAGTGCAATGGGTACACACAAAAAAAAGGCGAAGGAGAGAGAGTAAGTGTAGGGCATACCAACTTTCTTAAGAGTATCCCATCCTGTTGGTACCAAAGCCCCAATAGCCTTGAAGCCCACTTTCCGCTGACGAACATTAAGCGAGACTTCCAACTATGACATTTGGAGCGTAATCTGGTAATCAACTTACCTCCTCTCGTAGTAAAATAGTACCAGCCTCGATTAGGAGCAGGAGTCTCACTCAAAGTATAAGCGGCATAAAACTCATCAAGAGAGGCATCCTCATGATGCACTTTCCTCCACAATGCCAGAAAATCAAGCAAAACTCTCAAACCATTGGGTGTCAACTGTTCTGGTGTTAGTGAAAAGTAATGCATAATACGACAAATGAAATAGGGCAGTGGAAACTTAAGCCCAGCCTTAAGCATTTCCTCATAGATAGCAATGTCTCCAAAAGGAGTCATCACAAGGAGACTCACCCATCTCAGCTCGACGGCACAGTACCGTTGGAGGAATGTAGTAAGTGGAGACAATCTGCAAAATATCGGCGTCCGTATTGAGAGTACTAGAAATGGTATTTACTTTGGATCCATCGTTGTCAAGAGCTACCTTCTCTCGGTGCTTTCTATTGGGAGTGCATGAAGAGTTGCCCGATCCACTACCAAGGAGGCCTTAGGGAATCTGATTTTGAGAAGTTTCTTGAAGGAGCCAGATCATCTACCACGTTACTAGAATTGTTGGCGCCATCAGCTCCTCGCGAGCACCTGGGTTGCCCCAACCACAACGCCGAGGGCCTGGGCCGTTTGCTTGGGACGCTTGGCCAGAGGCGTCTAGCGCACCAGCCTCCTCCCTCGCCTCGTCAGCACTAGTGCCAGTCCTTTGGTGCGAACAACTGGCTCGCCCAACAGTTGGTCCTCCTCCCTCGCAAAGCCCCACGCGCAAATAGCCCAGCGTGCGAACAACAGCCTGATCTGGAGCGAAGCCCTTTGCGTGAGCAGCCTGCTCGCCCAAATCGGAGCCCGCTTGCTTGCCCAGACCGGTGCCCAACACTGCTGTCTCCCCTGCACGCACGACCTACTCCTACTTGCCCAAATCAGAGCCCGCCTGCTATCCTAGTGCGCCCAAGCCGCCGCTTCCCCTATGCGTGTAGCTGACTCACGCAGCACCTCCATCGCCATGGAAATCGGTGAACCTTCGTATCTCCTCTCCTTCGCTCGACATTAATTTCTGAGAACTCATCTGAGGAACAAAATCTCTAACATTGGGTCTTCAAATATTTCTAGAAGAAACTCTATCCCAAAAATGGGTGGAATGGGAAGAAACTCCTTATTTGTAGCCTAAGGTTTTTTAAAAATCCTATTAAGGAATGGAAAAAGGGGGAAGTCTCTATTTGAAACCAAGGGTTCTCCTAGAATTCGAATATAAAATGGGGAAGGACTTGAGAAGTCCTACAAAGGTGGAATATATCAGGAATGAAAGGAGTGTCTAAGGAATCCAAGTTCAAAAAAGGTTGATCGCTATTTTGACCATAACTTTTGATCTATTTTTTAAAACGGGGCCCATAATATATCAAATTGAAGCTCTCGGCAAGCCTTACAAGACTAATTGCCTTTGGCCATGATAGTGCTGTTAAAAGCCCAAATAATGCATAAAAACATATGTTTTGGCCTCCCAAAGTTTTTTCAGTTGTGCGCTCAGCCGAAATTCAAACTTAATCAAATGCTCTCTGACTTGATCCGAAATGTGTATAGCCAAGTGCAAGTGGTCAAGCTGTAGTAACAATCTGATTAAGTTCAGAGTCGAATCCACAGGGAACTATGATTAGTGTTTTGAAGTAGCAGTGATAGAGACCAAGTAACTGAAAACCTTGAGAGTTTGAAGTTATGAGATTTTCTGAATAGAATATAAGATTCTTTCCAAGAGTTTTCTAGATAAAATATAAGATAAATTCAAATGTGAAACAGTCACCCTTTAGCTCGAGGATCAGAACATGTAAGTAATCATCCAGTTTATTATACTTGTGTTTTATAACTCAATTAACTCGCATGTTAACAACAAGTTAATCGGAAGATAAAGATGGACTGTGGGAATTAAGCATATGATTCCGATGCCTTTCTAGAAGTTTACAAGAATTATTTGTGCCAAGACTCAACCCGTCTAAAAATAAGCAAGTGTTTCTACAAGGCATCCAACCATGACATTAATGTTTTATTCTTTAGATAAAACACAATAATGATGAAGATTGAAATATTGTCATGAAGATCTAGTCGGGGTACTTGCCTTGAACCAACAAGTCTTTCTATGTAAGAGTCATTTGTGACATAGAAAGATCTCACGGTTATACAAAGTACTTTAGCTTTGCTAGATATATTCAATCATTCAATGAGCAAGTGCAATATAAAGCATTAAAGTATAAAAGAAATGCACAAATATAACTTCCGGATAATTTATACATATTCATCACCTCTCACTAAAGAGTGAATGAGGAACTACTCACTCTTCATGACTTTGGTAAAGCTAGAAAAGTGAGTGATATTCATCACTCAAAGTAGATGAGTTACAATGTGAAAACACAATAAACAAAGAGCCGATCTTCAACGAAGAATGAGTGAATCACGTCCCACCCTTCACAGCTTTGGTAAAGCTCTAGAAAAGTGGAAGAGTTTCACTCCTCTAGAAAAGAAGGAAGCTCAAGCAATGGAAGTGAAAGACATGAACAATAGAAGTAGAAGAAAGCTAATCACATTTGGAGGGTGGCTTCCTCAACCATGAAATGGAGGGTTGCTTCCTCAAGCAACATATGAACTAACTCCCTTGATACAAGCAAATATAACATACATCTAACTACATGAGTGAGAGTCCAAGCCTCCATCAGCTCTTAACTAGTTCTTGGTGTAGTCTAAGCCTTACAAATCAAGTTCTAGCCTTTTGTAAGAACTATCCTCCCTCAAAGGCTCTCCCAAGGGGAGTATTTATAGGCAAGGAGGAAAAAGGGGGGGGGGGGGGAGAGACAAGAGAGTGTGAAGGAATAGTGTATGCCGCCCAAGCCCAAGTGAAGAGCCAACTACTTTGCAGCCTGCCTTTGAAGAACGTTCGAACGTGAGTTGACGTTCGAACATTGTCTCTGTTTTTCCTTTATGTGCGTTCAAACGGGGTATGACGTTCGAACGTATCTTCTATCTTTGCTTTATGGGTGTTCGAACGCCAGATGGGGTCTGACCTTCTCACTCAAGTGGCCTGTGGTCTTCTGTGAAAACCTATTTCCACACTCCATGCTCATCTTGGCGCTTTGCACTCATCAGTCTGGTCTTCAATAATTCAAGTGGATGTTCGAACGTGAGTTGGCGTTCGAACATGGTACTCAAGTACCCAAGAGTCTTCCTTCTTGGTTACAACACGCCATGTCTTCAACAATCTAGTTTTCAATCACTCCAGTGGACGTTCAAACGTGAGTTGGCGTTCGAACGTCCTTGGCTTGGTCCAAGCTTTTTCAATTTTTCTCTAGAATATGCTGGTGTTGCATGAAAGTTTGATACTCATTGCCTTTAGTCCCTTGTGCAATTTATGGTCTGAAATGTCATCATTTAAACTCTATCAAAGTATAATTAGTCTTAAAATAGCATAGTAATATGCTAATTTTAACTACTAATCACCCTCCTCTCCAAGTTCCATTGGACACAAGGCATTGAGGGGCAAATGATGGGTCAAGCCCAAGGGGCTAACCCACTTTGTAAGCCCAATTTAAATTTGACTTAAGAGAGATCTAGTAAGTCTAGCCTAAAGTGGTCCACGCCTGGTCAAGTTCATTAGGGTTCGAGGAGCTACATCAGCGAGCATGCAGGGTCATCCAAGAGTCTCATCAACACCACCTTGGAAAGAGTCAACCCCCACGTCATCTTTTGACGAAATCTTATGGGAAGTGTCGTAACTGCCTCATCCGTTGAGAAGAAAGTGCCAGCTCCACAAGATTAGCCACTTAGTTACTAATAAGTTGCCTCAATCTGTTAGGAGGCGACTATAAATTATAAGCCCCGCAAACACTTGGGGGCATCACACTTAAGTGAGTACATCCTCTACTCTCCCCTGTCTTGGCTTGTATCTCCTTGCTCTCACTATACACCTTGAAGTAATAAAACACCAGGCGACCCTAGCCGGTCAAAATGGACGTAGGTCACATTGACTGAACCACTATAAATCCTTGTGTTCCTTTCTCTTTCTCTACTTTATTACTGTATTTATTATTGATCACTTGACAGATGGTGTGCAAAACCAATTTGTACATCATCAACATCAACTTTTTTGGTGGAATTTATTTATCCAATATTTATTGAAAATATGATATGCATTTGAATTATAATTTTTACATTCTATTTGAGTTATGTAGCATTTTTGTAATAAAAAAGTATCACGTTTGTTATGTCCTTATCGACCCAGTTGTAGTATTTGAAATTAATATCGGCCTGGTTATAGCATTTGAAATTAATATCGACTTGGATGCTATAGTGTAAATAAACTCATGTAGGATGCATTATTCAATACCATTCAAGAGATGGTATTAAAATGAGGTAGAAAACTAATACACGATACTTAGATGGGTGGGGCTATTCTCACCCTAAAAATTTCCATCCCCACCCCATTTACTATTCCCAACCCATTTTTATATTCATTCTAATGATTAATTAACCCTAAATCTACAATCACCACCGACGCCATCTAACCCCCCCCCCCCCCCAACCCCCAAATCTCCATCACCCCACATACAACATCGTCACCACCTAGTTGCCGATAACGTGACACTAAAGTAAATTTTGGATGATGTTGATTATCAAATGACGAAAACTCTAAGCAAAATATTTAGAGTTTTATATTGTGATCATATGATAAAAAAACAAAGGCAATTGAGGTTGCAAAGGAGTTGTTGAAGATTATGATTGATTCATCAACTTGTTTGGTTCAATTAATACTAACTTATTATCGCATTTTTCATCTGTTGGTTTAGACAATTGTGATTCTAAATTGTCTTACTAATACTTAGGATATAATGTAAGGTTAGGGTTTCTAATGGTGAGTGGGATGCGGTTAGAAAACAGATTTTTAACCATATATGTCAGGATGAACAAAAAAAAAAAAAAATTTTAAAGTGGGTTGCAAGTAGAAATGGGGTGGGAATAACCCCAACCTACTTAGAATAATAATTTACCGTATTGGCCTTTTTAATGCCTAATGTTCAACATCAAGACAATGATATTAAAGTTAATTGATATAAAATAAAATACTTAATTTTATTGTAGGAACCACAAAAAAATTAAATTACAACATTGATCTTTCAAGTGTCTAATAATTTAAACCAAACAGAAGCTATTTAAATCAATTAGTAAATACAATCATTATTTTTAAGTGAGACCACATGCTTTGCAAAAATGTCAAACCAAATATGGTATAGAATTGAAAAAAACATTAAATTATGTCTTCCACGCCCATGGAATTGAAAAAGTTGAAAATACAACTGTAGTCACATCCGTTCCTTCTCGACTAAACAAACATGCCCGTATAGTAACCACGATCGACTCAAAAGGGCAAGTTATTTAAATGCCTACTTTACTGTGTAAGGAGTTAGATTGGATTTGGCCCAAATTAATATTGAACGAAGGCAGACAAAAAAAAGGTGTAAAACTACGGATTAAATGATGTGATATTACAACAATGATAATTAGGGGCGGAGCCACCCATGGGTAGGGTGGGAACATGTCCACCCTTAAAAAAATTTTCTTCTTGATATTAGATATATATTTCAATGAGAGCAATACTATTAAGACATAGTTTAAAGGTATAATTTGTAAATTTAATGATTATGACCATTAAATTGTTAGTAGGTCTTAATATTAAATTATCATTGAGTCCTAACACTATCAATCCAATGACAAAAAAACAATCCTGCTATCCCGACGTTAGGCCGAACAAAAGTAAAGAAATCTCCTTCGGGTCATTTCCATATTCTCCGATATTATCAACTTCGACTAGAAGAAGGAGAGTGAGGGTTGTGTAGCTTCTTCCCTCGCATTTATGCCAAAGCGGTACAGTGAATATTTGTAGGCATAATTACAGCTTCGGGTCATCTCGAAGACCCATTACACTGTACCCATTACAGCGTCATCTTGGAGATGATTTTTTATTAGTTTAAGGCATTCCCAGTGCCCATTACACTCTGCATTGGTTATTGTATGCAACCGAACGAACTGTCAATACACTTCAACTGTTTGATTAAATGTTTGTTTGGGTTCATAATTTTTTTTTCGAATCTTTGTGTTTCTGGCAAAGCATTAAGACAAGATATTGCATCTGATTATCCAATTACGAGAATTAGATGACGTCCATTCAGAAGATGGATTTACGTCTCGACACTGGCTATTGTTCAACGCTTCTTGGGTGTTAAGAGGATTGCCGCGATTACATTCAGTGTGTTGTCAAGTGTATTTTTAGAGATGTGTCCATTGGTCTCATGTCAACTGTGACTGCTATGTGCCAAAATGTTATGCTTTAAACTACTGTACAGATTCCATTCAAAGAAAAAACAAATAACTATTGTACAGGTTGGTCCAAAGGCCAACCAAAAAATAAGAATACAATGAATTTTTACCACTATTGACTGAAGTAACAAAATACATAAATTGAAACTTAAAAGTGTAACGTTTTGTTCAATCTTTTATTATTTCTGTAATGATAAAACTCACAAATAAACAAACCCAATAAATCGAATCTCATCCATCATAACTCCATACTCAAAAAAAAAAAAAAAACTATTTTCTACGTCTTCTCATTGACTTTGAAGCTGCACCTAAAATTGTCATATTTTCCTACGCATTGACAGCACACACCAAGCTAATAGATTTTAATACAAATGGATTCAAAAGCTGTTAAAAAATAAAGAGGCAAGTGAATAAGGGGTTTATAACTCACTTATTGGCTTGGACACTCTAAATCACCCTTGTGAGCATCCCCTTTCTGTCCTGAATTTAGACTTCCCTATATGTAGCAAAAATTCGAAAGAAAGTTAAAGGGCATAGAGATGTGAATTAGATGGAAATGAACAAATGAATCTCGTACTGGCTATTGTATGTTGTCGGACAATTATGTAGTATCATTGATTCTGATGATGCACAAAAATGATTTTGCACACCACCTGTCAAGTGTAGGTAATAAATGCAGTGAAATCGATGAGTGAATTAAAGAAGACACGATTTATAGTGGTTCGGTCAATTCGACCTACGTCCACTCTTCAATGGCTTCAGTTGCCGGGTATTTTATTAATTCAGAGGTATGGAGAATAGAGATACAAGCTTTGAGAGAATGGAGAATCAAAGAAAAAGAGTGGTCTCCGGTCGTCGGTCTGTCCTTTGTAAGTGTTGGTGGGGTGTGCCATTTATATCTCGTCTCGTCACAGATTGGGGCTACTTTATAGCAGCTAAGAGATCATTCTTGTGGAGATCATGACTTATCCTCAAGGCTACTTTATCGCAGCTAAGAGATCATTCTGGTGGAGATCATGACTTATCCTCAAGGCTACTTTATAGTACTAAAAGATTATTCTGGTGGAGATCACGACTTATCCTCAACGGAAGGAGGAGGTTGGGGAGCTCTTCATGAAACGCGGTCAAAGCTTGGACCGTTTCCTTCGGTGGTGCAGATAACTTCTCATGTTCTCCTCTTGATGACGTGCTAAGCAAAAAGTCTAACCGGTCTTGGACTGTCTTGGGCTTGGTAGATTCAAAATGAGATTGGGCTCCTCAACTGGAGTTGGACTTTAACACATAAATTGGACTATTTGGGCTTAACCCATCATTTGCCCCCTAATGTCCCATGTCCAATGAGACTTGGAGAAGGAGGCATTGACTATATTATTATTATTATTTTTTAAACTTCAAGCATTTCCCACTTTATTTTGAAGAGGGCCCATAATATTCTATTTAGCCTTTTTATTTTGAAAATGACTCATAACTTTCTATTTGGTCACTTTATTTTGAAGAGGGCCCATAATTTTTTATTTGGGTTTTTTCCCTCTTTTGAAAAACCCTAGACTATAAATATAGTCTTTTTCTTCATGTTACCCATTTCACTCATTTTTAAGGTTGAGCACCCACCTCTTGAAAACTCAAGTCCTACCCATTTTGTTGAAGTCAAAGTGTGTTCTCCTTGAATCCTTTCAAGAGTGTGATTTCTTCCTTGCTAGTTGAGCTTCTCAAGTAAACAATGTCGATTGAAGAGGGAGTGTTGGAGCTTGAAGAAAGGGAGGAAGTAGGCACCATTTTGGAGAACTTGGAGGCTGGTTTTGAGCATTCGAATGCTGTTTTGGACAACTTTGGGGCTGTAAATGAAGGGCTGGACAGCGAAGGGGAGATGGGCAGCGCGAGGAGTGGCTTGGGCAGCGAAGGAAAACGGCTGGGCGCGCGACTGGACAGCCCAGGCGCGCTGGGGGCTCGATTGGGCAGCGCAGGCGCGCAGCTGGGCAGCTCGTGCGCGTGCGGTGGGGGGCTGGGCAGCTGCCTGGGCTCTGCTCCTCCTGTCCTGGACAGCCCAGGCGCGCTGAGCAGTTGCCTGTGCGCTGGCCTTGCTGTCCTGGATAGCCCAGGTGCGCTGGGCAGCAGCCTGGCTACTGCTTCTGCTGTCCCGGACAGCTCAGCTGCGCTGGGCAGCTTCAGTTCTGCTGCGCTGGGCGGCTTTGGAACAGTGGGCAGCAGTATTTTTCCATCAAGGGGCGCTAAAAATCAGTCCAAGGTTCATCAGGGAGAGCTAGGCAGTGGCCTGGGAGCACGGGCTGATCCGATTCTCACTCGAGGCGCTGATTTGGGCACCTTAGGTGCTGATTTTTGCGCCGAAAATTCTGCTTTGCGCCATTTTGAAGGACCAGACACCCTTCAAGCTACTGAGCAACTTTGTTTTGACGAGCAACAGCAGTCAGACACACTTCCAGGCGTTAGGCTAGACATTGCAAATAGTAAGGAAGCTTTGGGTGCTGCTCTTAGTGATCAAGCCCCTATTGTAGCTCCCCCGATTCAAGTTCCTCAAGACTCTCCCAATGGTGATTTGGACTACTCCTTAAGGCCCCGAAAGAAGAAACGCAAGAGCAAAGTGGGACTTGATGATGACGGGTCTAAGGTGAGCACCCTTTCTAGTTTGTTCCGCTTAGATGAAGATATTTCAAGGCTTGTTTTTACTTATCGCATCCCTCCGACCGTGTTGTGCCGTCGGGCTGAGTTGGGCGAGCTTGCTTGCGATGACTCTTCCGGGGATATTGTTGTCTACGAGGAGATGCTTGAGGCTGGGTTAAGATTTCCCATGTCCTCCCCCATTTGTCGTGTTTTGCATTACTTTTCCTTGACTCCGGGGCGACTAGCGCCCAACGGTTGGAGAGTCCTGCTCGATTTTCTTGCATTATGGAGAAAGGTGCACCACGAGGATGCTTCCCCTATGGAGTTTCATGCAGCATATAATTTGAGCGAAACCCCTACACCAAATAGGGGATGGTACTATTTTACCGCACGGAGTGGTACAGTGCTTACAGGAACGCGCTCTAATTGCGGCGGCTGAAAATCTTGTTTCTTCTTTATTGGTGGAGAATGGGCTTCAGAAGCCGACAGAGCTTTGGTGCCAACACATTGGGGTGCTGCTAAAAAATCCGGTATGCTGCACACTTCTTCTTTTTCCTTTTTTTTTTATGCGTGTGTGCTCATTTTTTTCATGCAGATATACCTGTGCTTTCCCGGGACCAGGAGTGGAAATTGGAGGCTGTCAAAGCTTGCCCTTGTAAAGATTTGGGAGTTCTCCTGCCCAAGTATACTAGAGCTGTTGCTCCATCTCAGAAATCTGGCGGCTCCTCTTCGAAGAAAAGGGGTGAGCTAGTTTCCTCTCCCTTTTTTTTTTATCTAACCCTTCTCTACTCTTGCAGCAAGTAAAAGGGTGGTGGTGTCCCGCTTTTCTAGCAGGAGCCCTCCTTCTTCCAAAGTGGCAAGGACGGATGATGCCCCCCATGTGACTCCCACGGTGGCTCCTTCTCAACTGGCAACTTCTCCAGCTGCTACTCCAGAATCTTCCTTGCCAGGCACATCTGTTCCACCTTTATCCTCTCCTCGTGCTACCCCTCCTTTGTCTCCTCCTTGTTCAGGAACTTCTACCCGAGTGCCGATTTGGGCTGGTCCTATGATGGGGAGACCGGCAGCTATCAGGGCAAGGCTTGACAGGTTTGTGTTTGGGCCAGAAGTTTCTGAGCTTAGCGCTTCGGGCACTGATAATATCGTCAACACGTATTTGGAAGGTCTGGCTCAGGTAAGGGTCTGCTATTTCCTTTCTCCAGTCGTTTCCTGTGTTTTTGACTTTTCTTAATCTCTTGTCTTTTTTTTTTAAGGTTTTGACTTCCTCCATCTGCTTGCTTTCGAGGGCCTATAATCAAGACAAACTGAAGCTGGATCTTAGCCTTGTGCAGAGGGAGCTTATTACCGCTCAGGAGAGGATTGTCGAGCTTGATTCTGAGCTTTTGGTGACCCGTGAGAGGGACGTGCTCCGGGAGGGTGAACTTGTGGCAGCTCATGAAAAGGCTTCTAATTTTGAGTCCGAGCTTTTGGCGGCCCGCGAGAGGGACGCGCTCAGGGATGGTGAGCTTGCTACAGCCCATGAGAGGGCCACTAAGCTAGAGGCTGAGCTTTTGGCAGTCCGCGAGAGGAGCGCGCTCAGGGATGGTGAGCTTGTTGCAGCCCATGAGAGGGCCACTAAGCTAGAGGCTGAGCTTTTGGCAGTCCGCGAGAGGAGCGCGCTCAGGGAGGCTGAGCTTGTAGAGGCCCATGGGAGGGCCATGCTCAGAGAGGCAACTGTTGCAGAGGCAAAGTTGACGGCTGCTAGGGAGAGAGTTTCCCGCGCTGAGGAAGACTTGGAGAATGGTCTTGCAGATGCTTTTATTGATGGTTTCGAGGATCTCCGAGGGAAGGTTTCTACCGCTTTCCCTAATATTGACTTCTCACCTTTCGTGCCCACTGACGACAGTGATGAGGGGGGATCTGATGCTGTTGATGACAATGAGGAGAAGGTGGGGACGACCATGAGAGCAGTTAGAGTGTTTAGGACTTTTGATTTTTTTTTTTAAAAGGCGGTATTTGGCCTTATTTTTGTACCGATACTCCTTTGAAATGAAATACATAAAATCTTTTTGGAGTAAATGACATAGAAAATTTTATTAATTTATTGCTTATAAAAGGCGATATTGGGTAATAATTCCAAAAAAAAAATACATTGAAATCTTGGGTAACACCCCTAAAAATCAAATCAAGTCCCAACTTCTACTGCTTTGATGCTCTCAAGGTGTCATTGGTAATACCTTTTCAAGTGCTCTGCATTCCATGGGTGGAGTAAAACTTTTCCCTCAGAATCTTGGATTTTGTAGGTGCCTGGTCTCACTACTTTTGTTACGCGGTAGGGCCCTTCCCAATTTGGTCCCAGCTTTCCTTCGCGTGCATCCTTTGTAGCGAGGATCACTTTTTTGAGGACCAAATCCCCAGGTTGGAAGGAACGGGGCTTCACCCTCGAATTGTAGTACCTTGTCATGCGCCGTTTATACTCCGCGTTGCGGACTACAGCCATCTCCCTCGCTTCCTCCACCAAGTCGAGGTTGCTGCGGAGTCCTTCCTCGTTGGTGATGGGATCGTGGTGCTGGACCCTTAGGGAGTGTACCCCTATCTCCACAGGGATGACCGCCTCGGTTCCAAAGGCGAGGAAAAAAGGAGTCTCCCCAGTAGGGGTTCTTGGCGTGGTTCGATAAGCCCACAGTACGCTTGGCAGCTCCTCTACCCAAAGGCCCTTTGCTTTTTCAAGCCTTGTCTTTAAATTGCGTAGCACCGTTCTTACCATGACCTCTGCTTGTCCATTTGCTTGTGGATGTGCCGGGCTGGAGTGAGGTTGTTTTATTTGAAGGTCAGAACAGAAAGAGTTCAGCAGCTTGTTGTCAAACTGCTTGGCGTTGTCGCTGACAATGGCACGGGGAATCCCGAAGCGACAGACCAAGTTTTTCCAGATAAAATCTTTGACCTTTGCGTCTGTGATTTTTGCTAAAGGTTCTGCCTCTGACCACTTGGTGAAATAGTCGACTGCCACCACCACGAACTTGCACTGCCCTTTGCTGAGAGGCAAGGGGCCTAGGATATCGATGTCCCACTTGGAGAAAGGCCATGGGCTTGAAATGGTTGTTAGCTCCTCGGGTGGTTGCCTCGGCATAGTCACAAAGCGTTGGCACTTGTCGCATTTTTTGGAGAACTCCTGGGCGTCCCTTATCATGGTAGGCCAGAAGTAGCCTTGTCTGAGTGCCTTGTGGGCAAGGGAACGCCCTCCAGAGTGATTCCAACAGATTCCTTCGTGGATTTCTCGCAAGGCATAGTGAGCTTCTTCAGGTGAAAGTCATCGTAACCACGGCAAGGAATAGCCTCTCTTGTATAGAGTGTCCTGCAAGATGGCAAACTTGGAGGCCCTTATCCTTAGCTTCCTGGCCTCTAGGGGATCATCTGGTTGCACACCCTCTTGGAGGCATGCCCTGATTTGGGTCATCCAGTCTGACTCAGTAGACACACAGTCAATATTTGTGGCCTCCATGTCCATCCTGCTCGGTTCGCACTGGTGACCAATTAGTACTGGTTCCCCTGATGAGGCTTCCATGGATGAAGCGAGTTTTGTGAGTGCATCGACAACTATATTATCCTCTCTGAGGATGTGATTTATCTGAAAGTAGTGGAATTTTGTGATCATGTTTCTAGCCATGCTGAGATATTCTTGCATTTTGGCTCCTTTGGCTTCGAACTCGCCCCTCACTTGATTGACTATCAGCTGAGAGTCACTGTAGGTGGCAAGGTGTTGAACCTCCATTTCATCGTCTAATCTTAATCCAGAAAGGAGGCTTCGTA